>LPNX010310293.1:559968-670522 GCA_001517045.1 Pseudotsuga menziesii | reverse complement strand
CAGTTGGTACACCTATGGTCACTGGATGTAAACTCAGTAAAGATGATGACTCTGGAGATGTAGACCAGACTATGTACAGATCCATGATTGGCAGTCTACTCCATGCTACAGCAACTAGGCCAGACATTATGCATGATGTTTGTCAGGTTGGAAGATTTCAGGCTTCACCTAAGAATGGTCACTTGTTGGCTGTAAAGAGGATTTTCAGATACTTAAAAGGAACAGCAAATCATGGTTTATGGTATCCAAAAGATAACTCTCTGGACTTATATGCATTTACTTATGCTGACTGGGATGGATGTGTTGATGACAGGAAAAGTACCAGTGGTGCTGCCTTCTTTCTTGGAGGTTGTTTGGTAAGCTGGTCCAGTAAGAAACAATCATCTGTTTCATTATCTACAGCTGAAGCAGAGTATATAGCAGCAGCAGGATGTTGCACCCAGATTCTTTGGATGAAGCAAATGTTGAAGGATATGCACATACAGAATGATGATCCCATTCCCATTTTATGTGATAATACAAGTTCAATAAGCATTTTAAAGAACCCAGTGATGCATTCAAAGACTAAACACATACCCATCAAATATCATATTCTGAGAGAGAAGGTGTTGTCCAAAGTTATTAAGCTTGAATATGTTGGAACAAAAGACCAGATTGCTGATATTTTCACTAAGCCTCTTCCCAAATCTCAGTTTGAAATGCTTCGAGCTCAGTTGGGGGTTTGTCCTCTCTGAATATTTTCTTATTCACATTACAGGTTCTGATTTCCTGGTGTCAAATGGTTCCAAATTTTGGTTATTTCTGTGTTCTCTTGCTTTCTGAACATATTCAGTACAGATTGGTTTCATTTTTTCAGCTGTTAGTTGTCTCACAGTGACAGGGGGAGACATATTCACAGGGGGAGTTCTCTTTCTATCTTTGCCATGGATGTCAAAAGGGGGAGAAAGCTTCCAAAGTTTGTCATCATGTCAAAGGGGGAGTTTGTTAGCCAGTTTTTCTACACAGTCTGAATGTTTCCATATGCCAAACTTTGAATGTTTCACTCACAGGCAAAGCCACAGCAGGATGAATCAAAGGAAGTCACAACAGTAATGAAGCAAATGTTAATGTTACAGCCACAGATGAGAACAATGTCATGGCTCTAAATGTTGCACAGAATACCCGCATACTGAAAAGGATGATTACACAGTTCACTACAACAGAGGATTTTATTATACATTCAAATAAATGAAACAGAAGGATGAAAACGATCAAGCGTTCCATCTATACAGCGATTCACATATATAAAACAGAGTTTTAAATGAATAATTTGATCACACTGTATAGAATGGGTAGGATCTGAAACAAAGCGGCCGGAAAGATAGCGATTTTTCATCCACAACGGCGGAAGGGTAGTGGCTTCTTCATCCACAACGGCGGAAGCCCACAACACAAGGATCGGCGACAATGGACAAACAAACATATCGGCAAGCGGAGGAGAAATGACTAAACAGGGGAAGGATAGTGATTTTTCATCCGCAACAGTGGAAGGGTAGTGGCTTCTTCATCCGCAACGGCGAAAGCCCACAACACAAGGATCGGTGACAATCGGCAAACAAAACATCAAAAGTCAGAAGGACATCCCCTTCCACAATGTCGGAGCTTGAAAACATCGGAAGTCGGAAGGACATCCCCTTCTGCAACGTCGGAGCGTAAAGTGGAACAGGAGCCGAAACATCGGAGCTTCAAAACATCGGAAGTCGGAGCAGAACAGGAGCCGCAACGGCGGAAGACGGAAGACTACGGGCTCCACGGAAGGTCTATCGGCGTTGGAAACGTTATGAGTCGGATGGTTAGCCATTATGGAGCCGCAACTGCGGAGATTGAAAGAACAAAATGTTCCGACATAAAACCAAATATTCAGCCGACTAAGGCAAATGCATCGGAAAAGAATATCGAGACTGAAGCCGATTATCTTTCTGCAACGGCGGGAGGATAAGCAGATAAACCTCCGATTTAAACATTTAAACCCCAGCGTGGCATGGCATTGGCAAGAAGTGGCATGGCATGGCCTTGCAGAGCAGAGAATGACTATTCGTGGAATGCAGAGAGTCAGGCAAACTGGGCATTCAAAGGACTTAAAGTTTTTGTCAGTTAGAGACTTTTGAGAATCTATGATATTTGTGGAATGTGAATCGTTTTGTACAGATCATCATTTGAGACTGTTTAACTATTTCTCATTTGCAATTAGATGGAAAATGAAGAGCCGTAACCGTTTCTGTAATGAACGAAGAGAATGGGAATCGACTGGAATATGTATATATATATTGTAGCAAGTAGATGATAAAGTGTGCACTGTTCAGTAAGGTAATTTCGAATATAAGAGATTGAGCACATTGTAGAAAAGGATTGAAGAGCTGGATACGATGATAGTTGCAGAGTATGAAAGTGCCCGATGAGAAAGAATATAAGAATGATACAGTGACAGTCTCGGTGAGTTCTATATGTGGTTAGTCTTGATGATAAATAGAGAAAAATGTACAGAGATAGAATTATAACATCTGTTGTGAATATCTGCAATACTGTCTAATTCAGAATTGTAATGTAAATGTTGATTTATAAAGCCTAGTCATAGACAGTGAGGGGTTGTAAGGGTTTGATTCATTCTGTAATTCACAAGAGTTCTCTGGGGTGTTGTAGCATCCTTCTGGTTATTTCCAGAAAATAGAAACAAGTTGGTGCTTGTATAACAGTGGAAGTTGGAGCTTCCAAAGGTAGCAGCCTTGTCTGGGTTGAAGCTCAGGAAAAATAAAAGAATGTAAAAGGAAGTTGGAGCTTACCTTTCATTCTTAAGAAGAAGAGTATTTACTGTTTCCTCATGAAAACATTGTGTCTTGTGTTCGTTGATGTGATTAAATGTTGACTATTATGTAATTTGCTGCTATATGTTGAATGGTTTAAACATATGTCCATAATAAATTTGAAACATCCTTTAAAAAGATGCACTTTGGTATATAACTAATTCACCCCCCCCCTCTCAGTTACTTTAATCCGTCCAACAGCTGGGATTTATCCTTCTTACACAACCCTAAGACAGCTCTTAGCTTTGCATTACATTAGCATCATAAGATAATCATCAAAGGCCTAACCTTACTTCTTTACATAAGTGCCTATTTATACAGCGCACTATTACAAAACCATGGACTTAAACCATGGGCGCCCAAAAACCCTAACCCTGCATTTAAACCATGGGTTATTTACAAAAAACAGGGGCTTCGACCCAACCCCGACACCCCTAAGACTATTTTGAGTCACAACTCCGCTTACAAACTTCCACAAAAACCGCGGAGTTACCAAAATTAAGGACCATTAAGGTCGGAGCCCCAACAAGCCCCTAAGACTCACTAGTGGACCGTCCTGGGACACTCTGCTACTCGTCCGATGGGAGAATCTTCTTGGTGAAGATAGTGAACTGACTGTTGAGGCTATGCATGATGTCATTAGCTGCTTTCTCCTTTTCCACCAACTCCTGCAATGCCGCGGTTGATGTTTCGGTGGCCCTTTCTTGTGCAAATGTAGCATATGCCTTCAAAATTTTGAGCTGACTGTCCGCAATAGTGCTTAACTCCAAGGCCTCATCGATAAGGGGCTGCATAGAATTTTCCAACAGTGTTGCCTTCGTTTTGTAGGACTCAATTTCCTGTTGGAGCTCATTGCTTCGCTTTACCTTGAGCATCTTCTGCATAGGAGGCAGCGTCTTAATTTCCACTCTTACTGCATCTAGTTCTGTCTGTCGCTGCTTGATGGTTTCTTGCAGCTTCCCTACTTCTGGTTGGTCCTGCAGGTTCGCCCAGGCCTCGATGTTGTCTTCTAATAGCTTTGCTGTGTTGCTGACAATATCTGAAATCTTTATTGTTGAGGCCTGAATATCTCTGCGGCGTTGTTCCCTGACCTCAGGTGGACTTTCCAGAATGATGTGAAGTTGAAGCTCCGCAGTCTGAGTCTCATGTTCTGCCTTTAACTTTTCAATTTCGCTGCAAGACTGTTGGGCATAGTCTTTCAGCTTAGCAATTCTTTGCTCTGGTTCTTCCTCAACCTGTATGTCGAAGTCAGGAAGACTCTGACATGCCTCATCCAACGCTCGCATCAGTGTAGCATGTTTATGTTCTGCATCTCGCTTCCTCTGCTCCACTTCTTAAAACCGTGCTGCGAGGCTCTAGCTCTGCTTCATGGTGTTTTCCAACTAGATTTGAGAGTAGTGGTCTCGTGCTTGGATCTCCTTCATGATTGCTAGTTGGCAGAGATGCAATTCCGTCATAGACAGCTTGGTGTAATCTATCCCAACTGTCATACTCATCTGTGACCGGGAATCTGCATCAATAATTATGAGGGTTGTGCTTGACACTTGGCCTCTGTTATCTCTGGCAGGCCACTGCCTCGTGTCTTGCTGCGTGCTTACTGGGGCACTGCTTGTGGCTGTGTTGGTTGCTGATTTTTCTGCTAACTCCTTCAGCTCCGAGATGTGCTTTGCTACGCCAGTGATTGCATCAAGATGCAAAGCTGCAAATTCTGACCATTTCTTGGTGAGAACTTATGTGGACTTCGACAGAGCCTGATCAAGCTCCTCACTTGTCAAGCTAGGCTCTTCGTCGATATTCTTGTCCTTCGATGCTTTCGTTTTCTTTCAGGACTGAGGTTTGGTTACTTCCTGTGCCTCTGGTGACTTGTGCTTATCTGGCCGATTAGGGTCTGCGGTAGTTTTAACCGAGTCTTCTTCTTCTTCTTCTTTTCCACCATATCCACCCTGGTCGCTTTCAGTCTGTTGCGACTCAGTTTGTTCTTCACTGTCCTCTGGTGGGTCTTGCTGCTATGTCTGACTAGGGCCTGCGCCCACATTGGTAACTGGGGGAACTGGAATGGTGGGTTTCTTTCCTGCATCCTTCAACCATTCAGTCGGCCACTGCTGAACTACCGCGAGGATGTCTTCTTTGGTTACTACATATGGTAACTTAAACCATTGATGCTTTTGATCTACGCGGGCCTGGATGAAAATATGATGCATGTCGGCGCTGAAGTTGGTTGCATCATCATATTGAGAGAATAGCTCATTAGTGAGCCGCGGTATTTACAGGATCTCATAGGATATGCTCATGGCGTAGAAGGAGAACACAGTGTTCATCATCTGCTGGGATTCTTTGTCCTGCGACACCTAGAGAGATGCGTACCTTGCTACACCCAGCATGCTTGGAGGTACTTCAATAAACTGCGCCTCGGTGGGCTCTTTCCACCCAATCAGTGCAATAAGTACTATCAGCCATGAATAATGAAAGGGTCTACCTTTTTCCTGCACATCACGGGCATCTTCAAGGAATTCCTTGGAAATGTATGCTGCCCAGTTGTAACTGTAGCCTTCTGCACAGTTCGCAGCAATACGGACAATTGGGGCAGGTACTTCATTTGGTCTGCACTTCCGGATTATCTTGCATGCTAAGAGATCTGTAGCAAAGTGGATGTTCTATTGTTGAATTGTCGAGGTATAATACCCTCGCTTCCCTTTCGTCAAGCCAAAACGGTCCTTCATGCTCTATGCTAGCTTCGCATCCTTGTGCTTTGACAGGAATTCAATTCCAGGATCGGTCCCTTCCTTCGGCAAGCCTGTGATCTTGTGAATGAGTTCTCCATTAATGACAACTTTCTGGTTATCGATCCAGAGGTGCCCATCATGCACCCACACCAATAGTTGTTTGACCACCACGGTCACCTATGTGCTGCGACCAAAGTGGGGAACATCGAGCAGCTTCAATAGGCCAGCTTTATCCAATCCAGCGGCCCACTGTTTTATTTCCAGTAACGTCGCTCCACTCTCCTGATAGTGGACAGAGTGTAAGTATGTTCCAGGTGTGAACTGTGGAAATTTCCCATGATCATTTGTATCGTGGTCTGCATACTTAAGCCGGTCTATTTTCCCTGTCATGGTCCCGACCAGCTACACACCCGGTGGCAGCGAAGGGGTGCGTAATGTGAACTTCTTTGTCCGTCGAGGTGGCTGAACCCCTGGTCTCATTGGCATAAGATATGGTGGGCGCTGTGGTGCAATATTCTCATCCCCTTCAGGTGGGATCTCTGTTGAGCCAGACGGATTCATCTCGGGATCCTCCAGTGTTTGCCCTGACTACTTGTGTCTATCTTCGTTATGCTTAGAGCATACTTCTGGTTTAAATTTCTTCCTGGTAGATTGTGTCTGCATTGGGTGAGGCAGTGTCGGGGAAGTGTCTTCTCAGGGTGTAGAGGTAGGTGGATTGGCGAAAAGGCTCTGCAGACCTGTCTGTTCAAATTCTCTCAGTAGGTCCTGAAGTTCGTGATCAGCTGACATGGATTCAATTGTGAGACTCAAGGAAATGCGTATTGCGATTTCTGTAGGTCTTGGCGTCTTCTTATACAATGCGTCGACCAAATCTGTCATAATTGTGCATTGAAGACACCAAATCTGATAGAGATCTTATCCAGATGGCGCTAGATTTCCCAAGATCTCATTAGTACAGGAAATTAAGGTAATTAAAGTACCATCGCCGCCAAATCGGTTGTTTTCCAACGGTCGGATTTTAGGCTTCACCGCATTTTTGTTCTTCAGCACAACCAATACCTCAGCTTCGTCACAATAAGGACCGTCAACACAACATTGACCTTCAACACATCCTGGAAAACTCTATGATGAGGCTATGAGGTTCGACTCATTAGCTTCTTGGTCCTTCCAATCAAGTTGGTACTCATCTATTTCTTTGTCATCAAACAGATTAGCTGCATCCAAAGCAGGGCAAACCTCGTTAATAGAAAATGTGAGCATAAAACTATCAACAAGACTATCCCAACTTACAGTACCATGGCGAAGCTCGACCTCCGCATACCAATTCTTTGCTATGGGTTCCAGAGTGTGCACAAACCTATGTACCCATTCTTCGCGAGGTACATGCTTCCATGCTTCATAGCACTACTCCAAATGTTCCTGAGGACTATTTTGACCATTAAATCTGCTTCGCACCTCCTGAGGTTGATCCATGAATCTTAGGCGAAGAGATTTCTGACAAGCTTCACAACTGTGAATATGCTTTTTATGGCCATTCCACCATCTAGCTACTATGGCTCTGAATGCTGAATCTAGGGTCTGTGTTTTTTGTGAATCTGGTACTTGCTCCGCGAACTGTACAATAAATTCTCCTGGATCTGTTGAACCATCAAAGGTAGGCAAAACTCTTGTCTGTGCACTAAGCCATCTGAGAGACTTGGTGATTCTTGTGCATCGATGTCCATGTAGCTCATAAAGTCGATTCTGCCAATTCTCTAGACCTTCATCTGAATCAGACATGCAGGAGCTATCACACTACCAATCCATTATGCCTTCAGCAATAGGTTCAACATAATCTTCTTCCTTAGCTGTGATATTGTAGATATGATCCAAAGTATCCTGATCTTCATCCCTGACTGGCTCTGTATACCTTTCTCCTTGAGAAGGATCCAATGGGACTATGACTCTCAAACCCTTGCCTTTAAAAGTCATTTGTCTCTTTTTAAGGTTAATTACTGCATCGTTGTTTATTGCCCACTCAATTCCTAACAAAGCTGGATAGGGGTTGCTATCATCAATTATCTCAAATGACTTCAAAGTCTGCTAAGGTACTGACTCCATCTATATCCACTGGTACACTAGGGAATCTTCCTAGGGCCATAATCCTCTACTGATTGGCTAATCTCAACTGTATAGGGGACCATTCAAGGGTAGGTTTTCCCATTTGTTCCCATGTCTGTTTAGTCAAGATATTTACTTCTGATCCCAAATATAAAATGATATCCTTCATGTCATACTCTCCTACCTGAGCATGCAATCTCATTTCTTTTCCAGTTCTTCTAACTCTACTAACATTTTTTTCCTTACCAGAGCTTTACTGAGGTTCACAAGACTGAATAACTTTCTGTAATTCACTCAAAGCATTCTGATTTCTTAACAGTTTAATACAACTCTGTAGAAATGATGACAGTGTACTTACTTGATCCTGCGAAGCTTCTTGGAGTTGTGATTGTTGTTGATGTTGCGGCTTGGTTGCTACAGATGTTCCTGGATCAGCAAAGTCTTTTCTGGCTTCCAAAAAGGTTTCTTTTTCTCTTCCAATGACGAAGGCTGGAACTTTCTCTGGGGCCTTGTGGACCCAAGCTTCGTCAGACTGTTTCTCCTTACTCTGCACTTGTGTTGTAGCTCCGCTCATTGTAACAACATTAATGCCTGGGACTGGTCTTTGTTCTACAGCAATCATCTGAACATTCTGACTAGGTTTGTTGTTTCTTTCTTGGATCTTAGCTATCAACTGTGGGCACTGTTCGATGACATGATCGACTGCTCGGCAATATCGACATGTCGTAGTTGGGTTCTGACAGTCTCGAGCTAGATGTCCTGCCTGATTGCAGTTATAGCAGATAACCTAGCCTCGACCTCCTCCAGGAATACCACAACCATGACCTCTGAAACTACCTAGGTCACCACGGTAACCATATCCGTCATTGCCTTGTGCATCCGGGTGGACCCTATAAGTGTCATAGGTTCTCTCTCTCATGAGTTCGAAGCTGCGACATTCATCTTCATTATGGCCAACTAACTTACAAAACTTGCAGTATGGATTCTTAGGTACCTGGACATACCTTTGCAATAGATAACAATATTCGGGTTGGTGCTGGCTAGTGGTTCGACAAATCTCACAATATAGAATAGTAGGGTTCAGCGGGTTTGGTGCACCAGTATTCAGATAGTTTCTCAACATCGGACACTGTTCATTGTCATGGCCTTCTGTCTGAAAATGCGTACACCACAAATCTTCGTGAATGGACTTCCCCTTCTTCATATCGTGAAGATCTAAAGCCATTTTTTCCAACTGTGCTTGTATCTGGGCTATGCCAGATTTATCTCCGACAGGAATTGTTTCAAGCTTCATGGCAATCTCCAAAGCCTCTTGTTGATCAGCAACCTTCTGTTACATGAGTGGAGTTCTGATGTGGGATAATAATGCCACAATGAACCATTCCTTATGTTGTTCCGGCCCAATCGTGAAGCTAAATTGATCTAGCAGAACTTTGAACCTCTGATCAAAGTCCCACACTGATGCACCTCGTCGCTGCTGAATCTCTTTCAATTCAGTGATGCACTGTGACTCTGATTTAGGCTTCTTGAACTCTTTGATCAGTGTTGCTTTAATGTTAGCCAAGACATGGTTCTGAGTGCTAGAGAACTTCATAAACCAAGTCAAAGCTCGGTCTCTGAAAGAAGTAATCAGCTGCGCTCTTCTTACATCTTGGTCTGTAATGTTCTTTGCAGTCCACACAGCTTCACATAAAAACCAGAACTGTTCTGGATCCTCTGATCCAGTGCCTTTAAATACTGGTAATTTGATGTCATCGTGCACATGGGCCATCTTGGATCAAGGGAGGGAGGGAGGGGGAGGAGGAGGAGAACTTGCTGGGGTAGACTGACCTACGACAGGAATACTCGAGCTAGGGTTACTCTCAGACTGTGACAGGTTCTCGGGGATAACAGGTCTTCACTGCATGGTTATAGGAGGGTTTCTAACAGAGGGGGTTTCTACAGATTCAGAATCTTCTAGACTTAAAGGGGTATACTCCATATTCTGGCCAAGGATATAGGAGCCAATATCTCTCTCGTATCTTTTACCGCTTCGCAGCAAACCACTTTGCTCGTCGAAGTCACAGTCACTTCCAATCATATGTTAGCAATAATAGATCTAACAATCTGATTCTATAAGCAAGATGCCTTTTTCATCCAATAGCATTTTAATATTCAAACTCAATAAATTCAAGTGCTTACCCCTTGGTCCTTTGAAAAATTGTCGTTCAGCTTCGCTAAAGGAGGTACTTGTGTCGATGGCGAACTCCATCACAAATGCTTCAAGAGTTTGCGTTGCCCAAAAATCAACAGCTCACGAGATCGCGTTGTTCACCCTTTTCAATATAGTAATTCTTGCCGGGGTCCAGGGAGGAAACTGATCTTCTTGGAAGTTCGTCCTTCTCTCTGTCAACCTGGATAACCACTGGTGCAATTCTATGTGTATACTACCAAAGAAAATTTCATAAACATCAGAAAAGACGTACCTTTGCAAAAATTCGTCCGAGCTACGACGAGGATCCTGATTTTCTTGCTCTGCAAACTTCAAATAGGTCTCTTCAATCCAGTCACCAATTTCTTTTATGAAGGGTATCCAGAACATAGCCCTCGAGGTACGATGTAGATTCCTCTTCAACAGATACTGAGTTCAACCAGCAATGGAACCAATTTGTTGGGCTATTGGGCAGACCCAGGTTTTATATCATTAACTTCACACCAACAAAAGACCCATAGTGTTGGCCCTTTCGGCAACAGCCTGCAAACAAGTTGTAGTCTCACCCGAAACAGCTATGGGGTGCCACAGAATCAGGTTTCTGCAAGCAGAAGAGGGATATTACTGTACCTTTAGCCTTAACAATAGTATTATTACAAAACAGACTTTAGCATTCACTTAATTAGCTCTGCAATTATATAAACATACAGTTACTTGCTCAACCCTTAATTGGGAATTCACAGCGAGCTTATCTTACTTTATTATTTATCTACTTAACAAATGCATAAAAAAGAAAACAATACAGAAACAACCAAAGAGAAAACACAACACAAGATATAACGTGGTTCACCCCCAGTGTAGGGGATACGTCCACATAACTGTGTTTTATTCAACTCTTTACAAAAACCACAGTTCTGATCTGCGCACTCAGCTGCAGATCTCTTCTCTTTCCCAAGCTGTGCACTTAGCTGCAGATTTCTGCGCACACATCTTGCAGAGGTTGTCCATGCACACAGCTGGGACTTATCCTTCTTACAAAACCCTAAGACAGCTCTTAGCTTCACATTACATTAGCATCATAAGATAATCATCAAAGGCCTAACCTTACTTCTTTACATAAGTGCCTATTTATACAGTGCACTATTACAAAACCATGGACTTAAACCATGGGTGCCCAAAAACCCTAACCCTGGATTTAAACCATGGGTTATTTACAAAAAACAGGGGCTTTGACCCAACCCCGACACCCCTAAGACTATTTTGAGTCACAACTCCACTTACAAACTTCCACAAAAACCATGGAGTTACCAAAATTAAGGACCATTAAGGTCGCAGCCCCAACAGTTAGCCTCCCCGAATGTAGGAGAAGGCTAAGTTAGCCTCCTTGACTAAAGGTAGGCGTGGGTGTGATCTAGATGATGTCATTTACTACTCCACTGATGTCAATTAGGTCAATAATACTTTGTATAGTGGTTTAATTAGGCCAAATTGACAAAAATGAGTGTGTATAGTGGTAAATGTCTCCAACACAATTCTGCTAAAAGGATAATGGAGAATATTGAGAGAAAGTTGTTGAGACCTCCTTAGAGGATTTATACAGTTCAATTGTGTAGAATATAAGGAATGGGAAATGCAATGTACTTTAATCTCAGTTGGAACCCATCGTTACATCATGTCACCATGCACGCTACATGATTTAACTCGGTTAACATCATTTATGAAAACATGCAAGAGTCTATCAAGAAGGCATAGGGTGGAATTCTTGCAAACAAAGCAGAGTTCCACATGTCTTCATACTTGATGGATTGCGTGTACATGCTTCATCACTTTCCTCACATGCGGTGGAAGTGGAACACAAAAGAAATTTCTATACATGTATGTTTCTAGGTGTTGTGGGCACAGAAACATGCAAGCTACTACAAGCAGATTTGCAAGGAATTTGTTAATCCATTATACAAAATTATCTATGATAAAATGCCTAACTACATGTCTAAAAATGCCATCAAAATTTTCCTGAATTTTTGCTACGAGGGTGTTGCCCCCGAACCCTCACCAGGGGGGCTCCCAAAACGACTATAGTGGGGGAGCAATCCCCCCCACACCCTCTTATCCTATGAAACTACACTTCTTCATCCGAGTACTGACACTCAATGTGTCAGTACACAAAAGGACACAATGGATTGAAGTAGCCAAAAACCTATAGATGAACATGTGCCTTCATACATCTGTTTACTGTCAGCCTTGCCCATGTTTTATAAAGTCCTTAAGGTGTAATCATTACTATTGGCATTGCAGCTCATGAACCATTCACGGGTAGCCATATATACAACCCGTGACTACATGATCACAGTTTTCGTTTGCGAGTTTCCTTTTAAAAGTCGTGGTTCACTCACGACTTGCCAGTATTCATTCTCTTCATTACCCTAAGCCAAAATTTAAAAATAAAAACATTTTTAGAGATAGTTGGGCTCATAATCATAATGTTCCCAACTTCCCTAACCATCTCAACCTTCGTAACTCCTCCTGTTCATCAAGTATAAATAGAGGTGAGTGGTTGAGGCTAAACATATATCTCAAGAGAGAAAGGTTATTCTGGAGGAATACCCTTGGAGATTTGGAGCAGCATAACTCAGTTCTTTAGCTAGCGGAGGAGGACTTGTATCAGATATAGGTTGTATCTTTCATCATTGCTTATTAATAAAGAGATATTTTCTTCCAAATTGGTGCTCTAATGTTCTTATGTGTTATGATTCATGAATTATATTGTTGTCTTATTGCAATCATAATATTTTATTAATCTCTTAATATAATATCTAAGATTCTGCAGGAAGGAATCTATCTCTTTTGTAGGTGTGAAGATCCCTTGGAGCTGCTGGAGCATTTGGATTGAAGGAGAAAGCTAGGACCAACCTTCATAAACACGGTATACTAACTTTCTTCCCTATTTCTCTCTCAAATTTCTAGATAGTTGAATGTCTGCAAGTTTAATTTTGGTATGTTGGTGGCCCTAGACTCTTAGGTCATAAGGTATATTTTCCCTGAACAATAGAATTGGCGACTCCACTGGGGAGTCTAACTTGTTTTTGGGTTTGTTCCGTAGGTTTTTCTTTCCAGTTTGTTATGTTTGATATTGTAAGTGTTTTGCTTGGTTTTTACCTTCAGTTTTCAGTGTTTAAGGTTCAGGGTCCCTTAGTCATTTCTTTTTCTTTTGAAAAAAATTGACTCTAACCGTGGGTTTTCAATACATACAGACGCAAATGCCCTGTTGTATTCGTGGGTTGACTATATATGTAGTCACAAGCCATTTGTGGGTTGTCTTAGTGATAGTCATGATTTCCTGTAGGTATAGGTCAAATTGCTAGGGTTTTGCCTTTTTTTTGCTTTCTGGCTTCTTAGGTGTCTGTAGGGTTCTGTATTTAGCATGGTATTGTTGTAGTTGGTGTATGCATTTCACTTTTGCTTGTTAATCAAGTTTTTTTTATTAAGTTAGGTATGAATCCTCTTTGTGTGAATGTGTTGGGTCTTTCCTTCTTGGTTGTTTGGTTTGAATGCTAGTGTCTTTATAGTTTGTTGGTGTCTATCAGTCCTTTCAGAACACTAACTTGACTTGGATTATTGTTGTAGTGGTCTAAGTTAGTCATTTTTACCAATTTTTGATCTATTGGTCTTAGTGATTCAATAGTTCTGTCCAAGTTAGGGTTTCAATCATCTTTGCTTGATTTGTTGAAGATTGTTACTGTAAATATTTGACTAGTATCATATGCATTTATATATGATCAGATTGATTAGCTTGTTTAAGGTGCATTCAATTGCATAAAATTTTGAATTTTTTGAAAAGAAAGACAAAAGGCAGCTTTCATTTGCATAGCTTTGCATTAGTTGTTCTTCCATTATTTTCAGAAAAATAAAAAATATTAAAGTCTTGTGTTCTTCAAAATCATTTACAAAGTTTCATTAGTTTCATTTAAAAATAAAAAGGGGGAAAGACCATTGTTAGTTTCATTTATTTTGAAAATTTATACATCATTTACTTTCACATGTTGAGTCCAAACACCATTCAGTCCCACTCCACTACCTCTAAGTAATAAAGACATAAAAAAAATGCTTAACTTAAAAATTATTAGTAATCTTTCTTTTATAGGTTCGATCATCAACTAGCTTAGGCTAGGTTCTTGGACTAGGAGATTTTAACTATCCAAGAGAACTTTGATTTTAGACATAGTGGCTTATCTTTAGGTAAATCCACTTCTACAAGGGATAGTCCAAAGATCTCCTCTAATAGAGGAGTCAAGCACAAGGACGTGAGAGAACTTGGTTGCGGAGATAACCCTCCTATTCCTTGTTTGATCGTATACCAGGATTGTTATGTGTATGGGGGTTCTATCAATATCACTTCTTGGGCCTTATGAGGTGCCGGTATTGTTAGGATTTCGGGCTTAGCTACCCTTCCCATGCACATCGATTAGGTCAGCGACTATTCCATCGAACTCTCATTGTACATTTGGTAGCCTTAGTCTCCAGACACTAAGTTCTTACATGGGTGGCATTGGAAGGCTATTTCCAGTGCACCTAGGACGAACTTGGAAGGTAACCTCGGTTGATAATTTGGGAGGGTGGTTGGGTGATACAATTGCTTGCACCCATAAAACTCTTCACAAGTCGCCAAGTAACCATCTTTCCATCTTCACTAGTTGGATCTGGGTCCTAATCATCCCAAACTTTCCTTTGGAAGGTGTATCTTTTATCTAGTGTGTATGTGTTACTTAGGAAAATTTTCATGCATGCTCTTTGGTTTGTTTGTGTTTAGTTGGCATTTAGGTGTGTGAGTCTGATTTTTAGATATGGAGGACCATCCTCTTTGTATGTCTAGAAGGTTGTGAAACCTTCCTCCATATTTTACAATAGATCCTCCACCACCACCTCAAAGGCCGAGACTTAACACAGATGGATTTTTCAAACTGACTGGTGTTAGCAAAGTTCCAGGTGAACCAAAACTTAGAATTAATCAGGAAGAAACCCCACCAGTAGAGATAGAAAACTTCTTGGCTGGCGAGTTTGCGAGGAATTATAATACACCTCTAACTGATCTCAACGACCCTATAATAGTCCAAGTCATTCCTTTCAATTCACTTATTTTTGGTGTTTCTTTGAGCCCATATATGTCTAGTACAAAAGAGGGTATGTCTACCCCTACCTCACCCATGTTGGTTGTTGGAGTCTCACCTCCCCCAGTGAGTGCTCCAAGAACTAGTGCATCTACTGCACCTCTTTATTGAAGTGCTCGAGTGGTAAATCCCTCATCACCTTCTATTGTTATAGGTCATTCTAGTGGGGTGGTCACCGGGATTCCCAGTGTCCCTTTTACTTCATATCCTTTCATACATAGTTCTCAAAGTGGTCCAAGTGGGTCCACTTCATTTGTTAAGGGATTTCTGTGAAATGGAGTACATATTCCTCCATCCACACCTTGTGTAGGCCCATCGCCTACTTATTTGGGTATGTCATCTAGAAACCCAAACACCTTCACAGGTTACAGTGTTCAGACTTCCAGTCAGGTTTCGACCTCCCCTTTTGGGAGCTCTCCCTTTTCACTGTTTAGTGGAGGAATTCATGCTCCTACTTTTCAAACTCTAGTTTCAGCTGGAGCAGGTCAAACCACTTATCACATACCACAAGTTAGTAATCCTCTGACTTTCAGGTGGAACCCTTTTCAGAATAGTGCTATGACATAATAGTTGGCGGCTGGGGGAAACCCCACCTTTTTCTTTTGGGAGCCCTAGGGCAGGTACTTCCATACCCCAAACTCCTCAATATCAAACCTTCGCTAGGATGAAACTTCATTTCCTAGCAATGTGAGACTTGTCAGATTTTTCCAAACTAATGAACAACCCCGTGCATCACAATGTGGAATGGCCACCTATACCCATCAAATTTCCCTCATACATTCCAAAGTTTGAAGGAAAAACTGGTGAGAATCCAAGTGCTCACATCACCACATTTCACCTTTGGTACTCTTCCAACTCAATGATAGATGACTCTATTCGGTTGAGGCTATTTTAGAGAACGTTAACTCATGTAGCGATTAAATGGTACATAAAACTTCCGTCGGTCGCATATAATAGCTTCCTTGATTTAGCAACCGTGTTCCTAAATCACTTTCAACTTCCTACCTGGTATGATGTCGGCACAAACTTGTTTTCGAATTTTCGACATAACAAGGCCACACACATATCCAATCATATTCAGGAGTGGCAAAGAAGAAAGAGGCTTATTAAATCCACCATACCTCCTGAGTTCTTATTGCAGTGGTTTTTGAAATATCTACTGCCTTATATTTCTAAGGATGTGTCCACATCAGGGGTTACCATGGAGGAAGAGGCAATCCTCGGGGCCCAGTAGTTAGATATGATATATGCTATGTCTCGAATTTTATATGAAATTATCCTGAGGCACTGAGGTTTATGAATGACCATGAGAAACCCAAGCTTGGACCCCATGTCGATGGTTTGGTTGGTTCAGTTAGTACTCCCACTATAGAATCATTGGAAAAGCAACTCCATGAGTTGTCAGTGAAACAATCTGCAGTGGAGGCAACTAAGGCTGCCACTCCCTCACCATAAAGTGCTAATGTATATTCTACACAGTCTTCCCAAAAGGAAAATCAGCAGCCTGATGGGAAAAAGAAGAAGGGGAAGAAGCGTGAGGGAAACCAAAACAAATAAAACCCACAAATATTGTTGAGGGGGACAAGAAAGACAAGAAGAATGTTAAGTTTCCTTGCAATTTGTGCCAAGGAGACCATCTTACTTATCAATGCCCCTTAAAGGAACAAGCATAGAAGCTGCTTACAACTCAACAACCGGTTGTCCTGAAGGATCCCTTTCCCCAAAGACAGAATGCAGCTTTTGCTTCAAAAGATGACGGGGGCACAACCAGTGCTCCTACTGATCACAATTATATCAGCATGGTCCGATCCATTATTTTCCTTCAAACAAGAAACAAAAATTAAGAATCAGAGGCTCAGGATAAAGGTAAGTCTACTGCTGAAACTTCAGCCCCTCTCACTAATGAGAAAATGGTTGAACCAATGCCCAAGATACCAAAAGGTGTATTCAAGAAAACATTCCACGACCCTAATTCTAGGGCTGCTTCTAACTACTCTGTGGTAGAAGACTTAGCTCAAACACCTTGTGTGATGTCGACATTGGAGGTTCTATAGAGTTTTCCTTCTCAAAGGGATGCACTCTTGGCAGCCATAGGTAGCATGGACTCTTTGAGACTGCTGGAAAAAATTAATCTTTTTGATGTTAAAATACACCTTCTATACCATGTGGCCTTATCAATCGATGTTTTCCATGGAGGAAAAACCATTGGATGAATGGTGGTTAATGAAGGTGCTTCCACGTGCGTCATGTCGATGTCTTGTTGGAAATATTTGGGATCCCTCGAGTTGGTCCCATCGAACACTCTACTTACTGCTTTCAACGGAATATATTTCTGTCTGCATGGTATCCTACCAGCTTTCGAAATAAACTTGGTAAGGAAAGCAGTGTATGTTGAAGTGGAAGTGATCGATGCTCCTTTAGACTATAATCTGTTATTGGGGAGAAGCTGGACTTATGCCATGTGTGCTATTCCCTTGTATATTTGTTGAGTTGTAGTGCTTCCACACGAAGGGAATCTAGTCACAGTTGACCAACTCAATTTTACTCAAAAAGGCCGTTTGGAAACTAATGAGTCCACAGTACCATTGATCGATCAGTTGAAACCAACGAACGAGAGCTTGGGGGGTGGAACGTATACATCATTGATGGGAACATTTGATATACCATCCCCTATTAACTACTTAGGTTCAACGAGTGTCAATAAGTCTACCACGATGGTTGTAGATAGAACTAACCCCTGGGTCCTCCCTTCGCGACAAAATCCTCAAGTTCCCTTATCAGCAGTGGAATTAGCTTATCAATCTATATTTAATGTCGTTACTGATTCCATCGCGACTCCTTCTTCAGTATCAGAGGAGTCAGATGAATCATATATTCCCGCTTGGGTGGAGAACTCTAGATATTCCTCTGATTGCTTGGATATGGTTTTTCCTTCAGACGAAGCCATTATGGAAGCTAAAGAAGACTCATTCTCAGATAAGTTTATATTTTTAATCTCAACCTCTGATCCTCGGTACAAAGATATTCTAGTATATCTCTAGACTCTTAAGTGTACTGCATCCTTCTTGCGGGAAGATCAACGTAAATTGCGAGTCAATGAAAAAAAATACCTTATCATCGATGATACCTTATATCGACGAGGGGTAGATTCTATCTTGCATTAGTGCCTCACCCACGAGGAGGCAGAGCATGTCCTAAATGATTCCCATATCAGAGCATGTGGGGGTCATTTATCTGGGTTAGAAACAACCCAGAAGATTCTGTGTGCCTATTATTTTTGGCCCATTATATTTAAAGATAGTGTGGAAGCTGTAAAGCATTGTCATCCTTGTCAGCTATATACCAGGAAGATGTGGTCACACCCTACTCCTTTGTTTCTCGTCATCGTGGTAGGGCCCTTTACTAAGTGGGGGGTTGATTACATGATGTGTAACCCAGTTTCTATTGGGGGGAACAAGTACATCATTATCGTTGTAGACTACTTTACGAAGTGGGAAAAGGAAATGCCTACCTTTAAAGTCTATGGTGAAACGACAACTTATTTTGTTTTCAGCCAAATCATTTCTAGGTTCAACATACCAAAGAAGATTGTCATTGACCGTGGTATTCATTTTCAAAATAGCATGATGACTGAGTTGACCACCATGCAAGGTTTTAGGCAAGATCATTCATCTTCCTTTTACCCTAAAGCGAATGGACAACTAGAGGAAATTAATAAGACATTGAGAACCATTCTGAAGTGCACAATCAATGGGAGTAGGTCAAATTGGCATATCATGTTGCACCCTACACTTTGGGCATACCGAACTAATGTTAAGACTGCTACTGGTTTCTCGCCTTTCTAGCTTGTTCACGGGGAGGAAGCAGTCACACCGGTTGAGTGCGAGATACCATCCCTAAAAATTTCTATTCATGTGCTTCCCGACACTACTGATCTTGAAAAACTTTTACTTCACTTAGAGAATCTAAATGAATAGCATAGAGATGCATTGAGTGCAAACAAGGCTCATAAGAACCGGGTCAAAAGCCAATACGATAAAGACGTTAAACCTAGAGTTTTCTACAAGGGAGAATTTGTCTTGCTTTGGGATCAAAACAAGGAACCCCTAGGGGCAGGAAATTTTAAGACCATGTGGTTATGCCCTTACGTCGTGTTGAAATTTTTGAAGAAGGGAGCTTATGAATTGACTGATTACGATGGTAACAAGCTACCAGAGCCCAAAAATGGGATCTACTTGAAGAAATATTATTCTTAGGCCTGGTACTTTTTCTTGTATTATTATTGTATGTTTATGTACAATAGGTCATTAACTGGTTAGTGTTTATTACATAGTCTATTGGTTGTTTTAGATGTCATCCAAGTGGTTCATAGGTTTTACTGATGGCACCATCCATCACACTTGTAAGTTGGCTTCAGCCGCTTGGGTTATTTATGCACCCTCAGGACAACTCGTTGCCTCTGGTGGTGACTACTTAGGTCCTGCGACTAATATTGTGATTGAATACAGTGCAGTCATTGAGGTGTTATGAGATTCTACATTGCATGGCATTACCCTTCTTTAGGTCAAGCTTGACTCATGGCTCGTGGTTTACCATCTTAATGGTGATTATCAGGTGTGAAACCCTAACTTACTATGTTAGTTTTTACATGTTAGGTTACCTGAAAGAAATTTTGAATACATTTCATACAATCGTATTTCAAGAAATCAAAGCAGAATCACTAACGCATATGCAAATTATATACTCTATTGACACTTAACACACCCATTGTAAAATAAAATATAAAGGAACATTTGAAGCACATGTACATAACCAAATATGTGTGTGTATGTGTGTAAAAATATGACCATTGATACATCGAGTCTGATCCGAAGATCCTGTCATAAGTACATCAAAATACAAAATAGGATTGCAATCCATAAAATGCCTAGATCTAGGGCCAATCCTCAGCCTCCTCGGATGCGGATGCCTCTACAGCCTCCCGGTAACAAAGCACGGCCCTAGTTACCCTTCTAAAAAGGCATAACTAGGACAGAGGAACCCCAACCACATGCTCCTGCATCACCATAGAGACCTGCTCCATCCTGAGAGTGGGGACATCTTGGGTAAGCCTGGACAGCTTCCCCTCCACCACATGAAGCATCGCATCGTATCCACCGATCTCCACAGACCGTATAAAATTCCTAGGATATCCGTCAGGTTAGACTGGTCCAACATCTGCATATAAACATAAAGAAGGTGAAACTCAAGTACATATGTATATATAATTTTATGAATGAAATATCATAAAATCAAATAATGAAAAGTAAAAAGTCATACCTATATATCCCCATGCTCCTCCAAGAGGGAGGATGAGTTCTGGATCACACCTAAAATATAATCCTGCATAGGGGAACTGCTTAAGAGCAGGTACCTGTCTACTCCTCCAGGATTAGAATTCATTGTCATATACGCTCTGGCTCCCACTACCGCCACCCTATCGGAGGAAAATGTCTCCCCACCGCATGATTCTAGGCTCACAGGGTGGGAATGGTGGTAAATTAACCACGAGACTGAGGGTAGGAACCCTCTCAAAGAAGAATGCAACTAATATACTATCATATCCAAAGTTCTTCTTTCGACCCCTCTTGCAGTCAGATAGTTTTTCTTCATAATCAAGACTAATCACGAACACCAATCGAACAGTGTACCTCGCATACACTTTACAGCTACACGCATATGGGTCTGTGTTTCCAAATGTAGCGCAGATGAACCTGCAACTCTGACCATGGTGCTTACCACAACATTCAATGGAAAGATGGTAATCTATGCAATCGGGATATTTGTCCCCAATTTTTGTGTCCCCAACCAGTTCCCTCCAGGTTCACAGGTGCCCCCCTATGAGATAATCCCATAATAAATTAAATTTCATCTACAATCAACTCCAAGGTCTCCCCTTAGAGGTCAAATATACCAAGCTCATCATCCTAAAAGCTCACCAGTGTCTCCAGTAAATGGACTTGGGCACGCATATTCGACGTGAAGCGGGATTTCAACAAGCCACATCCTTGTAAAGCTTGTAAGGTTATGGGATCTCTCATTGCATCCCGATCCATGTCCTCGTGCTCCCATTCCCTCCATTCCAACGCCATGATTTCCTTCCAAGCAAACATTTCCATCATTAGATTCCATCGAAATTCTATCTCATTATCATTTTTTGAAAAAACATTAGCTTGTGGAGTACTCGCAACTATGCTTTCTACACAACGCGTACCACTCACGGGTTGCACTGCAGGAAACGCGCGATTAAAATTTGTGCTTAGGGGTCTAATGAAGGCCACCCATGATTACCCTAGGATGCCTTTAGGGATAGAAGAAAATCACTTCATTCACCATTAATTTTAAAATTGGAATGCATCAAATGAAAGAGGAGGGAGAGAAGACCAACCTACAACTTACAAATCCGAATTTGGTCCACTGGATTTTCCACTACGCTAAGTTGAAGTATGGAGATAAAATTGCTAAATATTGTTAAAAATTCCAAATGGTATGTTTTGTTTTGACTTTGAGCTATTTATAGTAAAAATTTAAAAAAATTACCCACTTTGTATAGTTTAAAGTCTATTTTAGTTATCGGAACTAATACCATGTGGTTTTTCTAGCTGTTACAGGTCTTGGATGATCCAGAAGTTGATTTTCGTCGCATATAGGGTAGGATTTTGTCTCCATTACATACTTTGAACCTTATACTGTATCCTCCATTTAACCCTAGGATCTCATCTCGTCCATGGACTATGGTGTATAACCATGTTTTACCTTGTACACATCATTGTTATTCTATGGATAGGGCCACCTTCACACGGGTAACCCTAGTTTAGATCATTTACATGTCTTTTCGATACCCATGTCATAGTTGTCTTAGGTTGCAGGAGCCTTCGTAGTTATTTTTTCATGACAAAATGAGCCTCATTTTGCATATTTTTACCAAACTACACCCGTTTATAAGGCTCCCCGTCATTATGGAGTTTTCTTTAGGCGCTAGTATGACTCCCTAAAATAGACTGGACAACCGAGTAAACTTATTCATTCAGACTCGTTAAAGTAAATTGAACGATCACCTACATTGGTGGTAGTTTATCGCTTTTTCGGACCATGTAGATTATTTACAAAAAAGAAACACTCTATTTTCTTTGGAATTGAGAAGAGTATCTTCAGGTGTAGGGTTATCTCTTTTCCAGACCTGAAGGACTAAACGTACAAAAAAGGAACTTCTGGTATGAGCTTAGTTTTATCATTTTCGTGCTCTGGACCCAAACATGAAAAAGAATTTTTTATCCACTTATTTGTACCATACTTGGATTAGCTGAGGAGTCGCCGATTGACAGACATGTTCAATGTCTGATTGCAATGTAGCAGTTGATCCATCTTCATGTCTAGCCAATATTGGCTAGTCAGTTTTTCATTTGAATATTTTTTACCATGGCCCCACGAGGTTTGTAATAAAATGTGCTAGTAGGGTATTTTTGAGTGGTTCGGTCTCCTGAGACGTAGAATCTCAAATAAGGTATTCCAGGGAGTTTTTTTCCCTTGACAATTATGCTTTGCCTATAGCCGAGTATAATTGACGAGGTTTTCTCCCGCTTCCTCCAAAGCTGGAATGCTCGATGTTGAATTCTGGGCCTTATGGGGTTATTAGAGCCCAATTGAGTGTTATAAACCTACTAGGAATTATTTGAGTAGAGCTTGGTCTTGTCCTAAGTCAATAGGACCTTCAAAAAAAAATCGAACGGGTCAAAAATTATTTTCTAAATTTTTTAAATTTTTAATTATTTCCCTAAATTTTTTAATTAATTTTTCCATAAATTAAATGGGAAAAACCTGTTTGTAATAAGTCGATCATCCGAACCCCGAATTCAGTGATTGAAGGCTCTAACCTTAAGCCAAAAATCATTCTTGATCGGCCAGCCAGTTAGATCCAGCTTTCAGATCATCAATGAGACACATCATGCACTTTTTTCTCAAAAAAGTCAGTTTTGAGGAAAAAAATGAATATTTATTAAAAAATGATTATTTTGGAGAAAATTAAAATTCTCCAAATGAATCCAAATTCAGCTAAATAAAAGGCTAAATGACATCTCATTGGGCATTTATGATGTTTGGATTTGTCATAACTCAGCTTCAGTCAGCATTAAGTGAGCAATTAATTTATATTCAGTTAGCAGACTGGTCATCTCCAACTCGAGAATGAGATGGAGAGCACTCATTGGTCCGATGATTTGATCGAGGTAAAGACTGAAGCTTGCACCATTGGTGGCCTTTCAAGACCTAGTAGATGCTCCATCCAAACCTAAAAAGTGGTTTACCAACATCCCAGGCGTCTCTCCTAAAGCTCATGCCCCCCTCTCTCCTGAAGGCGCCTTCCACACGTATGGCCTCAATTCAGGGTTGTTTGCAGTGATCAGGGTTGGAGTGGGGGCGCCTTGCCTAGGTGGAGGCCTCCCCTCACTCCCAGCTCTTCATTTTAGGTTTGGGTTCTCTGTTAGGTGGCTAATCCGATTAGGTTTGGATTTTTGGTTTTAGGGTTTTAGAACTCTCTCATTGTATAAATAGAGGCTCCTTTAGCTCTATTCGGATGTATTTTTGTGTAGAGAAACTCTGTCCAAACTCTGTAATGCTTGTTGCTTTTGCAACCGTGGAATAAAATTTTAAGGCTTTGGAGGCATACATGGTGTGCTAATGTGGATGAATACTTGGTGAATGAGGTGAAATGTTTCAATTTCTTTCTTTTCTTACTTAGGTTGGATAATAGTTATGTTGCAGCTGCAACCGTTCTCCCCAAATTTCTTAAATTTTGGGCCCCTCCTGATGATTTAGTGTTGTGTTAATCGTTGGATCCGTGAACCTTTTGTCATGCTTGATTTTTGGATGATTTTCAAGGATTGACCCTCGGCCTGTTTTCAAAACTTGCCCGAGTTTGGAATTGTTGTTTTAACCGTTGTTGAATTTAAGAGTTAGCGTTTGATGTGATCGGAGCATTTTTTATTTTTGATTGGAAGTTGTAGCCGTTTTTGTTTCCGCCGTTGCAGCTCCCAAATCAATTAAGCACCCGAAGCCCAAAACGATCCACCAGCCGATGCATCAGTCTTTTATTTTTCGTCGTTGCGGCTCCCAAAGTGGTTAAGCCTCCAAAGTGTAAAGCGCTCCACTCTCCGATTTGTATCGCGTGGCTATATCTTTTCTTCTTCTGCCATTGCGGCTAGGAAAGTTGTTTCGCGTCCAATGTCAATACCTTCCTACTTCCGACTGAAGCTTTTCCCGCTCGCGTCGCATGTCTTTAGCCTGTGTCTCTTCCGCCGTTGTGGCTGGGCAGAGAATTTTAGCTCCCGATGCAAATGTCTTCCGACATCCAATTGGATTGTCTCCCGCCCGCGTTTTAGGTCATATCTCTTCCTGTCATTGATGGTTTCTTTAGAACCCGTGGGTGGACGGAGTAGTGGTGCCGGCGTTCGTGAACCCTTGTGGCCATAATGCAGTTCTTGGTTTCTCTCAATGCTGCCCCATTTTAGTTGATACAATTTGAATACGGTTCCGATGAATGATGCACGTCGTTTGATTGCAGGTAGTTTTCGGAAATTGGTCAAAACCACTGCGTCGCTAAGGGAGACAGACCGTTTGGTGGAGGTAGAGCCGAAACCAGCTGGTCACAAGATGGACAAACCAAAGAAAAGACAAAATGAATGGTGACAAAGGAGTAGCTCTAAAAGGTCCAGCAGTTACTTAGCCAATCATGAGCATGCGCAGAAAAGATAGAGTAATATGAAGCGTTGGGGAACGGAAAGGTCATTCGTTTGGGGGGGCAGACCAAACGGTCTGCGATTGGAGTTTAAATATTGGAAAGTAAAACTTAGAGGGGGATTTTTTCTTGGCAAACTTGGAAACCTTTTGCTTGTAAGAGGAACTATTTCGTTTTACAAACCAGAAAGTGAAAATTTGACCTGTTGGAGAAAGTGCTTTGTGGAATGGATCAATGCGTTTAAATGAGCAATGTTGAATGTGAACTATTTCGTTTTCAGCTGTGTCTCATTAGATGTAAGAGTGTTCTAATTTCTTGAACCTATGTTCTGGTCTGAATGTTCTTCAGCATCTTTATGGTTTTCTTCCGCTATGAGTAATGGGATGTTTTAATTGTTGATGAGCTATCTTATCATGTATACTTTTACTTATGTTTATATGTTTGGTTATAAGAACAGCTATCTGTGATTTTCCATAACACCTGAACAGTATGGCATTACTCATGAATTAATCCAGCTCTCTAGAGATAGTTTAGTTAGTTTTATTTTAGTACTGTTTGTATGATTTAGATGCTTGTGAGTTCTAAGACGAGAGGTAAGAACCTGCGCATCACATTGTGAATGATCTTTGCATCTTTATCGCCCTGCATGGTTAATTAGTCATGTGCATTTCATAATTTGAGTCAAAATACAAAAACTCGGTGGACCGGGCCGTAACCGGTAAAACCCTTTGTTTTGTTACTTGACCTATGGTAGCCGGAACGCAAACCGGACGGATTCCCTACACCAAACAGTCACGGGCTAGTTGGGAACGTTGACTAGGGAGAATCCCTTACTGTTGTTGCCTGCGAATTTCTAGGCCTCAACAGTTCTGGCGCTAGAAGGAGGGCTGCCAATGTATGGCTGGCTGAGGAAACCCGTTTTCCTGAGATTATTCCACCGGTAACAGTTCTAAAAGCAGTGGGCTTCATAATCCAATTCCGAAAGAAAGAAATAGAGAACATCTATATGCTGTTGGCAACGAAGTTGTTAATGATCTGAGAAGACACACCAGGGCATATGTAAAGAAGATTGGAGGATTGCCAATCATCCCTGAATTACCCAGAAGAGAGTATAAAAAGAAAGATCGTCCTATAGCGGAAGACTCAGTGCTGGTTGGGGATTGGGAAGAACTTGTAGAAACAGCCTTACAGGAAGTTGTGCTACCTTTGAATCAAGAAGGCCCAAATACCCCTCACAGTTCTCCTGCTCACACTCCTATTGGCTCACCACCTCATTCTCCACCCAAACTCATGGCAGGAGTAAATGCTAATCCACCACCTAACCCACCAAATCAACCACCTACTTGGAGAGCCAGATCACCTTTAAACCTGACACTTCCACTGCATGATTTACCTCAATCCTTTGAAAAGATGATGCCCAAGTTCGACCCAAATGAGAATATACTAGTAGATGATCACCTGCAAAGTTTTTACTTAGCAATAGAAGGGTTGAGGGCTGGGGAGTATGAAGATGTAGTTTGCAGACTATTCCTGCATACCCTTAAAGGAGCTGCAGCATCATGGTATTTTGGGTTGCCTGCTAACTCTATCCCTGATTGGGATACCTTCGAGAGAATTTTCAGAAGTAAGTATGCGACTCAAAAGACTCATGCAACCCTCATGAAAGGACTATGCGCCTTGAATAAAGAGAGAAAGGAGAAGGTGCACAGCTTTACTCAAAGATTTGCGGCATACCTCAAGAATATTTCTGACGCTGACAAGCCCTTGGACAAAGTCCTGATTGAATATTATACATCAGCTTTAGGCCCTGATTTGGCCATGTTTGCCAAAGGTAGGGCCAAGCCTACTTTGGCAAAAACCTATGAAGAGGCAGAAGTAGTGGAGGCTGAAAGGGAAAGTATTGAAGATTATCCCGAACAGTCAGGAGAGAAAGGTGGGGGAACGAAAGCCTTATTGTTCACTAAGCCTAAGGAAGAAAAATCACCAAATTTTGAAAATATGGCCAAAATGATGCAGAAGCTTTCCAACAAAATCATAGACTTGGAAAAAGAGAAGGAGACACAAAAGTTCTATAAGCCCTATTATAAGAAAAGAGAGGACAACAATCAGTCCCAACCTCCTCCTCACAACACTGCATCTATGAATTTAACAGAGGTAGCCATGGACAATTCTTGCACTTTCCATCAACAGCCACACTCTGAAAAGAATTGCCCTCAATGGATAAATTCGATGACGTTGGTCATGAATCAGCTGTTGGATTCTAGATTAACAGAAGATGGAGAGGAAGAAAGAAAAGAGAGTACCACTTCAACGAAAGAACCAGAAGAGGAAACCATGGTTCTGTGGAATTATGTTTCGTTATTTGATGCTGAAGAAGGAAAGGATCAGAATAAGGACATCATGGAAACCAACGTTACCACAAGGAGCCAAGGAGCAGTTAAAGAAGACGATCTCATACTTCCAAAAATCAAAAGGCTGCAGAAAAATGTTAAGAAGAAATTTCAAATTAAGTCCTCAGCCGATAAGATTCTAGAATTCACTATTACCAGCCAGGATCCTAGGCAGAAAGATATGCTAGCCAAGCCCAATGAAGAAAAGGTGAATGCTGATAGACCGCACCCCAGTAAACCGTAGATGGATTATGATATCATGGAGGACATAAAAAAGATAAAGGCAAATGTTTCACTGTTTTAAATGTGTAAGGTGCCACAGCAAAAGGAAATATTATTGAAAGCACTTGAAGCCTCGGATGAGAGGATTCCCACTGATAATCAACCAGAAGAAGAAGAAGAAATTGGAGAAACCAGCAGCGGAGGTAAGTCCAAGAACAAGCATCCACCGTTCCTCCTTACTTTTGAAATCTTTAACCACAATGTACATAATTGCTTGGTAGACTCAGGAGCGTCAGTAAATGTCATGCCAATATTAGTCTGTAAAAAGATCAACAGGCAGCCTAAGCCATCCATGTGGAGGGTTGTTTAGTAGGACAGAACGGATGTAAAGGTAATTGGTGAGATGGAAGATGTCCTAGTCCGTCTGGCATCAAATGATAAAGTATGCCAGGTCATTAATATCGTGGTGGCTGATATACCAGACGTGTACGGTCTTGTCCTAAGCAAAGATTGGTCAGCCAAACTAAATGGATATTTTTCCTCGGATTAATCGCATCTGTGGATGCCATACAAAGGAAGTCCGAACCAGATTAAGATTTTAAGAGAACCTCACATGAAATACAATGTCACTCGACTGGAAGACAAGAATGAACCAGTGGATTCTGTATTGGGAAATTATTTCATCGAATTGGAACCAGGAAATTACCAAGCAGAAGAAGCCAGCAACACATCTGACACTTAGCCTGATCTCCTTCGATTCTCACAGGCTGATGAGATTGACTGTAACATAGTAGACTTAGCAGTAGGAATAGATTCGCATTCAGTAGTTAGTAATTTTTGGACTTTGTTTTTTGATGGCTCTAAGATGTTAGAAGGGTCAGGGGTCGGCTGTGTCCTGATCGACCCCCAGAAGAATAAACACTTTCTCTCATGTAGATTAGAGTTTGAGTGTAGTAATAATACAGCTGAGTACGAAGCGTTGGTGCAGGGCTTGAGGAAAGCGATTGAATTAAAGGTAAGTAATCTAAAAGTTTTTGGAGACTCTGAAATTATTGTGAAACAAATCCGGAATCAAATACATTGTGTTTCCCCTCACTTAAAGGCTTACCAAAATCAGGTATGGGACCTACTTAAATGTTTTAATGCATTCAATATTATTTCAATTCCAAGACTTAAAAATGCAGCAGCTGATTTGTTGGCCACATCAGCCGTTAGGCTTGTACCCACTAATAATAAATGCTCTGTCGAATTGCTTTTTAGGCCCTCAGTACCGAATATGATCACCAACCTGCGAGTGTTCGACGATGATCAGCAGATAATAGAATGCTTAACAAATGACGAGGTATTCAAAGGAGCGATTATAGATGATGAAGAACATCAGGCCGAGATGAAATATGACAATTTCATCCCTAAAGGAGTCAGAACGTTAGAAAAAATGTTCGATTTAAATGAAAAGCTCAAAAGACCAGCCAATGTGAAGACCAATAGCTCGTCTCTACAATTTGAGCTGATAAATTTAGGGACTGAGACAAATCCTAAATTTGTGAATCTTGGCAAATGTTGTTCACCAGCAGAAAGAGATAAATTCGTCAGTCTGTTTAAACAATATAAAGATGTTTTTACCTGGACATACGAAGATTTGACAACATACGACACCAGCATCATC
The DNA here is from genome assembly GCA_001517045.1 of Pseudotsuga menziesii. Taxonomy (NCBI): domain Eukaryota; kingdom Viridiplantae; phylum Streptophyta; class Pinopsida; order Pinales; family Pinaceae; genus Pseudotsuga; species Pseudotsuga menziesii. Next base: position 641,453 of record LPNX010310293.1, on the reverse strand, counting down.
AAGCATGTTGTCCCCATCAAAGCTGGCTTCAAGCCATATCAGCAACCGTTAAGAAAAATGCAGCCAAAATTGGAACCGCTGATTCAGAGTGAAGTGAAGAAATTATTGGATGCTAGAATCATTTTTAAGGTCAGACACTCTGAGTGGGTATCAAATCTGGTACCAGTAAGGAAAAAATCTGGAGAAATCATATTATGTGTGGATTTCAGGAATCTAAACCGTGCTTCTGATAAAGATAACTATCCTGTGCCACCCATGGAGCAACTGCTACAAATGGTCTCAGGTTCTGAACTATTTTCGTTATTAGATGGTTTCTCTGGCTACAATCAAGTATTGGTAGCCAAAGAAGACAGATTGAAGACAACGTTCAGGACCAAATGGGGAACCTTTTCCTACAGAAGGATGCCCTTTGAGCTTATAAACACTGGAGCAACGTTTCAGAGGGCTATGGACATAGCTTTCCGCAGATTGATTGGTCGTAGTTCTATAGTGTACCTTGACGATATTACAATATTTTCGAAGAAAAGAGAAGAGCACGCGTTTCACTTAAGGAAAATTTTTGAACACTGTCGGAAATATGGCATCTCACTCAATCCTAAGAAGTGTGTGTTCGCTGTCACAGAGGGCAAGTTTATGGGTCACATAGTTTCGAAGAAAGGAATATCTATAGATCCAGAAAGAATTAAGGCTATTGAACAAATCCCCTTGCCCCATAATAAAAAGGGGATGCAATCATTCATGGGAACTATAAACTTCGTGCATAGATTTGTGCCTGATTTTGCTCAGATTGTCAAGCTACTACAGCAAATGGTGAAGCAAAATGCACAATTCAAGTGGACTGAAAGTGAGAAGAGCGCATTCAGCAAAATCAAAACTGCTGTTGCACACGCACCCTCCCTGAAAATCCCAGATTTTGATAAAGACTTCATTATGTATACCTTTGCATCTGATGATTCGCTAGCAGCTGTGCTTACACAAAAAGAAGATGGGGGGGATGAATTCCCAATATCTTTCATGAGCACTAGTCTACAAGGGGTCGAACTAAACTACCCAGCTATTGATAAACAAGCTTATGCAATTTTCAAAGCAGTGAAACAATTCAAGCCCTACATTTTAAAAAATCGAACCAAGGTGATCGTCCCATACCCAGCTGTGAGGTCCCTTTTTGTGCAGAAAGAATTAGGAGAAAGAAGGGGCAATTGGGTAACAGCTCTTCAAAAGTATGACCTTGAGTTCAAGCCAACTTCTATAGTCAAAGGGTAGGGGTTGTGCAAACTGATGACTAAAAATGGGAACGATGATGAACACGCCTGGGAGGATGAAGTCGAATTACATGTAATAGAGGTATGTCCTTTGTTTACAGCTCCCGAGTCTTGGTATAGGGACCTTGTGCATTACCTGTAGACAGGGCTATTGCCAGAGCATTGGAATTCTAAACAAAGAAGAGCGCTGCATCTTAAATCGGCTTCCTATCAAATTGTTGAAGGAATATTATTCAGAAAAAACTATGACGGATTTCTCCTGAGATGCTTAGAGAAAGAAGATGCGAAGAAAGTGATGACAGATTTGCATGATGGGCCTGCTGGGGGACATTATTCAAGAGATACTACAGCCCACAAAATCCTTAGAGTAGGTTACTATTGGCCTACGCTCTCAAAGATGCACACGCACATGTCAGGAAGTGTGATATTTTCCAAAGGTGTAGTGGGAGGCAACCTAAAGCAGCAGCACCCCTAAAGCCTGTGATGATTACGGAGCCGTTCGAGCAATGGGGATTGGATATTATTGGAGAAATAAAACCGAATTCCTCCCTCCAACACAAGTACATTCTGACCGCGACCGATTATTTCACTCGCTGGGTCAAAGCTATCCCGCGGCGCAAGATAAATGAAGATGCAGTCATCAGCTTCCTACAAGATCATATCATGACCAGGTTTGGAGTTCCAATTTCGTTAGTCTTTGATAATGCTAAATATTTTTCATCAATCAAATTAACTGCTTTTTCTCATGATAAAGGGATAAAACTGCATTATTCTGCTAATTACTATCCACAACGAAATGGCCTGGCTGAATCCTCTAACAAAAATCTGATTAAAATTTTAAAGAAGACTGTAATAGAAAACCAGAGGAGTTGGCACTCAGCGCTACCAAACGCCCTTTGGGCCGATAGAGTCACCCCCAAGTCTGCGATAGGAGTGTCACCATATGCCCTTGTGTATGGCAAAGAAGCCATTCTTCCTCCCAATATCATGCTACCTTCTTCTATAATAGCTCAAGAATCTAGAGGGTCGGATGATGAAGTTTTGCAAATAAGAATATATAACCTCCTGAAAGCAGAAGAGGCTAGGTATAAAGCCAGAGAGCGCTTTAAGCAACAGCAGGAGGTAATAAAGAGATGGTTCGACAAACATAAGGCTGGAACAAAAGACTTTGAAGTAGGAGACCTGGTTCTCAAGTGGGACCACCCCCATGATGAGAAAGGAAAACATACTAAATTCCAGCAGTTGTGGGTAGGCCCTTTTCAAATTGCAGCAAAGCTTGGCCCTTCTACTTATAAGTTGCAAGATCTATAGGGGTGGGAAGAGAACTTACCAGTAAATGGTTTGGTTCTCAAGCCTTATTTTTCTTGAGTTTCTTTGAGTTCTTCTGTCTTGTATATAAATAATCCGTTTTGGATGTCTTTTGAGTCTTTGAGTCATGAAGTTTAGTTTTGTTTTACTTTAGATTTTATGTTTGATTTTAAATAAAAGAAGCAAGATTTGGTCGCCTGGAGAGCATTAGAATTCTGGTCCAACTAAAATCCTTGATTATAAGACTGTATATTTTAGTTATCTGATAGAGTTTCTTATAGATTAGCAGTTTTCCTAAATGGCTATGAACGCGTTGAAGTCCTACTTAATCCCTGTAAGGTAACTCAAAATTAAAAGGTCTCGAACACTATTTCGAGGCTCCATCCATCTCACACTTAAAATGTCCTAGGGGGTGACAGCAAAAGACCCATGGAAAGGAAGCAGGGTAAACAGTATATTATATATAAATGATCCCATGCCAAGAATTGAAATCCAAAAGGCTAAAAAAGAGTCAAAACTCCTATGAAAGCATCATACATCAAAGCAAATGCTGAATCATAAATACTAAATTGTCGAAAGTTCCTCTTCGTCCATGGGCTGAAACATGCAGTACACCGCTCACACAAAAGGACACTATGGGATAGAGGAGCCTGAATTAAAATTCAGAAAGAAAGGCATGCAGAAGGACTCATATGAAAAGGGACAAAAGTCCAAAAGCACAAAAGTGCAAATGGCATGGGAATGAGGAACAAATGAATATTTCTGTTGACCATATGTTACGATCCTGTGGTGTCCAAGCTGGGAGCTACCCGAAGACAGAGGTAAAAAATGAAACTCATATTTCTGGCCTCGAAAGAGTTATCTTGACTTTGAAATCTTGGTTTCCATTTTCCTAAATTGGACTACCCTCAATGCTTAAAAGTTCATATATTGCCTTTGGGAAATCCATATATCTGGAAGAATTCAATAGATGCATTGGTTGTTAAACAGTCTGTTACTCAAAGAATAATCACCTAGAGATCTAGGTTCACCAGGTAATCGCCAATTGTTGCAGCTGCAACCGTTCTCCCCAAATTTCTTAAATTTTGGGCCCCTCCTGATGATTTAGTGTTGTGTTAATCGTTGGATCCATGAACCTTTTGTCGTGCTTGATTTTTGGATGATTTTCAAGGATTGACCCTCGGCCTGTTTTCAAAATTTTCCCGGGTTTGGAATTGTTGTTTTAACCGTTGTTGAATTTCAAAGTTAGCGTTTGATGTGATCGGAGCATTTTTTATTTTTGATCGGAAGTTGTAGCCGTTTTTGTTTCCGCCGTTGCGGCTCCCAAAGCAATTAAGTGCCCAAAGCCCAAAACAATCCACCAACCGATGCGTCAATCTTTTCTTTTCCGTCGTTGCGGCTCCCAAAGTGGTTAAGCCTCCAAAGTGTAAAGCGCTCCGCTCTCCGATTTGTATCGCGTGGCTATATCTTTTCTTCTTCCGCCATTGCGGCTAGAAAAGTCATTTCGCGTCCGATGTCAATACCTTCTGACTTCCGACTAAAGATTTTCCCACCCACGTCACGTGTCTTTAGCCCGTGTCTCTTCCATCGTTGCGGCTGGGCAGAGGGTTTCAGCTCCCGATGCAAATGTCTTCCGACATCCGATTGGATTGTCTCCCACCCGTGTTTTAGGTCATATCTCTTCCTGTCATTGATGGTTGCTTTAGAACCCGTGGGTGCAAGGAGTAGTGGTGCCGACGTTCGTGAACCCTTGTGGCCATAATGCAGTGCTTGGTTTCTCTCAATGCTGCCCCGTTTTAGTTGATACAATTTGAATACGGTTCCGATGAATGATGCACATCGTTTGATTGCAAGTAGTTTCCGGAAATTGGTCAAAACCACTGCGTCGCTAAGGGAGACAGACCGTTTGGTGGAGGTAGAGCCGAAACCAGCTGGTCCCAAAATGGACAAACGAAAGAAAAGACAAAATGAATGGTGACAAAGGAGTAGCTCTGAAAGGTCTGGCAGTTACTTAGCCAATCATGAGCATGCGCAGAAAAGATAGAGGAATATGAAGCGTTGGGGAACGAAAAGGTCATTCGTTTGGGGGGGCAGCCCAAACGGTCTACGGTTGGAGTTTAAATATTGGAAAGTAAAACTTAGAGGGGGTTTTTTTTCCTGGGAAACTTGGAAACCTTTTGCTTGTAAGAGGAACTATTTCGTTTTGCAAACCAGAAAGTGAAAATTTGACCTGTTGGAGAAAGTGCTTTGTGGAATGGATCAATGCGTTTAAATGAGCAATGTTGAATGTGAACTATTTTGTTTTTAGCTGTGTCTCATTAGCTGTAAGAGTGTTCTAATTTCTTGAACCTATGTTCTGGTCTGAATTTTCTTCAGCATCTTTATGGTTTTCTTCCACTATGAGTAATGGGATGTTTTAATTGTTGATGAGCTATCTTGTCATGTATACTTTTACTTTTGTTTATATGTTTGGTTATAAGAATAGCTATCTGTGATTTGCCATAACACCTGAACAGTATGGCATTACTCATGAATTAATCCAGCTCTCTAGAGATAGTTTAGTTAGTTTTATTTTAGTACTGTTTGTATGATTTAGATGCTTGTGAGTTCTAAGACGAGAGGTAAGAACCTGCGCATCACATTGTGAATGCTCTTTGCATATTTATCACCCTGCATGGTTAATTAGGCACGTGCATTTCATAATTTGAGTCAAAATACAAAACTCGGTGGACCGGGCCATAACTGGTAAAACCCTTTGTTTTGTTACTTGACCTACGGTAGCCGAACCGCAAACCGGACGGATTCCCTACACCAAACAGTCACGGGCTAGTTGGGAACGTTGACTAGGGAGAATCCCTTACTGTTGTTGCCTGTGAATTTCCAGGCCTCAACAAGTTCATGCTTTAGAAGGCTTCTATAAGCACGTAAGATTGATTATTTGATGTTCCAACTTAATCTTTTATGGTTTTACTCTTATGAATTAAAAGTAGTAATTATTATTCAGTTATATGATATGCTCTTTTATATTTTTATTGATAAAACATACATGATCTAATCCATCTTTTGCAAGTGTTGAGTTGAAATTGTGCAGATTACCTCATCGAAGCAAGTAGGAGTTTGAGCTCAGGTGCATCTTCTCCTCTTGAAGCCAAGGAAACTTCTAGATTCTCAAGCTTCAAACGAATCCAAACGCCATCAAAGTACCACAGGTTTGAGAGTTTTCTTTCATCATTATTCATCTTTCAAAATTCATAAAATCTTTATTTTCTTGGGTTAGGGCACGGTTTGGGCTAAAGTGAACATTCATTCACCAAGCCTTTGCCCCGATTGGCTGCCCTGTTTGTATTTTTTAGCCTTTTTGGCCTTTTTATTGTAGCCATTCTTTCCTATCCTTCGCTGTCCACTTTTCCCCACTTTTTTACATTTTGGACAGCCCTCTTTCGTCCTCTTTCTTCACCTTTTGCAGCCCCTTTTCGTCCTCTTTTGTGGCCATCTTTTGGGCCTTATTTTCAGCCTTCTTCATCATTATTTGCAGCCCTCTTTTTACCTTAGTTTCCATCCTTCTTTGACTTTCCTTTTGTCCTCTCTTCACCCCTCTTCCACTTCTCTTGCCTTACCTTTTTCACTCGTCTTTTCTTCCTTGTTTTGGGTAAAGTTTGAGTAGTTTTTTCTATCTAGTTTGTAGATATAATTTCAAATTATTTTTTATAAACTAATATCATAACAAGTGTGTGTCTAGAACTCTTAGTTTCAAGCAGGTGAAGGAGAGCCCAAAGGCCACAAACAAGCAAGAAGTGCAAAGGAACAAAAAGACTCTCTCCCTCTTCTTTCATCCCCTTCTTTCCCTGTTCTTCCAAGAAGAAAAGAACAAGTCACCATGATCATTGTAAAAAGGGCTACTGGGAGCAAGTCTCCTTTCTTCTCTACTTCCCCTATTTGGGGGAAGTGTGTCTTTTGTTACTTTTCATGTTTTATTAGTGTAGTTTCAACTTTAAGTACTTAGCTTAGTTATTTGATTAGACTTAGTTTTCATTTCCACTAATTGCTAGTTGTTCTGAGTATAATCACTAATTGCTAGATTGATGATTGCATTTTGGTATCTTACTATATAATTGTCAATCATAAAAAGAACCCAAATCTCTTGAATCTCACCATAAGGTGGATCAAGAGTGCTCTCTGTTGGAGAGTTTAATCAAACCATATTCATCTTAATTGTTGTGCCTGATACTGTTTAATCAATTAATTCTTAAGTAAGACTATTGAACTTGAAGAAACACAAGTCAAGAGCACTCTCTATCGGAGAGCATCTTTAGCATTGCATCATCCTTGCATTAGTCTCATCTAGATTAGATAAGACTCTTGAACCTTCGTCATAAGACAAGGTCAAGAGCGTTCTCTGTCGGAGAGTCTAATTAATTAACTTAATAAAACCTTCAACACACACATCCCTTTTAATTAATTAACTCTGTTGATCATCTTTCACCTAGTATGCTCTGTCGACTTTCGGGTTGGGCTCATTCTCAGAACGGTGAACGGACTTGTTAAGTTCGCACAAGAGTAACTTAATTAAAAATGTTACCCCATAACCAATGCACTGGCGTTGTTTTGATTAAATACTGAGGCAAGTGGGTGAATTCCAAGTGTGGGCGTCGGGCAACCCAATCTGGACACAGTTAGTTAAGTTATTGAACACTTAGCTGTGATCCCAGACAGGTCCGCCATGTCTTCGAATGGAGACACTGAAGGTATTTTCGGCTAGGATATCCAGACACTTTAAACAAGATCACCACTAAAATCTTTAAAAAACCTACCAAGAGCACTCGCACAATCTAATACTCGCTATCTTAATTCCTAGACTTCTATTTTGTTCACGCATTTTATTGACTCCATAAGGCGTTGGTCCTTTGTTATATCTGAATAATTTTCTATCTTGATCAACTATCTATGGTTCATTTCAATTCTTATATTTGAATGCTTAGTCTGGAATATTTGCTTATCTGTGTAATCTCTTATTAGCAACGTGGATTGCTTCTGGTTAATCATCATTCTCTTAATAAAAAAACACTTCTAATCATAACAAACTCCTAAGTAACACCCATCTGCATCCGCAACTAAGTAAAACACTTTAACAACCTTAAGAGCCTTAGAAAACTCTTTTGTAGGTACTACCCCCTTGGCTTCGTTAGGAGTTAGACTAAACGAAGGAGCTAGGAGTAGGTGACAGTACCTAGCTCTGTGCTTTCCCCCAAGGTCACACCTTTCCCACTTTCTCAAGAGAGGAGACAGCTTTCAATTGATTTCTGCTGCTGGTGTGCAATCAACGAACAACATCTTTTGGCACCGTTGTCGGGGACAAATATTTTTGTTCCTGGACGACCTTTGTTTCTTTTAGTTTTTTACCTTTTTTTCCCCTTTTTGGTAGATTTTAGTCCAATCACTCTTCGAAATTAGACTTAAGTCCACCTGGTGACTCCACTGTCAGTTAACACCTCAAGGTATTCCACTAGAAGAAACTCTGAAGGTTTGTTCGATTTCATCCCTCACCCTAAAAAGGTCTATAGGAGGAGACTGGACAAACTAGCTTCTCGTAGGATCCTTGCAGAACTTGGATCTGAGTCTGTTTCAAACATCCATCTTTTATTTCCAGAAAATTTAGAAAATTTTCAAAACAATAACTGTTTTCCTAACACAATGGGTGAGTTTTTTACTCAGCTCAATTTTACTCAGATAGCAGGTCAGCCTCATGACATTCCCGAAAAAGCTATTGATAAGCTTTGTCACTTTCACAGGCACTGGTGCCTCTACCTCTGCTGAGCAACATCTTAGATATGTTTCAAAACATTGTGGTGCCTATGTCAGGGGTACTGAAAAACATGAGGATGTATACATGACCCTTTTTGCTCTATCTTTGGATGGTAAGGCTGGAAACTGGTATGACAATTTTCCAAACAATTCTTTTACTACCATAGCGGACTTCAAGACTGCTTTCCTTGGAAATTTTGGCAGTAAAAAGGAACCTAGACATCTAGTGGTAGCCTTGACTAGTATGAAGAAGTTTGATGTAGAAACGATGGATGAGTTCAACAATAGGTTCACAGAGTTGTCAAATTCCATCCCTGCCACTCATGCTCCTCATGTTCCTTCCACTTTGGATTATTACATAGAAGCATTAATTGGTAAGATCCAGTACCAGATTAGAGACAAGGAGCCAACCACACTGCTTCAAGCTCAGAATTTGGCCATCAAAATTGATAAGAATATGCAGTCATCTAGTCAATCTAACCTCTAGGTTTATTCAAGGTCTTCAACTCCTTTGAAAATTAATGAACCTAAAGACAAGGATCCTTTATCAACTATAAAGGATTCCTATGAAAAACAGATGATTGAAATGAAAAGAGAGATGAATAAAAATATGGAGGAAGCAAATCATAAACACTTAGCACAGTTGAAAGAAATTCAAAATAGAGTAATAACAATGGAAAGAACTCAAACTCAGCCACCTCCTAGAACCTTCCCTGCAAAACCAACATGGCAAAGAAGAAATCCCAGCCATGAACAGAGGCCTCCTCATCAGCTAGAGGCTGCTAATGTGGTTGGAACTTACACACCATTTTGTAGGGCATGTGAAGACCTTCATGAAGAATATTCCTGCTATTATGCATGCTATGTTCAGGAGCATGGTTTTCCATATTTTTGTGGTCCTAAAGCATCATCAAGCGAGTCTGAGTACAAAAACTATGTAGATGACATGCATGATATTTCCAGAGAAAGTTGGAGAGAGGCAAAACAATATTCAAACAAGCCTGAGTACATTAACGCAGTCGGACAACTCCATCCTGTCACCACAGAAACCCAGTGTCAAGTCGAAGATTATAATCAACAATTGGATGACATCGCTAAAAAAAATTGTATTAATCCTACAAATGAGCATAATGATGATAGTTTGGAAGGTTTACTACCTTGTGACCTTTTTTCTAAAGAAGATGACTATGATCATGAGGAGGGATATGGTTAGGGATGTGATACAAGTGAGGAAGAATCCCTTACATCTAAGATGGATGATAACTACGAGACTTTAATGGAAAATCAAATCTTAGAGGTTTCATGTGATGAAAGTCCTCCATGCTCCCCACCGGATGACAAATATTTGGAAAGTTGGGTCCCATGTGATATCTTTGAAACCCATCTTTTTGAAGAAGATTGTTTTGAGTAGAATGAGGAGTGTAACCAGGGACTTGATACCAGTGATGAGGCATCTCTCATATCCGACATAGATGGCGATGATGATTATTGGACTTTTATTGAAAATCCAACTTACGATATTTTTGAAAATATTTTTGAGAATCTCATCTATGATGTGTTCAGCAAGGGGAGTTGTTATTCTGAGACTTATGAAAGTTTTAAAGAAGACCAGTCAGAGTTTTCATATGATCATACAGAATTGTACCTGACTATTGGTAATAAGGATTTGAAAAACAGTGCAGTGAAGAATCAGATCGGATACAACTAGTTGAAGTTTTTTCTCAGCCATCGTCTTCACATATAGATGTTCCTTATGTTTTGGAGTAGGTTGGGGCTTATACAACGAGTTATTATTTGATAAGCCTTGATGATCAGCATGATGGAGTAGTCGACCTATCGCAACATCCTGATTTGTATATCAGCGTTATCTAGTCATGGATAGAAGTAGCCTGCGCGAGCACCTACCAATTTGGGAAGAAGTTTGATGACATTATTCATGCCTATGATTCCCCATCCAACCCTCCCATTCTGGATCATCATGCAGGTTTGCATTTTCTACAAATTGTGTCCTTACTTTGGTTGGTAACCAAAGACAAGGCAAAACTTTTTTATATTAATAAAATGCTTAGGTGGCTACACTGGATCTATGATTACACCTAACCTTTTGTGTATAATGCTTAGAGTAGGAAAATAGGCTCATTAAAGTAAGCGTTTACTTTAGCATTTTTTTAGAAATAAATGAATTTTTCAGTGAAGTTTTTCTTTGAATAAAGCAACTTTTGGATCATTGGATCTTTTCCATGAAACTTGTGCTACTAAGGTTTTCTTGTCAAGTTGAGATGTTTTTACAGGATATGGAAACCAGATATTCTGGGGTTCTCGTATGCTCTCCTTGCATAAGAGACTAGATCAAGCACATGTCCCGCAGTTGGAGCCAGATGTTATCCACTTATTTGTACCATAGTTGGATTAGCTGAGGAGCCGCCAGTTGACAGACATGTTCAATGTCTGATTCCAGTGTATCATTTGATCCGTCTTCATGTCTAGCCAATATTGGCTAGTCAGTTTTTCATTTGAATATTTTTTACCATGGCCCCGTAGGGTTTGTAATAAAATGTGCTAGTAGGGTATTTTTGAGTGGTTCGGTCTCCTGAGACGTAGAGTCTCAAATAAGGTATTCCAGGGAGTTTTTTTCCCTTAACAATTATGCTTTGCCTATAGCCGAGTATAATTGACGAGGTTTTCTCCCGCTTCCTCCAAAGCAGGAATGCCCGATGTTGAATTTTGGGCCTTGGGGGGTTATTAGAGCCCAACTGAGTGTTATAATCCTACTAGGTATTATTTGAGTAGAGCTTGGTATTGTCCTAATTTAATCGGACCTTTAAAATATTTATAAAAAAAAAATATTCAAACGGGTCAAAAATTATTTTTTTAATTTTTTTAATTTTTAATTATTTCCCGAAGTTTTTTAATTAATTTTTCCATAAATTCAATGGAAAAAAACCCATTTGTAATAAGTTGGTCATCCGGACCCCGAATTCAGTGATTGAAGGCTCTAACCTTAAGCCAAAAATCATTCTTAATCGTCCAGCCAGTCAGATCCAGCTTTCAGATCATCAATCGAACACATAATGCACTTTTTCTCAAAAAAAAATCAGTTTTGAGGAAAAAAAATGATTTTTTATTAAAAAATGATTATTTTGGAGAAAATTAGAACTCTCCAAATTAATCCAAATTCAGCGAAATAAAAGGCTAAATGACATCTCATTGGGCATTTATGATGTTTGGAGTTGTCATAACTCAACTTTAGTCAGCATTAAGTGAGCAATTAATTTATATTCAGTTAGCAAACTGGTCATCTCCAGCTAAAGAATGAGATGGAGAGCACTCATTGGTCCAATGATTTGATCGAGGTAAAGACTAAAGCTTGCACCATCAATGGCATTCCCAGACCCAGCAGAGGCTCCATCCAAACCTAAAAAGTGATTTACCAACATCCCAAGCATCTCTCCTAAAGCTCACACCCCTCTCTCTCCTAAAGGTGCCTTCCACACGTGTGGCATCAATTCAGGGTTGTTTGTAGTGATTAAGGTTGGAGTGGGGGTGCCTTTCCTAGGTGGAGGCCTCCCCTCACTCCCGGCTCTTCGTTTTAGGTTTGGGTTCTATGTTAGGTGGCTAAGCCGGTTAGGTTTGGATTTTTGGTTTTAGGGTTTTAGCACTCTCCCATTGTATAAATAGAGGCTCCTTTAGCTCTATTCGGATGGATTTTTGTGTAGAGAAACTCTGTCCAAACTCTGTAATGCTTGTTGCTTTTGTAATCATGGAATAAAATTTTAAGGCTTTGGAGGCATACATGGTGTGTTAATGTGGATGAATACTTGGCAAATGAAGTGAAATGTTTCAATTTCTTTATTTTCTTGCTTAGGTTGGATAATAGTTCATGCTTTAGAAGGCTTCTATAAGCACATAAGATTGATTATTTGATGTTTCAACTTAATCTTTTATGGTTTTACTCTTATGAATTAAAAGTAGTATTGATTATTCAATTATATGATATGCTCTTTTATATTTTTATTGATAAAACATACATGATCTAATCCATCTTTTGTAAGTGTTGAGTTGAAATCGTGCAGATTACCTCATCGAAGCGAGTAGGAGTTTGAGCTCAGGTGCATATTCTCCTCTTGAAGCCAAGGAAACTTCCGGATTCTCAAGCTTCAAACGAATCCAAATGCCATCAAAGTACCACAGGTTTGAGTGTTTTCTTTCATCATTATTCATCTTTCAAAATTCATAAAATCTTGATTTTCTTGGGTTAGGGCACGGTTTGGGCTAAAGTGAACATTCATTCACCAAGCCTTTGCCCTGGTTGGCTGCCCTATTTGTATTTTGCAGCCTTTTTGGCCTTTTTATTGCAGCCATTATTTCCTATCCTTCGCTGTCCACTTTTCCCCACTTTTTTACATTTTGGACAGCCCTCTTTCATCCTCTTTCTTCACCTTTTGCAGCCCCTTTTCGTCCTCTTTTGTGGCCATCTTTTGGGCCTTACTTTTAGCCTTCTTCATCATTATTTGCAGCCTTATTTCTTCGATTTGCAGCCCTCTTTTTTCCTTAGTTTCCAGCCTTCTTTGACTTTCCTTTTGTCCTCTCTTCACCCCTCTTCCACTTCTCTTGCCTTACCTTTTTCACTCATCTTTTCTTCCTTCTTTTGGGTAAAGTTTGAGTAGTTTTTTCTATCTAGTTTGTAGATCTAATTTCAAATTATTTTTTATAAACTAATATCATAACAAGTGTGTGTCTAGAGCTCTTAGTTTCATGCAGGTGAAGGAGAGCCCAAACGCCACAAACAAGCAAGAAGTGCAAAAGAACAAAAAGACTCTCTCCCTCTTCTTTCATCCCCTTCTTTCCTTGTTCTTCCAAGAAGCAAAGAACAAGTCACCATGATCATTGTAAAAAACTAATAAAAAAGGGCTACTGGGAGTAAGTCTCCTTTCTTTTCTACTTCCCCTGTTTGGGGGAAGTGTGTCTTGTGTTACTTTTCATGTTTTATTAGTGTAGTTTCAACTTTAAGTACTTAGCTTAGTTCTTTGATTAGACTTAGTTTTCATTTCCACTAATTGCTAGTTGTTCTAAGTATAATCACTAATTTCTAGATTGATCATTGCATTTTGGTATCTTACTATCTAATTGTCAATCATCAAAAGAACCAAAATCTCTTGAATCTCACCATAAGGTGGATCAAGAGTGCTCTCTGTCGAAGAGTTTAATCAAACCATGTTCATCTTAATTGTTGTGCCTGATATTGTTTAATCAATTAATTCTTAAGTAAGACTCTTGAACTTGCAGAAACACAAGTCAAGAGCACTCTCTATCGGAGAGCATCTTTAGCATTGCATCATCCTTACATTAGTCTCATCTAGATTAGATGAGACTCTTGAACCTTCATCATAACACAAGGTCAAGAGTGTTCTCTGTCGGAGAGTCTAATTAATTAACTTAATAAAACCTTCAATACACACACCCCTTTTAATTAATTAACTTCGTTGATCATCCTTCACCTGGTATGCTCTGCCGACTTTCAGGTTGGGCTCGTACTCAAAACGGTGAACGGACTTGTTAAGTTCGTACACGAGTAACTTAATTAAAACTTTTACCCCATAACTAATGCACCGGCGTTGTTTCGATTAAATACTGAGGAGAGTGGGAAAATTCCAAGTATGGACGTCGGGAAACCCAATCTGGGCACAGTTAGTTAAGTTATTGAACACTTAGCTGTGATCCCAGACAGGTCCGTCATGTCTTCGAACGGAGCCACTAAAGGTATTTTCGGCTAGGATATCCAGACACTTTAAACAAGATCACCACTAAAATCTTTAAAAAACCTACCAAGAGCACTCGTACAATCTAATACTCACTAGCTTAATTCCTAGACTTCTATTTTGTTCACGCATTTTATTGACTCCATAAGGCACTGGTCCTTTGTTATATCTGAATAATTTTCTATCTTGATCAACTGTCTATGGTTCATTTTAATTCTTATATCTGAATGCTTAGTCTGGAATATTTGCTTATCTGTGTAATCTCTTGTTAGCAACGTGGATTGCTTTTGCTTCTGGTTAATCATCATTCTCTTAATAAACAAACACTTCTAATCATAACAAACTCCTAAGTAACACCCATCTGCATCTGGAACTAAGTAAAACACTTTAACAACCTTAAGAGCCTTAGAAAACTCTTTTGTAGGGACTACCCCCCTTGGCTTCGTTAGGAGTTAGCCTAAACTGAGGAGCTAGGAGTAGGTGACAGTACCTAGCTCTGTGCTTAAACCGAAGGTCACACCTCTCCCACTTTCTCAAGTGAGTAGATAGCTTTCAGTTGATTTCTGTTGTTGGTGTGCAATCGAAGGACAACAGATTCTAAGTGTACTTTATGTCTGTGTCATGCTCTCTAAACCCTAAATAACAAAGCATTGGGTTTATTGTTGTAAGTCTCATTTCCTGTAAAGAAATGGAACTTTCCGATTGATCTTTCCTTCCTTCACACTCGTTAAACTCATGTTATATGTTTTCTTTCAAGGTGCATCAGTCTCATGATAGTTTACCCATTTTTTGGACCTTGCCGGCTAAGTACGAAAAAGGTATACCTTAGTTATTCTGAAGCTAAGAGAGTTCTCCTATGGATTGTTTTATACTTTTTCGAACTCAGGAAACCAAATTTAAGAAAACGTACCCCCGCAGAGTCTTATTCAGATTTTTTAGACTCTCAAAACTATGAAAACACCAACGAGCATATATTAATTCAGGCCCGTGAAATCCATGAATCAATGGCATATCAAGCATTATTCTCTCTTCTCTTCAAGCTTGTCAAAAATGAAGAGAGACTCGAGTTAACTTTCTTGGACTCGTTAAAACTTAACAAGAAAGGTAACAAAGAATTTCACTCTTTTGGTTATAAACAATGGCAGCATGTCATCCTTGAACAAAGCACTCTCTGAACTTCCCAATACTCATGTCTCAGTTTTACACTTCCATCTCAAATATTACTTCAAGTTTTTACTCCTCCACTTGTCATTTATACATGGGGAATCTGATCATGTCTCCTACATGACAAATAAGTCTAGTTGTCCTATCTGAAAGTCTAAAGATGCCTTGGGTCATCTCTATGTCGTGCTCATTGTTCAAGGATATTTACCTCTATCTCTTCATCCTGATTCCCATCACTCTCATTTCTTAGAATTCCTTGTGTCTACCTTCCCTCATCTAGTCTTCCAGTTACTCTTGTGATATGTTGAAGGATTCATTGCCTTCCTCCTCGCCTACAGTTTCTCATTAGCGTCTCCTGAAGATGAATACATATTGTTTCGAAGTTGGTACCTCAGGATTCACTACTCACATTGGTGAACTCCTTTGCTTCAGTTGTCAGCATTACTCATTCACTGACAATCTGATGAATTCCTTCCATGTTTGACTTCAACTCACGTATTCACATGGTAGAAATTGTATTGGTTACTATGGATTTGGACGAAGACCTTAGGTTAATATCTCTATAACCTAAGTTGCACAAGATTGTGTTATGTTCTATGACACTACTTACATATATTGAAGACTTATCATTTTATATTGTGGTTTTGATCCACCATTGTAACACATATGTGGCATTGTTGCTCGTATCATATGTTGTAATTGAATATTGTAACAAACCTAGTGTTCCACTTTATTGAACATGGCATCCTCATAAATGAGTTTGTACATAACTTTGATATGTCTGTTTCAGGTACCTCTCCGCATCCTTGGCTACTGAGTTCTCCAAGATAAAAATTGTAATGTATTTTGGCCATTGTTTCCCTCTAACATCATACATTAGGGGGCATCTATTATCTAGTGAAGTGACACTTCTCCATCCGAGTACTGACACTTAATGTGTCGGTACACAAAAGGACACAATGGATTGAAGTAGCCAAAAACCTGTAGATGAACATGTGCCTTGATACATATTTTTCCTACCATCCTTGCCCATGTTTTATAAATTGTTTAAGGTGTAATCGTGACTATTGAAATTACATCTAGAGAACCATTCATGGGTAGCCATATATACAACCCACGATTACATGATCACAGTTTGAATTTGTGGGTTTCCTTTTTAAAATTCATAGTTCACTCGTGACTTGCCATTATTCATACTTGCGATTACCCTAAGCCAAATTTTAAAAATAAAAATATGTTTAGTTAGAGATAGTTGGGATCGTAATCATAACATTTCCAACTTCCCTAACCATCTCAACCTTCATAAATCCTCCTGTTCATAAAGTATAAATAGAGGGGAGGGGTTAATGCTAAACATATATCTCAAGAGAGCAAGGTTATGTTGGAGGAATACCCATGGAGATTTGGAGCAGCAGGACTCGGTTCCTTGGCTAGCAAAGGACTTGTATCAGATTTAGGTTGTATCTTTCATCACTGCTTATCAATAAAGAGAGATTTTATTCCAAATTGGTGCACTGATGTTCTTATGTGTTATGATTCATGAATTATATTGGTGTCTTATTGCAATCATAATATTTCATTAATCTCTTATATAACATCTAAGATTCTGCAGGATTGCATCTATCTCTTTTGCAAGTGTGAAGATGTTAATCCCTTAATGATGACACATTACACCATATTGTGTGGCACATCACCCCATATATTGTGGTGCATTACATATTATCTATGTAGGCTTGGATCTATTAGTGGATTTATTAGCTGTTATTGTACACTTTTATCTATTAATTTGTCATAGCGGTCTAGGAACTGAAAACACAGTTTCACAAAGAATACAGACAAATATGCATAAAAATGGCAAAATGGTGCTACAATGGGAGTAGCAACTGTGTATAATCAATGAGTAATACAATACAATGATCATGCAATATGCATGAATGCCAAGACAATTCGAATTCTCAAGGATTTCATTCGAATTGAATGAATGGGTGTAGATTAACTGACTGTAAGCCACAGTAAACACACTAGTTAACCAACTGATCAAGTGTCGATTGACTCAACTGAGTCCCAACTGAAGTCAGAGTGCAATAAATGACTGAGTCTAACTAAAATTAGCTCAGACACATGTCACTGCATGCCAACCAACAAGTGGTAGCGCATCAATAACTCCAATGAACCCTGATGAGGTGAATTGAACTCAACTGGTCATCAAAAGTGGTTGTAGGTGCCTGTGTTAGCTCCAGTTCATAAATAATCATTAAAAATAATTAAATAATGAATGGAGGTGCCTTCACCACTTAAATTAACTGATTGTAACCATCAGTTATCAATTTAGTGCATTTATGACACTCAGATCACCCCCAAAATGCTCCAGTTAGCCTCCCCAAATGAAGGAGAAGGTTTAGTTGGTGCATGCAATCCTACAGAAATTTGCTAGAAGATATAGATCATGGGGAGTGAATTGATCACTCTTGTAATCTAATATTTTTTCCAAAATATCCAAGGTATTACATATGTGCACACCAACAGCAACATTAGAGGGAGAAAAATCAAATTTCTCTTCACTTTCAGAAGCAATTACTGGCAAATTTTGCAAAGAATTCAAAGGAAAATTACTGGTGAATGTTTGCATGGAAATGCAGCAGTGTTTTTCTTCAATGTTAGAGATTCAAATGTCTTCTTTTGTTTCAGCCATATGAGGATATGAGATATCAAAGATCTCACAAACTTCTGAATCATCAGGAGGAGTCACCGTAAGGAGACTTTCTTCAATTTGAATTGACTGTGTAGAAGATTCTGGTTCTTCTTCATCTTAAACAACTTCATCAGAGAGAGTAGAGGCCGATAATTTTGAGTAAATAACTCTTGTGGTGCTGGATGTGATCTCCAAAGTGCTATTATGATCCTCATTGTGCTTGTCAAAGGTTATGTCCAATTTTGTCCAGAGATCCTTTGGGTATTCAGCAAAACCAATAAGGTAGCGCAAGCTAGGAGAAAGGGCTAGACATATTGCTTCAAAATCTCTATCATCGTCATTTATCCAGTCATTCTCATTCTCATAAGACTCTTTTCCAAGTCCAATAGACACCTCATAGAGACCTTGTCTCTTCAGAGATGCAATCATCTTCAACTTCCATTTTGAATAGCTTGTGAATGGGGTGAGAAGAGGGACTGATGAGTCCATTCGAAGTTGTACCTGTTAAAACCTGCAAATCACAACAAAAGGGGCACCGTAAGGTCAGAAATACTACACATTTTAGGCTATCATCACACCCAACATAGTTGATCAAGCAAGCTTGACCAATAATTCCTTAACTTGGGGTATTAAGTGGTAAGCCTTGGCTTATAGTGCAGTGCTGGAATTTTGAGATTTTGCTCAATTTTTCATGCAAGATCTGTCCAAAACCATGTTTTTGAGAGATATGAGCTTTGTTTCACTGTGATCTCTAATACCATATTAATTTGTCACAGTGCTCTAGGAACTGAAAACACAGTCTCACAAACAATACAAACAAATATGCATAAAATTGGCAAAATGGTGCTGCAATGGGAGTAGCAGCTATGTATAATCAATGAATAATGAATGAGTAATACAATACAATGATCATGAAAGATGCATGAATTCCAATACAATTCTAATTCCCAAGGAGGTCATTCAAATTGAATGAATGGGTGTAGTTTAACTGACTGTAAGCCATAGTAAACACACTAGTTAACCAACTGATCAAGTGCCAATTGACTCAACTGAGTCCTAACTGAAGTCGAAGTGCAATAAATGACTGATTCTAACTAAAAGTATCTCAGACACATGTCAATGCATGCCAACCAACAAGTGGTAGCGCACCAATAACTCAAATGAACCCCTATGAGGTTAACTGAAGTCAACTGGTCATCAAAAGTGGTTGTAGGTGCTTGTGTTAGCTCTAGTTCATAAATAATCATCAAAAATAATTAAATAATGAATCGAGGTTCCTTCACCACTTAAATTAACTGATTTTAACCATCAGTTATCAATTTAGTGTATTTATGACACTCAAATCAACCCCAGAGTGCTCCAGTTAGCCTCCCCGAATGAAGGAGAAGGCTTAGTTGGCCTCCTGGACTGAAGGTAGGCGTGGGTGTGCTCATGTTGATGTCATACAGTGCTCCTCTGATGTCAATTAAGTCAATAAAACTTAGGATAGTGGTTTAACTAGGCCAAATTAACCAACTTAAGTGTGCATGGTGGGTAAATGTCTCCAACATTATCTCTTATATATAGGAAGGAGATCTTCTCATTTTGGCATCATATCATTTGATATTGTCTTGTACATTATGTCAGGTGGTTCCTCACTCAAAGAGGATTGATATTTATCTCTCATATTCATATTTTAGGCGTGGACTACTTCTCTTATTTTCTATTTCTGTTCTTTTTATGCTATATCTGGGATTTGGTTGCATAACATTTGGTATCAGAGCTCTTTCCTCGGGACAGACTTCTCTAAAATGAGTCATCTTGGAACATTCGCTACAAAAAAATTTCTAGAAGGAATAAGATATTAAGGTTAAAAAATCATTTCCAAGATAGGTCGAGCTACTTCCATTAAAAGAATCAGATCCTGAGCCATTACAATTTCGGAGATAATTTGGGAGGAATCTAGGGTTTTTTACTAGTCCTACAGCTAGTCTAAAACAGGTGTTCTTGGGGAAAAATTCATATCTGAATAATCCGAGATCCAAATGGAGTGAGAAAAGTGGAATATGAAAGAATACGGACCAAGGTATCTATGGTAGAAGTTTCAGATACAGAAACAAAACATTGGACATGTGGCATACAGTACACGTTCTCTCTGCTGGATAGGCAAAAAATAAGAAGCTTTGGTATATTTGAAATAAATTCTTTTTGGCTCATCCAAATTAGTTCACACTTGCAACATTTGAAAGAGGAAAAATCAAGGTACTACAGGCCGAAATTTCAGACTCGGGGGAGCTTCAATTCAAATTTTACGGCAATTCCAATCGGCCCTAAAACAGTCTCCCAATCAGAGATTGAAAAAGGTACACCATTTTGCATTTGAATAGATTTTAGTGGAACGATATATTTTTGGTAAACCTTAGGGTGTGATATTGTTAAAAATACCACCAAACTAAAGTGGAAAGAATCACACTCCACTCAAACCCCCAGAGGATTCATCCCCGACATACAAGGAAATGGAAGACATTTCTTTTAGAGTGTCCAAGTTGGAAGATATGATTAAAGTAAATGTGAAAATTGATGACTTTTCTAGATTGGAAAAGAAGATGGTTACTAAAGAGGATCTCAAAGGGATGGATACTAAAGAGGATCTCAAAGGGATGGCTAGTAAAGAAGATCTAAAAGGGATGGCTAGTAAAGAAGATCTTCAAGACTTGAAGAAGTTTATTAAGGATATCAAACATAACTTTATTCCTCAATTGTCTACTCATAAAGAGGATAAGGAGGAACAAGATGACTTATTCTAGTCACATATGGAGAAAATTGAAAAATAATTGGAGAGTAGGAATTTGAAGTCCTCGAAAGTTGATGATTCACTACAACATCATAGGTTTAATTCAGGTCCAAGAAACTACTTTATCCCCAAGATTGACATGCAAAATTTTAATGGCAAGGATCCAATCACATAGATTTTTCAGATGGAGAAATTATTTGATCTACACCAGGTTCTCACTATGCAAAAGGTAACTATTGCATCCTTGTATTTAGAACCTGGTGAGTTTGTATGGTACCAATGCCTTTGTGACCGTAAAAAGGAGTCTATTATATCTTGGTCTATATTCACCGAATAATTAATTGCACATTATGGGGATATAAATAGAAACACCTTCTTCAGTCAGTTGGTAAATATCAAGCAAAAAGGTTCAGTTACAGATCACATTAAGCAATTTTAGCAGCTAAGTCTCAGAGTGAAGAATATTTCACAAGATAATTTGTTAGATCTCTTTATTATGTGATAAGACTCTTAACATACCTACTTTCCCTAAACCCCGGCACTTGGAGTGGAAACTCATACCATTTTGTCAATCTTTCACAAAACATCCTCAGCACCGCGCTTTCCCCTTTTCCCAAGAGCGATACCTTGCTCGCACTGCCTATCCCTTGTTGTCCACAAGCAGTGCCACCGATTATAGCCCTTAGTCCATAAGCGTTTCTTACCAGAACCGCTCTATCATTGAAGGAGAAACGTGGTACCCTGGGTAAAAAGGGAAAAAGAGAAGTTTCTCGAGGCTTCTAGATGATGAGCCTCGTGTCCTCCCTTATCCCTATCACTATGGGTTAGTTGAGCTCGAGCTCCCTCATCCTAGGATATTAGAGGCCACTTCATCCACTAATCTCTCAACCATCCCTATCCATTGAGCCTTATAAATACAAGCTCATATCCATGGTTAAGGGGGAGAACTCTTAAGGTATTGTTATGCTGTTGGATTGATTACTTGGCCCAAGCCATTGAAGAGCATAGAGAGAAAAAATTCGGAGCTTATGGGGATGAGAGTGCTTGGTTTCATGGAGATGCATGTCAACACTAAGGCTTAACTGGTTGTAAACTTCTCCATTTTATCTGAATGCAAAGCTGATTTTCGTCCCACATTACTATTGTTGTTTGATTTCACATGTATTTGTTAGATTCCTTAGTCACTAACATGGATCAGTAGATTATATTCTGGCAGCTTTGATGTGTTTACATGTTTAATCTGATTGTAGGTACATAGGGTTACTATCGAAGCATCACATTCCAGGTATCTACGGTTTCTAGGAAGGGTCTTCAACCTTTGTCCTTCATTTGTTCTGGATCTGAACCATTCAGACCAGTGGAACACCTTACTGTCCGTAGAAGGTGAAATATTCCAGCTAACAAATCCAGTGACTCTGCTGAGGAATAGATATATGTATCAGTTGTTCTGATCTTCCTCAGTTCTTCAACTCTTGTCTGAATCCAGGCTCTGTCTCCAACTCTCTTCAGTCAGATCTGCTATATGACTTAGTCTATTTGGGTTTGAAAATTCCAGATCTGTTCAGATCTGAATCATTTCAACCTTTTATGCTCTGTTTTTATACTCAATCTAGCAGTTTTGACCTTGATAGTCTTTTTCTGACTTGATATATCATTATCTTTATGTTTTGGTTTTCTACAGGGAACCACGCCTATGCAGTGTACGAGCAGTGGTGCCACCGCCTGAACAGAGTGGGCAGCACACGATGCCACCACCTATATCCTGTTGGTGAGAAGCAGTGATGGGATAGAACCACCCTGTCAACACCAGAGAAGCACAGTGCTAGGTAGGCATCATTCCAAGACCTCATTTTCCTCATTTTTTGTAAAAAATTGAGTTGTCTTGCTTTCAGTCCTGCACTGTCAGGCTTGTGTGACAGAATTTGGTGCTTGTGGCTTGAAATTTTATGGTTTAAAATTGGTTTGATTGGGAAATTCAAAAGTTAGATTAGGATTTTTTATTGTTCATCTGCTTCTATGCTTGTTGGTTGTGTTTGTGAAAGGATTTCTTGTTTTTTGAAAAGCTTAGGGCGTTAGTAAGATCTCTTTTCGTTTCTGTCATATAGACTAAAAGAAGAACACTAGATTAGCTTCTCGGTTTCATTTTTTGTTTGCATAGTAAACTTATTTTTCTTCCTTTAAAAAGAAATTTTTTTACTGAGACTAGGTTATCATCATCGAGCATTGGACATTGGTTCTCTGATTGGTTTCACAAGCTTTCAAACTCTACATGTTCTTTCGTCTCTTATGCATTTAGAACTATCTTGTCAAAATAAAAAAATAAATGGTAGTTTTAAGTTAGATTTGCTTATGTCTTCAGAAAATTGAAAAAATAAAGTGCATTTGCATATAGTGTGCTTCTTGTTTTTCTTTTGGGAAAAGAGATTCTTCCCCTTCTTATTACTTTCAGAAAAGAGAAATCAGTTTGGAAAGTGCTGCTTGATTTTGATTTTGTGTTCAATACTATTGTTTGGAAGTATTTTTGGTTTTGAAACAAAAGAAAGTGCTCTCTTTCCCTCCCGTAAGTAGGCATACTGAACGGTAAAGTGAAATACTTGCACAAGCATACTGCATGGTTTTACTTTTTTGTCAAAACATCATGCATTCACCTAATCATCCACTTTAAAATCAACAGTATTTATAGGTTAAAATTTACGTAGCAATTGGAGTGATAGGTTAGAGACGTGTTCGGGCGTCGTTAAGCGTAGGAGCTGTCGTTATTTGTCCGCATTACATTCCAGGACTCGCTCAGTTCTTCCACGTACCGTCGGTATATCGAACAGCCTTTCACGTACCCTTGAGGTATATAGAAAGGTACTTCACGTACTCAATTATATATCGAAAGGCCCCTTGCGTACGGTTATGCATTAGACAGCACTACTACCAATTCAAGCTGCCACGTACCTTGAGTATGTCAGGAGACCCCACTAGGATACCTTATCGATCTGAGAAAATCCCTTTGGTCATCTTGCTTGGAGCCATACACCAAAAACAGCATTCGGGGAGAT
Organism: Pseudotsuga menziesii; assembly: GCA_001517045.1. Classification (NCBI taxonomy): domain Eukaryota; kingdom Viridiplantae; phylum Streptophyta; class Pinopsida; order Pinales; family Pinaceae; genus Pseudotsuga; species Pseudotsuga menziesii. Next base: position 617,646 of record LPNX010310293.1, on the reverse strand, counting down.
TACTACGCATGTACCCTCGAGGTATATCATGAGTGCCACCTTCTTGACAATCCTAGAGAGAGACCTGACTTTTTGAACTCCTCCTATCATTTTAAGTGTGGTTGTTTTGACCTATAGCTTGTGTAGGGAAATTTTGTGGTGTGTTTTCTAGATTTTCAAACCCTAGGTTAGATAGAAACTGTACAAACTGGCTGAGTTAAGACAGTCCAGAAGAGTGCGGGGCTTGCCACCCGATTTTATTCCTGGTTCAGGATAAAATCCAATGGAAGCTATCGACTAAGGAGCTGCTACCACCTCCCAAATGGGAGATAATGTGGTTGCAGAAAGTGGAGTACCATATTCTTCACACTCACCTCCCTTGGTCCAACAACCTTCTCGGGGAAATACCTCGTTCCATTCTCCCACTAAAGGTCATGTTAATGATACAACCCGTCCAGATTATGGTCCCAATGCTCCATTTTGGGATACCTCTATAGGACACGCCATTACCTCATTTGGCACCCATTTAAATTCTTCTGAAGATGAAGAAGAACATAGGCAATACCATTGTAACATCCCCAACCCTCCAACCGGTGAAGAGGACGCTACCATGGTGTTAACCATCTGGGCTACCAGCCCCATGAGCACGTGAATTCATAAAATGTTGAAATAGAATGCATTCAAGTCGAACATACACATATGCAATTATCTATCATACACAGCGGAAGCAACATACATTCATACAAGCATTCATTCAACATGTTCATCATAATCATTAACAGTAAGTAGGATTGCAAAAGTAAAATATATAAGATTACTTATCTTATAAGAACTCGTTCCGCAACCAACTATGTCGTTGCAACGTTCCACCCAACCATAGGCCAGCATGCTCCTTAATCTCTCAACAACGCTGCCACCCCCGAGCTGGGCATGATTCTCCAAGGAATAAGGAACAAGCAGGTTTACACATAGCCAGGATACACAAAACACAGCCAAGCCAACACAGTTGGGTTTATTAGGCCATCAACAAGACAGCCAAGCCAACATGGTCAGGTTTATCAGGCCATCAAGGAGTTGGGAAAGGCTAAATGCTAAGCTGGTGAGCTCATTACAGAGCTAGGAACACCTACACCAGAACTACCCTAACTTCTAAGACACCCACACACACCCAACACAAGGAATCAGTCCCTTCTCTGCTACACCGTCCCTCAGGCCCTGCATTCCCTTCTAGTGCTATTTAGGGGTTGTGGAGAAGAAAGCCAGCCCTCTAGCTCTATCTGTGTGGTTTCTAAACACACCAGGTTTATCAAGTAAACCAAGCCCCATCCCTGCTCCCAAAACAGTTCGAAGACCAGCCATTGCACACATGCAATCAATCAGTTGTTACAGCTTAACAGGGAAGACAACTCCCAAGTGAATTTCAATAGGCCCCAAATGCATCAGTGCACACAATTCACCACATGGGAAAATATAATAGTCCGTCCTGGACAACTAAGCAAGCGAAAAAGGATTACATAGGCCGCACTGGGGAAGAAGATACATACTCTCAACCTGTGCGTGAGGAAGAACAGACTCTTGTCCCCAAACGTAAAGAAATCCCCAACGAAACACACTGTAATGTAAGGGAGACCACAGCAAAACCCACAATCAGTTTGTGGGGAAAGTATACACCCGCTCCATCCACAAAATCTGTAGAGGAAAAACTACATGAGTAAAACCAGGAATCCCGTGTGTGGGAATGAACAAACTCCCGTTCCTATGTGAGGATGAACAGACAATCAAGAGGATGCGTAGTGGAAAGTGCGTGAGTGTTTCAGCACCATCATGGAGAGAATGGAGGGTTCCCCCTGCTGGAGTGATGGCGATGGTTTTTGCTTGCCATCGCAAGGTCAACCATGCTGGTGGAGTGTGCACGTCGGAAAGGACTGACAGTCCTTCCACTCTCCACTTCCTGCCATAACTGCCCCAACTAACAGCGGAAATTTTTAATGGTGGTGGTTGGATAAGACAAGGTGGTGACACATGGATTTTTCCCCCATTGGCCAAGGTTTGACATCCCCCACCCTTATCCTTGTGAAAATCATGACCCTTCTCAATTTAGTTGTCACGAACGTAGCTAGTCGGGTTCATTTTAATTAAAGATGCATATGTCTCATGCCCCGATATACCATCAATGACAATTTCAACCCAAAACATAGCATAACCAATCAATGGTGGGGCCTTGGCTTTTAGCTCCGCACCATGATTATTTACAATATCTATATCATATACATCTAATGCAACGGGATCAAAACCGGGGTGTTACATTCCCCTCCCCCTTCAATAGCATTGTCCTCATTACTTTACAAAATTGAACAAAATGCTACACTGGTATCGCCTCAGTGTTCCAAAGAATTGAACAAAAATGGATGTGCCAATCGCATGGCATCCTCTAGCTCCCACGTAGCCTCTTCAGGTCCATAGTGCTCCCATTGCACCTTTACCTGCCCTATGGCCCGGTTCCGGAGCATTGTAACCTTCCTATCGAGGATTTGCATTGGCTCGATTCGGAACTCTCCCTCGGGTTCCACCTGAATCACATCCCAATTTATCACATGGTTAGGGTCATGTACATATCTCTTAAGCAAAGAAACATGAAAAACATTATGAGCTCTAGTGCTAGCAAGCAATGCAAGTCTATATGAAACTGGCCCTATTCTTTCAAGCACTTCAAATGGCCCACAATATCTTGGTGACAAATTGGCACAACTTCCAAGCTTCAAGGAACTCTTCATTGCCCTCACTCTGAGGTAAACATGATCCCCAACATTGAACTCCCTGTTCACCCTATGCGTATCTGCATAGCTTTTCATCCTGTCCTGTGTTGCTTTCAGATTCTGCCTGATCTTTACAACCTCTTGCCCCATTTCCTTGAGCAATTCTGGTCCAAGCACAATCCTATTCACTGGATTATCCCAAGTCACTAGTGTCCTACACCTTCTTCCATACAAATCTTCACATGGACTCATCCCCAAGGATGCCTGCTGTCCATTGTTGTAAGCAAACTCTACCAAGTGTAAGTAATCTTCCCACTTGGTTGGTTTGTCCATCATGTCCATGCAAAGCATATCTTCGAGCACCTGATTAACTCTCTCTATCTGCCCATCTGTCTAAGGATGGTATGCAATGCTGAAGTTTAGCTTTGTACCCAAATCTGCAAACAACCCCTTCCAAAAATTGGAAGTGAACTTGACATCTCTGTCAGAGACTATTGCCTTAGGCAATACATGCAATTTGAAAATCTCCTTCATGAAGATCTTTGCAATGTCATCAGTCTTATGTGTAGACTTAACCGATATAAAATGCATTGCCTTTGTCAACTTGTACACCACAACCATGATGGAATCGTGTTGTCTCCAAGTCATCGGCAATCCTGTAATAAAATCCATGGAAATAACTTCCCATTTCCATTTCGGAACTGGCAAAGGCTGCAACAAACTTGCAGGGTGTTGATGCTCAACCTTTACCTGCTGGCATTTCATACACCTTGAAATGTACTCAACCATATCCCTTTTCATTCCTGGCCAAAAGTACTGCTTTCTAGCCGTAGCAATTTTCTTCTGATATCCTGGGTGACCAGAATACGGAGCTTGATGGATTTCATCCATAACAACTCTCCTCAAATCTGCTACATTCAGAATATAAATTCTACCTTTATAAGTGAGAAGCCCCTCTTCTTCTAATTTATATCCTTCATACCTCTTCTCAAGACTTTGTTGTTGCAATTTGTCTTTTACCTGCTCATACAATTAATCTCCAGCAGCATGACTAACAATCTGCTGCCTCAAATCTGATTGGCAAATACTAAGAGATGCCACATGCATTTCTTGCATCTTCCTGCTAAGTGCATCAGCTACCTTGTTTTCTTTTCCTTTTGTGTGCTTGATTTCGAAATCAAACTCACATAAAAATTCCAGCCATCTTGCTTACCTAGCATTCAGAGTAGGCTGATCAAACAAATACTTCAGTCCACAGTGATCTGTTCTGAGCTCAAATCTTCTACCCATCAAGTAATGTCTCCACATCTTGAGAGCATGTACTATGGCTGCAAGCTCTAGATCGTGAGTGGCATAGTTCTTCTCATGCTCTTTCAGCTTCCTCGACTCATAACATATCATGTGGTTGTCTTGCATAAGGACTCCCCCAATCCCTTGTCCGCATGCATCGGTACACACCACAAAGTCTTTCTCTGGATCTACAACCTTCAATACTGGTGCACTGGTGAGAAGATTCTTCAACTGCTAGAAGCTTTCTTCACACCTCGATGTCCATTCTAACTTCATCCCCTTCTTTTGCAAGGAAGTGATGGCATGTGCAACTCTGGAGAATCCCTCAATGAATCTCCTATAGTATCCTGCAAGTCCCATGAAAGATCTTACATCTGTCACATTTCTTGGAGTAGGCCAATTCATAATGGCTTCAATCTTTTCAGGGTCCACAGATATACCCTCCTCTGAGATAATGTGACCCAAATACTGAATTCTATCTCTATAGAAGTCACACTTCCTCAGTTTTGCATACAGCTGATGCTCCCTAAGCAATTTCAATGTCAATCTCAAATGCTCTTCATGTTCTTCCTCATTCTTAGAATAAACAAGAATGTCATCAAGGAAAACAAGAACAAACTTGTGCAAATACTTGCTGAAGACACTATTCATAAGGCACATAAATGTAGCTGGTGCATTTGTGAGACCAAATGGTACCACTACAAACTCATAATGTCCATACCTTGTTCTGAAGGTTGTCTTATGAATGTCTTCACCCTTGATCCTTACCTGATGGTAACCAAACCTCAAGTCAATCTTGGAAAATACCTTTGCTCCCCTCATTTGATCAAAGAGGTCATCAATCCTAGGCAAAGGGTATTTATTCTTCACAGTAACCTTGTTCAATTGTCTATAATCAATACACAACCTGAGTGTACCATATTTCTTCTTTACAAACAGAATCGGTTCTCCCCAAGGAGACACACTCAGCCAAATATACTTCTTTTCCAACAACTCTTGCAATTGCATCTTCAACTCTAGAATCTCCGTTGTACTCATCCTGTAGGGTGCCTTAGACACTGGTGCTGCTCCCGGCACGAGTTCAATTGTGAAATCAATGTCCCTCTTTGGAGGAAGCCCTGGAATCTCATTAGGAAACACATCTCTGAACTCCTGTAACACCTGATAGTCCTCCAAACTAGGAGCTTCATCTCCTGATGTCTCCAGAATATGAGCTGCATACAGCTGGCAACCCTTCCTACAAAACTTCTTTAACTGCATTGCTGAAACCTGTCGTACTGAAATCACCTTCAGAATACCTCTCACAACTACTAGGTTCCCTTCTTCATCCATGCATTCAAAAGTCTTATTGTAACAATCAAGCTTCATCCTATGAGCTTCTAACCAATCCATTCCAATGAGAACATCATAGGAACCAAGCGGTAGAACATTCAGATCTACACAAGTGACCAATCCATCCATGACCAATGGACATTTCTCCGCCACCTCACTGACCTTTCTCTTAGTTCCAGTGGCTAGCTGAACTGACCAAGACTTCCTATGCTTTACTTTCTTAAAAGCACAAATCTCCACTACTCTAGGAGTAATGTAACTATGAGTAGAACCAGGGTCAATCAAAATAGAAACAGATTGCTCAACAATCTTACCTACTACTTCAACCACAGTTGACTGCTGATCTGCTTGGCGGTCCTTCAGTGCTGCATAAATCATAGGGACTGCCCTTGCTATTTGACCCACTGTTTCTACTTCTTGAATGTTATAAGCTGGCCTTGCACTCTCATTCTCGAGTGGACAATTTATGCACATGTGGGGTCCTCCACATTTCCAACATTGAAGTGGTCCTCTATTCTGTTGTGGATCCTTAGGCTTTTCTCCTGTAATTCCAACTGGTTTACTCGCAGCTTGAGATGGCTGCTTTTGTTGATTGCTGAAGTTAGAAGCTTTGAAACCTTTCTTTCTTTGGTCAAGCTTCTCATTCTTCCTGTCCTTCCATGCCTTATGGTAATCCGGCTTACCCTTGCTTTGATCATAGCAATACTTAGCCTTCCTTATTGCTTCTTCAAGGTTTCTAGGTTCATAAAACTCAATTCTATCCTTTTAGGATTGAGGCAATCCACTCAGAAAATGCTGGACCTTCACTTTTTCATCTCTGATGTACCGGACATACCTCAACAGCTCCAAAAACTTATTTGCATATTCTTCCATGGTTTGTTGCCACAATCTCAACTCATGGAACTCCTTAATCTTGTCATCATAATACCTGTCATAGAGGTATTTCTGCTTGAAATACTTCTTGAACTGTTTCCACTTAAGTCTCCTTTCATTGATCCTCTTTACTTGCTTGAAGTGTTCCCACCAAATGGATGCTCTTCCATTCAGATTGAATATGGAAACTCTTGCCTTCATGTTTCCTGAATAATCATGCACTTGAAAGTACTACTTTATCCCAAGAAGCCAAGCTTCAGCTTCTTTTCCAGTCTTTACCTCACCATCAAATGTAGGAGGTTTAGCTTTCCTAAATTCATCCCGAGAGCGATCCCTATGGTGTCTCTTCCTTTTCCTTTTATGAGAATAAGAGCTTGAATCCCCGCTGGATTCTTCAGAATCAGATGATCCACTAGAAGTCCTTCTCCTTCTCCTAATACTGCTCTTACTGCCTTCTGGTCTCGTTGTACCTCATCCAGAGTCTATCTTTATTTGCAAGTCTGTCAAACTTTTCAACATTGCAGCATTCAACTGATGCTGCTCTTCCTGGGCTCTAATCAAGCTTCTCATGGTGGCTGCAACATCTTATGGTGTCTCTTGGAATCTCCTTCCATTAGACTCTATGTCATCGTTCCTATTATGGACATTTTCTCCCATGGAATCTCGCGCACGCTCATAAGAATCCTGAGCATCATATCCGTCATGGGTTCTCATAACTGAACCACCACTTACTTACCAAACTGCACTGCCTGGAATACTGCCATTGAAGGTGATTATGCTTCTGCAAATGTGTTAGCAACACACTGTTAGATGCATAATATTGATATGAATCAGAATCACTTACCTTCTCCTGGAAAAATTATAAAATTACAAGTTTTCCCAAAACATAGAATTTTCTTCCTCAAAGAATGACTGTCTAAGAGGAACGATGGGGGTCAAGGGGGCTCACCCCCTTGTTTTAGTGGTGGGTCAAGGGCAGCGCCCTCGTTTTTTTTTTTTTGTGAATCATTGGTTTTCGTGCAATCCGGCACATAAGATTGCTGCCACTTTCTCCTTTTCAGCCCCTGAAAATTCACTGTAAAACTGCTGAAAATCCCACTGAAAAACAGTCGAAATTTGCTGGGGAATCCCATGGAAAACTCAAAATTTCCTTGTACAGGATCGGGTCTCATCCCAAGTAACATTTCGACGTTTCGGCAGCCCAAACAACTAACTTCCTCCGCTGTTCATCGGCAATCGGATCCAATAAGCACTACCGCGTCGGTGATCGAATCCTCTAACCTTCGGAAGGATAGTCCATTAGACAGTCGCAATAGTGGGTAGTGATCCCACTGTGGGTTCCGTGGACCATAACTCATCGGCTGTCAGAAGATCTATCCACTAACCATCGCCGATGGCTGACGACTCCAGGACTTAGAAAAATTTTCAAAATTTTCCCTTTTTGTCTTTCTCTTCACCGCTTGATCAACTTAATTCTCTTCTTTTTGTCGACGAAGTAGTTCCATAAACAGCCGCAATGGTGACCCATCATCTTTGATCTTCTCCCGATCGATAGCCCAATCTGCTGAGGCATAACCTAATCGGTATCGGCAGTCTTTTCTTGTCGGAAGGCTAGTGCTCTAGGCTTCCAAAACGGCGGCACACGAAACCCTTTCTGCTTCCGATGGTCTATGTTTTCATTACTTAGAAAAAAATTTAAACTTTCTTAACGGCGCCAACGGTCAGAGGCCTTACCCATCGGACATGTAGTTGTCTATCCATCCGCAACGGCGGGCGCTTGATCAACTTTTTCCGCCAATGGACGTCGAACACTTAGAAAAATTTTCCCACAATTTTCCTTCCAACTATCCTCCCTTGGGTGTGCTTCCGCCTAGCTCTCCACTACATCGGAAGTCCTTCCCGCGAAGTGTTCTGATGATCTGAAAGTTCAAACACTTAGACAAATTGTGGAAGTTTTTCTGTCATCCACTTCTAATCTCTACTGGGCAAAAAGAAATCCTGCTTCTATCACTGCATCTCCATGGTCCATTCAGGCCCATGCTGCAACATGAGCTCTAATACCACACTGTAACGTCCCCAACCCTTCGACCGGCGAAGAGGATGCTACCATGGCATTAACCATCTAGGCTACCAGCCCCATGAGCATGTGATTTCATAAAATGTTGAAATAGAACGCATTCAAGTAGAACATACACATGCAATTATCTATCATACACAGCAGAAGCAACATACATTCATACAAGCATTCATTCAACATGTTCATCATAATCATTAACAGTAAGTAGGATTGCAGAAGTAAAATAGATAAGATTACTTATCTTATAAGAACTCATTCCGCAACCAACTATGTCGCTGCAACGTTCCACCCAACTGTAGGCTAGCGTGCTCCGTAATCTCTCAGCAACGCTGCCACCCCCAAGTTGGGCATGATTCTCCAAGGAATAAGGAACAAGCAGGTTTACACATAGCCAGGATACACAAAACACAGCGAAGCCAACATAGTTGGGTTTATCAGGCCATCAACAAGACAGCCAAGCCAACATGGTCAGGTTTATCAGGCCATCAAAAAGTTGGGAAAGGCTAAATTCTAAGCTGGTGAGCTCATTACAGAGCTAGCAACACCTACACCAGAACTAGCCTGACTTATAAGACACCCACACACACCCAACACAAGGAATCAGTCCCTTCTCTGCTACACAGTCCCTCAGGCCCTGCATTCCCTTCTAGTGCTATTTAGGGGTTGTGGAGAAGAAAGCCAGCCCTCTATCTCTATCTGTGTGGTTTCCAAACACACCAGGTTTATCAAGTAAACCAAGCCCCCATCCCTGCTCCCAACACAGTCTGAAGACCAGCCATTGCACACATGCAATCAATCAATTGTTACAGCTTAACAGGGAAGACGACTCCCAAGCAAATTTCAACAGGCCCCAAACGCATCAATGCACACAATTCACCACATGGGAAAAGACAACAGTCCATCCTGGACAACTAAGCAAGCGAAAAAGGATTACACAGGCTGCACTGGGGAAGAAGATACATACTCTCAACTTGTGTGTGAGGACGAACATACTCCCATCCCCAAACGTAAAGAAAGACCCAACGAAACACACTGTAACATAAGGGAGACCATAGCAAAACCCACAATCAGTCTGTGGGGAAAGTATACACCCGCTCCATCCACAAAATCCGTAGAGGAAAAACTACATGAGTAAAACTAGGAATCCCGTGCGTGGGAATGAACAGACTCCCATTCCTGTGTGAGGATGAACAGACAATGGAGAGGATGCGTAGTGGAAAGTGCGTGAGTGTTTCAGCGCCGTCATGGAGAGAATGGAGGGTTCCCCCCGCTGGAGTGATGTAGGTGGTTTTTGCTTGCCATCGCGAGGTCAACCATGATGGTGGAGTGTGCACGTGGGCAAGGACTGACAGTCCTTCCACACTCCACTTCCAGCCATAACTGCCCCAACTAACAGCAGCAATTTTTAATGGTGGTGGTTGGATAAGACAAGGTGGTGACACATGTCTTTTTCCCCCATTGGCCAAGGTTTGACGTCCCCCACCCTTATCCTTGTGAAAATCATGCCCCTTCTCAATTTAGTTGCCATGAACGTTGTTGGTCGGTTCATTTTAATTAAAGGTGCATATTTACATGATGATAAACTTAATAGGTATGCAGCATGCCCCGATATACCATCGGTGACAATTTCAACCCGAAACATAGCATAACCAATCAATGGTGAGGCCTTGGCCTTTAGCTCTGCACCATGATTATTTACAATATATATATCATATACATCTAATGCAATGGGGTCAAAACCGGGGTGTTACAACCATGCTGCCATTCTCTACGCATAAGAGATTGACAAGTAAATAAATGAACTATTAGGCCCGACGCCATCACGTTCCACATCTGTTCTTGTGGGATACCATTCACTTGTCGATTCTATGAGACCCATTGAACCGATTATAGATCATGCAATAACACCCCACAACCCAGGTCAAATTACCACCCCCACCGCCTCTCATGTTATGTCTGTTCCCAATCCCCCCAGGTCTTCTGCACCTGGGGCCCAACCTTCAATTCCTGTTTCGTTAGTACCTTCTAGTGTCGAAGGGAAACCCCCGGCATGACTTACGTTATCTGACACCAAAATTGTACCTAGTCAAGGACATACCTATAATATAGAACCATCTACAGTTTATGTCCCTCCCACCCATACTAATGTGGTTAATCCCCCACCTAGTTTAGGTCAGCCCTAGGGGGAATAGCCTGTAACCATTCAATCTTCTGGAGGTTGTGGTTATCAAATACCTATAGGTAATATTAATCATCCACCTAATCCTACAGGAATGCCTTATGCTGGAATTCCATACCTTAGTAACACTTTTACGCCATGGGGGCAACCCAACTGGTCTTACATGCCAGTTATGGGGGGGATACCTATACATATTGAGGGAGGTGCCGGAGGACCGCCTTATGGAGGTCCTCCCCCTAGGGGGCGTAATGGTCCCAGAGGATCTAGAAACTTCCCTCCTTATGGTCCTAGTGGTCCTGGTGATCCTGGGGGGGCTGGTGGCTTTCCTCCTTATGGCTCTGGAGGGTTTGGTGGCCCTCCGCCTAGTGGTTCCAAAGGCTCTAGAGGTTTAGTTCTTGGTGGCTCTAGAGGTTCTGGCGGTCCTAGTGGTTAGGGTGGTCCTGGTAGTTCCGAAGGCCCTGGTGGTCCTCCTCCTGGAGGCCCTAGTGGTCCTAGCTGTCCTAATCTCGGAAATAAACCCCCTACGGACGGATTTTCCGTTAGTTATTCGTCACAACAACCTGTTTTCCAATCAACTTATGGTCCTAATAGTAATTATATGCCATATCAATATTACCAGTATGTGCAACCCAACCGACAGTTACCTTTCTACAACCTTTGGACTTACCTGACTTGCCCAACTTGATTAATGACCCCATTCGACACAATCCCTTGTGGCCTCCCATTCCAGTAAAGTTACCATCGGACATCCCGAAGTTTGATGGGAAGTAGGGAGACGATCCGAAGAACCATGTTATGACATTCCATTTGTGGTGTTCTTCAAACTCCCTCATGGATGACTCCATTCGGTTATGACTCTTCCAGCGCACTTTGACCGGTACAGCCACAAAGTGGTACATTGAACTCCCACAACATTTGTTTGTGGATTTTGGCTCGTTGGCAACCGTGTTTCTTAAACACTTTCAGCTTCCTATTCGTTATGAAATGGGAACTAATATTTTAACTTCTCTGTGACAGAACACTTCCACCCACCTATCTAGTCATATTCATGAGTGGAGAAGGCGGAGAAGGCTTATTAAGGCCCCTATTTCAGATCAGTTATTAGCTGATTGGTTTACTAAATCCTTGTTGCCTCCTATTTCCTGAGATGTGGCTATGGGCGGTGCTATTACTGAAGAGAAGGCTATTAGTCCAGCCCAGTATCTAGACTTGGTCTATTTCTAGTCTGGAACTCTTTATGACTTGATTCCTCAAGCTCCTCGCCTAAGCACCAAACCTGCCAAGTCACCAGTAGAAGTACCTATTGATAGGATTATTGTTTCAATCTAGTCCCCGTCAGCAGCAAAACCTGCCAACCAACCCCAAAGTGCACCCCTACTCCTTTGACTCCTAAGGTTTCCGCCGAGGTCAACTCTATTCAAAGTACTCAAACCTCAGGTAATAATAAAAGAAAGGTAAAAATAGAAATAAAAAACTTGGAAACCAACAGGAAACTCCAAGACCTGCCAACGGTGATAACGATAAATGAAAAAGAAAGGAAAAATATCCCTGTCTGCTATGTGAAGGTTATCATTTTTCAAAGGAGTGTCCTCGTCGGGATGAAATCTCCCAGTTTCTGAAGTCCAATCCTGCACCCGCAGTACTTACGGATCCTTTTCCCTCTCAACAACAACTGATAGACCACATGTCTAATCAGGGTAACTCTAGTTCGTCAGAGGAAATTCGTATGATGTCCTCATATACCATCAATCGACAAACTCGAAGTCAGAATTATGACAAACCCGCAGATAAGAAAGAAGATCATTCTTCTTCAGGGAAAGCTCCCTCTACTAGTTCTCCTGAATCCTCGTCTACTGTCCCCTTATCTATTGAGAAGCCTACTCTCAGCATGATTTTGTGTCCACCTAAGAGCACTCTTCAGAAGGCAGTATTTAACCCTAATGCTAGTGCTGCTTAATTTTATAATGTGGTTGAAAATCTCACTCAAGCACCTTGTGCAATGTCTACCTTAGAAGTACTCCAAAGTTTCCCTACACAGCGCAAAAACTTATTGACATCATTGGGAGCTTTAGACCTGGATAATACTAACTTGATTCATTTCAATGTTGAGAACTATAAGCCTAGATTACCGCATAAACTTGTTTTTCAGATCATTACGAAAGTAGTGGGAAAGAAATTTTTTCGAACGATACTAGATGAAGGAGCTTCGACCTCGGTTTTGTCTCTATCTTCTTGGAAGGCTCTCGGCTCTCCCAAGCTTGTAACATCACCTACGACCCTTAAAGCCTTTGACGGACAGGGGTTTCAACCCCATGGTCTCATATCAGCCCTAGCGGTCGAGCTGGGGGGTAAAACTGTTTCCATTCAAGTAGAAGTGGTAGATTCCCCTTTCGATTACAACCTCCTTCTAGGAAGAAATTGGTTTTATGCCATGACTATTGTCGCCTCAACGGTATTTCGAACAGTCCAATTTTCGCATCTAGGGAGAATTTTTACTGTTTACCAGCTTGATTTCTGTACACCAGATGTTACTACCTCCACTGCTAATAACATCCCCATGTTAGTCCAGTCCCCTCCTCCTTACCAGTCAATTGGGGTAGGCATGTTGAAGGATTCATCCCTTATGGGGATTTTTACATCCACTCCTCCTAACATTGATACTGCAACAGTCCATATGATCGCCTCATTTGATTATGAGCCTAAGGGTAAACAAGTTGTTGAGTCCACCTCGTTGAGTTCACACGAAGCGTTGTATGACACCATTCAAACCTTTTCTGATGATCACACGGATGACCTTCATCTAGTGGCTTCGGATCCTTACCATTTATCGTACTAGTTAGAACCTTGTCTTCCTGTTCTAGATTATCTCTCTGAGAGTTTCCGTTCCGATGAGTCCATTATGGAGATCATGAATACGAATGAGTCCATTTGGTAGGATCGCCATCATAGATCCATGTTCCTCCCCACCACCAGTTCGGTTAGCCATGATTTTGCATCCTTGTTTCCTACCGATATTGTCAACGTACCCCAAAGTCCTATATTGTTCAAAGATACAGATTATGAAGGAAACATTTGCAACATTACTCAGACGAATCAGATTGACATATCAGCCAAGCCTGATACTATCGAGCATGTTCATGTTGGGCAGAACTGCTCGGCAGATGAATCTGAAGCCTATAAGGCACTTTTTAAAGAATTATTTGATATTTTTGCCTAGTCCTATGAAGAGATGCACAGGGATTGACCCATCCATTGTGGTCCATGAGATTAAAACCTATCCCATGGCTAAACCTGTCAGGCAAAAACTAAGGAAAGTCCATCCTAGGAAGGCTGCAGCTATTAAAGCTGAAATTGAGAAACTTCTCAAAGCTAGGTTTATTTATCCTGTACCCCTGACAGAATGGGTATCGAACAGTGTCCCTGTCAATAAAAAGCAGGGCACCATTAGAGTCTGTATCGACTTTAGGGATTTGAATAAAGCTTGTCCTAAGGACAACTTTCCTGCTCCGCACATCAATCAGATTATCGACAATTGTGCTGGAAGTGTCATCTTTTCATTTATGGATGGCTTCTCTGGCTATAATCAGATTGAGATATTACCCTACGATCAGCATAATATGACATTCATTTGCCCATGGGGAACCTTTGCATATAAGAAGTTACCTTTTGTCTTGAAAAATGCAGTGCGCGAAGTCCTATGCATTTCACGATATTAAACATATTGTTGAACCGTACCTTGACAACCTCCCTGCTCATTCATAGCAATGGGAGGACCATTCTGGTCATCTTAGAGAGATATTCCTGAGATGTTGTCATTATAATATATGGCTCAATCGACATAAATGTGTTTTTTGCGTTGAGACGGGACATCTGCTAGGTTTTGTGGTATCCAAAGATGGCATCCAGATCAATCCTTTGAAAATTGCCACCATTTTAGATCTAACAGCCCCAACTAATCTCCTTGAACTCCAAAGTTTGCAAGGGAAGGAAAAATTTCTCCACCATTTTGTGTGCAATTTCGCAAAGAAAACGCACGGTTATATGCATCTCCTCAAGAAGAACACTCCATTCTTCTGGGATGACCAGGCCCAACGCACCTTTGATAATCTTAAGCACGCTCTGACTCATTCACCCATGATACACCCCCCAAATTATTCAAAGGACTTTCTCTTGTATATTGTTGCCTCCGCTACTACCATCGCTATGGTTTTAGTGCAGGAAAATATCCACAGTCAGGAGCACATGATTTATTACGCGAGTAAGAATCTCATGGATTCCGAAACTCACTATTCGCATGTGGAAAAGTTAGCATTGGCCACGGTCATTGCTTTACAAAAGTTTCGTCACTACATTCTGCTCCGTACTACCACTGTATTGGAAGACCAGAACTTGATGTATTACATCCTGACTCGTTAGGTGTTCAGGGGAAAGTACTCCCGTTGGATAGTCGTACTTCAAGAGTTTGATCTGGAATTTGCCAAAGCCACATCAAAGAAATCCTTGGTCTTTGCCGAGCTTATGTGTGATCTTCCCTGTGCTTCGACGAAATATGAGCCCAGTGATTCATTACTAGATGAATTCTTGTTCCTGATTAGCACTACCGATCCTTGGTATGGAGATTTCCTTATTTATCTCCAAACACAATGATTTCAACCACATTTATCCCGCGATGATCACCGTCGTATCCGTCACCACACAAAGTACTACCTCATCCTGAATGATACCTTGTATAGACATGGGATCGACTCTATTCTCTGTCGATGCCTCACCCATGAGGAGGCTGAACATGTGTTGAATGATTGCCACTCTAGACCATGTGGCGGTCATTTATCTGGGATGGATACATCCCAGAAATTCGTTAGCATTGGCTATTTCTGGCCTTCTATCTTCAAAGACTGTCATGAGGCTGTTAAGAAATGCCCACCATGTCAACACTTTTATCCTAAAAAGCGCACCCATCCTGCTCCGCTACACCCCGTCATTGCCGTTGGCCCATTCTCCAAATGGGGGATTGACTTCATGCATTGTAAGCCTACCTCAGCCGGGGGGCATGGTTACATCATCATAGCCATTGGTTATTTCACAAAATGGGTTGAATCCATGCCTACATACGCAGAAGATGGTAAGTTGTTGCTCTCTTCTTGTTCAATCATATCATAGCTAGATTTGGAGTTCCACAGTCCATTGTTACTGATCACGGATCCCATTTCCGTAATTAAATGATGGAGGAACTGAGTGCCAAGCTAGGTTTTCGCCATGAAAACTCTACGTCGTATTATCCACAAGCTAGTGGTCAGGTAGAGGCCATTAACAAGGTTTTGAAAACTATGCTTCGTCTGATGGTTGGAGATCATAAATCCAACTGGCACCACATTCTTTTCTCTGCTCTTTGGGCTTATTGGACTTCTGTGAAAATAGCCACTGGTTTCATGCCATTCCAGCTTGTCTACGAACTCGAAGCTATCTTACCGATTCAATGTCAGATTCCATCTTTACAACTTGTCGTTGAACTTATCCCAGACACTTCCACAGAGGAAGAAAGATTTTTGTACTCTAGTAACCTTGACAAGACTCGGAGAGATGCTGCCTTGTCTAATGAGGCACATAAGAAATGTGTCAAGGCACAGTATGATAAATCCGTCCAACCTCGTGTCTTTAACGAGGGTGACCTAGTATTGACTTATGATCAGAGATATGACAAACTAGAGAAGGGTAAGTTCGATTCCATGTGGTACGGACCTTTCGTTATTTCTAAGGTGTTAGAGAAAGGAGCTTACGAGCTCGTTGATTATGATGGAATCCCTTTGGGGCAACCTCGCAATGGGTTGTACCTGAAAAGGTAATATGCCTAGGTCTTTCTTGGATAGTATCTTGTATATATGTATATTGATTGACTTTCAGTGTGCTTTTAGTATTTTCAAGATGGTTTTGAGTTTAGTGTCCGCATCTACTTATACCATGTTTTGGTCATGCAGATGGCCTTCTATGGCTTCGCTGATGGTGCTTGCCGCCACACCTTGAATCTCACCTCGGCTGCTTGGGTCCTCTATTCCCCAGCTGAATATTTGGTCAGTTCAGGAGCGGTTTGTATAGGTCCCGCTACTAATAACATCATTGAGTATGAAGTGGTCATCGGTCTTCTGAATGAAGCTCCCTCCCAGGATGTTCATGATCTAGTAGTCTTAATGGACTCACAACTCATGGTTTCCCATTTAAACCATGTTTACACTATTAGAAACCCTGTGCTCCTCCACCTTTTCCGGAGAGTACGTTTGCTAGAGAGGTCGTTTGAAACCATCACTTACAGGCATATCCCTAGAGAACATAATGTAGTTGCTGACTCATTAGCTAATTACATCCTAGATTGGCATATTGCCCATTCATGACATTGGAATCAAACATGGTACATTGTATATAAACATTCAAAGACACATAAAACTCATATAAAATGCATTTTCCATTTGAAACATATAAACACCATGTAAAAGTATGTATATATATATATATACACGAAAAAGTTTACAAAAATAGGTCCCGAGACGTCATCTAAAGCACGTAGGCTTTCAGGCAAAATCACTATACAAAATCCTAAAGCTGTCAGCTTTCAGTACATATCTCATACACTAGTGGTGCTTGTGATAGCACATCACTGCTCGAGCTACTCTACGCAGCAGCCTACTGAACTGACCCGGTACTCCCATTGTGGATCTCTGATATCTCATCGAGAGATCATCAATGGCAGCATCTAGGATATCCAAGGTCAACCTCTCCAGGTTTTCCTCTAGCTCCCTGGTGATATCATCACCCTATGGTACAAAGTGGGCTCCGGCTCACCTATCCAATGGAGAAGCTCCTCCAAGTCGCTCTGCTCCAACATCTAGATGAGAATATACAGGTCTCGTCACTTAACATAAAAAAATATAAAACATTAAAAAACATAAAAACATTTCATCCATTTTAGGGTTTCTTGCTTCTTACCGATGTCACCCCACTGTCCGCCAGGTGGGAGTGGTAGGTTTGGATCTCTGGTGAAGTCCATACCTGCGTAAGCATAATCCTCAACCATGAGGATCTGATCTCAGATCCATCTGAAGAATGGGTCACCGAACTTCACCCTTCCCCTACTTGATCCTATACGAACCATGACCTGGACCCACCTCAGCATACAGGGGTCTCGTGCTCTCAGACTCTGGAAGACCACCTGAGGTCTCATATGTGGAACCCGCTCAAAGAAGAAGTAGGTTAAAATGGAGCCAAAGCCAAACTTCTTTAGCTCTCCCTGGTGACACTTAGTCAGTTGGTCTTTGAATATTGGAAGCATGGCTTCTACCCAGTTGAATACCGTGGGTGCCATGGCCTCTATGGCATACAGCATGTGTGCCCTAGAATCCTGGTGCACACCCTGACTCTTGTCCACCCTCTGCATAGTAAATAGGACGGTCCATAGGGGCCCATCTGTCACTGCTCTGATGGGGATTTTCTTCCCCAATGTCCTCGTCCCTGGAACACAATGACGATCTATAAGCTCTTGAGTGGTAATGTCCCCTCCATGGGAACCTGTCAATGAGATGGGGGCACCCCATCTCGAGAGACCAGTCAAGAAGTAAATGTCCTCTACTTCCACTGTAAGAATATGGGCCCCCATCTCGAAGTACTGCTGCTCTAAATTCCACATCCACGGTATGTGTTCCAACAACTGCTCGTGTGACACCATGCTTGCGGTTTGGAAGAACTTCAAGAGCCCACAGTCCCGTAATGTGGCAATACAACCCGCATTTCTCTCAGCAAAAGCATCATCATTGTCATGTGTTCTTTCTTTCCATATCACCATGTTTTGAGAAACCAAGACCTGTCAAAAACAATCATAGCATGCATTAGAATCATCTTTAATCATTAAAAATCAAAAGAATGACTTTATATTGCTCATGCTATTAGTTTGAAATCTCCACAGCCGGAACCGCTTGTGCACCGTTGGAGACAGGCGGTGGCACCACCTGTCAACTATGTTATAGGCGTGGTTCTTGGGTGGTACCACGTATCCCGCAAGGAGTAGGTGCGGTGCCCGCTTTAAGGTTTTAAGGCTTGCCATATGAGCCCAAAACCCCACCAAAACTCAAAATAAATGATATGAAATGAAAGAGTAGGGTTTTAGCTGTTACCTGCAACTGACAGTGCTCAAAACGGATGGTGCGAACTCCCAGTATCAGCTGCTGAAGATCTGGCTAACAAAGTGCTCCAAATGTTCTCCGCTATAGGTAAATAGTGAAATGATTTGATTTTTTACTATTTACATGACTTATACAGGCATTTTTGGGTCTGACATACTATACTTTTGATATAAAATCATATTTTAGTTAAAGATTATTTGTCGTAATCCCTTAATGATAGTTATAAATGCATTTAACACTTATTTCTGAGTCAATTGCAGGATAAGAGAACTATAGTAAAAAGATTTGGAAGTTTGTTTATGGCTTTTTCGCACCTTCATAAAATGGAAAAGGTCGATGAGCGTTTATTACGACACTTTGGTCACGCTCTTTAAAACCTAGTATCAAAGGTCCGAGTCCATTTCAGTTTCTTTCCACACTCATAAAAAGTTGACTTTGTGTAAAGAAGAGTCATGGAGTCTTTGTTTCACCTCCTTTTCAGGCTCCTTAAACATGAAAAGATCGTCAAGTCCATTTCTGAATCTTTTCAAGCTCGTAAAAAGTGACATTGTGTAAAGAAACCTCATGGAGTTCTCTTTAAACTCTTTTCAGGCTCCCTAAATATGAAAAGATCGTCAAGCGATATTGTCTTCTTCACGCTCG
Organism: Pseudotsuga menziesii; assembly: GCA_001517045.1. Taxonomy (NCBI): domain Eukaryota; kingdom Viridiplantae; phylum Streptophyta; class Pinopsida; order Pinales; family Pinaceae; genus Pseudotsuga; species Pseudotsuga menziesii. The sequence continues at coordinate 598,350 of LPNX010310293.1, read as the reverse complement.
TTAAAGTATTTGAAGAGTCGTCCGTCCGACGGTAGGTTATCTCTTTTTCAGCTCAGATATGACTATTTACGAAAAAAGGAACACTCCAGCCAATCATGACTGGAAGAGTTCCCTAAGGTATGATTTTATACTTTTTCGGGCCTCAGGGACTAAATCATACGAAAAAGGACCCCTTTGGAGTCTTCTTCTGTAATCGTTCAAACTCTCTAAACATGAACGATACTGAGTTTTCTTTCAAATGGACTCGTTAAATTAAACATTAAGAGACCCGTTTTGGGAATGAACCCCTCCTCTCTCAGGTTCGTAAAATATATGAGTCTGGACTTGTCTTCCGACAAGCTATATCAAGTGTTTGTTACCCTCTTTGAACTCGTAAAACTGAAAAGAGGCACTCATCAACCATGATGGGGGAAATGGGAAGGGAATCATTTTGTAAATAATGGCAGTTTTTTGTCGTTACCTTTGAACATGGCACTTATCTGCACATCATGTCAGTCAATTGGGTATTCAGCTGATCTCTGCGACGATCCACTTTCATGAGTCATGTCACTCCTTTGAGTCTTTCAGAATAATGCATTGTCCACTATCGCATTGTGTGTATGTCCCATTCAGTCATGCTGCCAAGTCTTTTTGTCATGCCGCCCGATGTTCAAAGGGAATTTGAAGAAGTTCTACCTCTATAGTCAACACAGTCTTTGTGTCAGTATTTTTGAGTCAGTCTTGTGGTTACTACATTCACATCATTCCAGAACTATGTTCTGAGTTTCGTGTCATCGATGTGGGACTCATCATGGCCCTCCTTCGATGAGACTATTCCCCTCAACATCATCTCATCATCCGGGAAATAGTCTTAGAAGCAATATTTAGTACCTTGACATATGAATGCCTTAATGATAGATTCTCTCGCTCTCGACATAGGTTCACATCATTGGCCTTTGATCGATAGAATCGACTGAGTGTTCAACATCAGGACATCTATTCGCACTCAGTAGATTGTACTAGGGTACCTTGGGAATCATTGACATCAATGGTGATCTCCCTCACACTTGTTAACGGTTCACATCATTGGTCGGTAATCAAGTGGTTTCTACCATGTTCGACTTCAGATCATTGTAATCACATGGATAGAATCGTACTTTGTGGAAGACGAGATCAAGACCTTGGGTGTTTGTTTAAAGCGTTCATTGCTTTCCCCAGGTTGCGATGGAGTTTTGTATATCTAGCATGGATCCACATTTGTATGGTCATGGCTATGCTCAAATTTGAGTCTATATGACATAGATCTACATTGTATGTCTGGTAGCTATGTCCAAGTTTGAGTCCTCTATCACATGGATCTACGCTATATTCTAGTAGCCATGCTTGTTTATTCCTCTCATGGATCTGCCTTGTATTGATCTGCAGCCATGAGTTGGTTACTTGTGTCTATGAGTCAAAATATTGATGTACTACAGATGCCTACTTGCCAACATGCTCCAATCGAGCCGACATTTTCACCTCGTAGCGATGCATTGTTCTCTCAAAGCTCTTGTTTATCGTATCCCTCTAAGACTCATGCTTTGGGGGGCATCCTGTTATACCAAAATCCTGTCACCATCATGTGATAAGACTCTTAACATACCTACTTGCCCTGAATCCCAACACTTGGAGTGGAAACTCAAACCATTTTGTCAATATTTCACAAAAAATGCTCAACACCGTGCTTTCCCCTTTGCCCAAGAGCGGTACCTTGCTCCCACCACCTATCCCTTATTGTCCACAAGCAGTGCCACCACTTATGGCTCTTGGTCCATAAGCGTTTCTTACCAGAACCGCTTTGTCATTGAAGGAGAAATGTGGTACCCTGGGTAAAAAGGGAAAAAGAGAAGTTTCTCGAGGCTTCTAGATGATGAGCCTCATGTCCTCCCTTATCCCTATCAGTGTGGGTTAGTTGAGCTCGAGATCCCTCATCCTAGGATCTCAGAGGCCACCTCATCCACTAATCTCTCAACCATCCCTATCCATTGAGCCTTATAAATACAAGCTCATATCCATGGTTGAGGGGGAGAACTCTTAAGGTATTGTTATGTTGTTGGATTGATTACTTGGCCCAAGCCATTGAAGAGCATAGAGAGCAAAAAGTCGGAGCTTATGGGGATGAGAGTGCTTGGTTTCATGGAGATGCATGTCAACACTAAGGCTTAACTAGTTGTAAACTTCTCCATTTTATCTTAATGCAAAGTTGATTTTCGTCCCACATTACTGTTGTTGTTTGATTTCACATGTATGTTGTTAGATTCCTTAGTCACTAACATGGATCAGTAGATTATATTCTAGTAGCTTTGATGTGTTTGTGTGTTTAATCTGATTGCAGGTACACAGGGTTACATTCCAGGTATCTACGGTGTCCAGGGAGGGTCTTCAACCTTTGTCCTTCATTTGTTCTGTATTTGAACCATTCAGACCAGTGGAACACCTTACTGTCTGCAGAAGGTGAAATATTCCAGCTAACAATACCCCAACAACTAGATGAAAGAAGAGCAAAATTTTATGGTTTAATTGTGATGGCAAGTATAGTAAGGGACATAAGTGTAATGAGAATAAATTATTCTACATAGATTGTGAATAGGAAGAACCAAAATAAGAGGAACCATCTCAAGAAGTGGTCACTTCATAAGAAATGGAAGAGGCTACTTCAAAAGAAATTACTCCCACCATATCTTGTCATGCATTGGATGGAATTAGCACTCCTCAAACTCTCAAGATAGAAGGATACATCAAAAAGAAGAAGGTAATAGTGTGGATTGATTCTGGTAGTACTCATAATTTCATTCACTATAAATTAGTCAAAGTTCTTAATTGCTTTGTTTATCCAGCACCAGAATTTCAAGTAATGATTGCAGATGGAGGAACTATAAATTGCTTGGGGAAATGCCATAATATCAATCTAGCTATGGGGTAATATGTATTGAAGAGTCCAATGATTGCTATCCCAATGGGTGGTGTTAATGTTGTCTTGGGTGTCCAATGGTTACAATCATTGGGAACAGTGGCTTTTAATTTTCAAAAAAAATTCATGAAATTTTCATGGGAAGGTAAAGAATATGAGTTAAATAGTATCGCATGAAAACCAAGCAAGGTGATAAGCTCTAACGGTATGACAAAGTTGTTAAAAAAGGGACATCAAGGTATAGTTGCACAATTATTCTCATTAGATGTTCAAACCTCAAAATTCCCTATCTACCCAAATCTCCAAAGGGTCATTAATAAGAATTCCAAGGTATTTGAAGATATTCCTAAAGGTCTTCCACCTATTCGTGACTTTGATCATGCCATCCACTTAATTACAGGCAGTGTTCCTCCTAACATCAGACCTTACTGATATCCCTATAGCCAAAAGATTGAAATTGAGCATATGGTGGATGAAATGTTAGAGGTTGGCATAATTAGGCCTATCCAAAGTTCTTACTCTGCACCAGTGGTAATTGTACGCAAGCCAAATGGATCATGGAATATGTGTCATGTTTATAGAGAGCTCAACAAGAACACCATTAAAGATATGTTTCCCATTCCCGTCATTGATGAATTGTTAGACAGATTACATGGAGCAATTGTCTTCACAAAGTTGGATCTTCATTTCGGGTATCATCATATTCGAATGAAGGATGAAGACATCCCCAAAACAACATTCAGAACTCATGAAGGTCACTATGAATTTTTTATCATGCCATTTGGTCTAACAAATGCACCTTCCACATTTTAAGGTTTGATGAATTCTATTTTCAAGCCTTTCCTTAGAAAATTTGTGCTAGTATTCTTTGATGGTATACTAATCTATAGCAAGTCTTGCGAATAACATGTTGAACATGTTGGTAGGGTCCTACAACACTAAAGGAGAAATAACTGTATGCAAAACCATCAAAATGTTTCTTTGGGATAAAGGAGGTAGAGTATTTGGGTCATATTATATCTCATGAAGGTATCAAGGTAGACCCTAAAAAAATTAAATCAATGATGGACTAGCCGATTCCCAACACCCTAAAGAATCTTCAAGGATTCTTAGGTATAATGGGGTACCACCACAATTTTGTTCGATAGCAACTCTTATAACCTCGTTACTAAAGAAATATGCATTTTCTTGGACTCCAGAGGCCATGTGTAAAGCTCATGATTTGGCAACACCAGACTTCAGAAAAATCTTTATTGTGGAATGTTATGCTTCATGAAATGGAGTTGGAGCTGTACTAATGCAAGAAAGACACCCTATTTCGTTCACAAGTCATTTTATCAAGGGAAATAACTTTAAAAAACCCATTTATGAGAAGGAAATGTTGGCAATACCACATGCCTTGAAGCAATGGCGCCCCTACCTTATAGGGAGACATTTCAAGGTTAAAAATGATCATGATCATCCTTAAATACTTCTTGGAACAAAGGCTATCTTCAGAAGAGCAATAAAAATGGGTAACAAAGATGTTGGTATATGACTTTGAAATCATCTACAAAAAGGGGAAGAAAAATGTTGTCGTATATGCACTCTCCAAGAAAGATGAGGATGTTGAACCACTACTCTATGCTATTTCAATCATCCAACCAGATTCGATAGAAGAAGCTATGGATGAATGGAAAAATGATGAAACAATATGGACATTTATTCAAAAGTTGTAGCAGGATCCCAGTGTCTCTAATACATTTAGGTGGAAAAAAGACTCGTTATGGTACAAGGATCGCTTATATCTTGGTAAGAGTTCCCAGATCAAGCAAAAGGTACTTTCTAAATTCCATTCTTCACCGATAGGAGAGCACTCATGTTTCTTAAAAACCTACCACAAGGTAAAGAAATGTTTTTTTTGGATGGTCTTAAAATTGACGTTCAAAAATTTGTGGCAGAATGTTTGGTTTGCCAACAAAATAAAGTGGAAACAATTAAGCCTCCTAGTCTCCTACAACCACTTTCCATTCCAATCCAAAGGTGGACATAGGTATCGATGGATTTTATCACAGGTTTACCAAAGTCTGAAGGAAAGAGTGTCATCATAGTGGTTGTTGATAGACTTACTAAATATGCACACTTTTGTGCACTATCTCACCCCTTCAAAGCAAGCACAGTTACAAATTCTTTTATGGAGACAATACAAAAACTACATGGTCCTCCAAAATATTATAGTAAGTGACAGGGATCCCATTTTCACTATAAATTTTTGGACCGAATTATTTTCTTGTTTGGGTACTCAACTGGCTCATAGCTCATCTTATCACCCTCAATCTAATGGACAAACAGAGATAGTAAACAAATTTTTGGAAGGGTATCTTCTATGTTTTGCAGCGGATAAACAAACAGAATGGGTCTAGTGGTTACCCTTGGCAGAATGGTGGTATAATACTTCCTTCCATACATCATCAAAAATGACCCCATTTATGGCTACCATCCACCATCCATCACATCTTCACTAAGAGACTCTAAGGTTCAAGCAGTGGAAGACCACATGGAGCATCAATAAGAAGTTTATCAACTCTTAAAGGACAACTTGAATCTAGCACAAAATCGAATGAAACAACAAGTAGATCAACACCATAGTGAATTGAGCTTTAATGTTAGGGATTGGGTGTTTTTAATACTACAACCATATAAACAGATGTCCCTAAAGAACACCAAGAAGGATAATAAATTATCACCTAAATACTACAGTCCCTACAAGTTGTTACAAAATATTGGTAGTATGGCCTACAAATTGGAACTACTTGCCTCTTCATGAGTCCATCCATTTTTTCATGTATCATGTTTAAAGAAGGTTATAGGTGACAAGCTACCAGTTCAAACGATGTTACCAGAACTTAATGAGGAAGGAAAAATCATCTTGGAGCCTGAAGAAGTTACTGAAATACGAACTAGATAACTTCAAAATCAATCAATTTCAGAGTATCTCATTAAATGGAAGAACTTACCCACAGAAGATTCAACATGGGAAGATGAGTCCTTTATACATCAGCATCCATAACTACTTCAACGTTGAGGACAACACTTTTTGCAAGGGAGGGGCATGTTAAGCCCTTAATGATGACACATTACACCATATTGTGTGGCACATTACCCCCTATATTGTGGTGCATTACAGATTATCTATGTAGGCTTGGGTCTATTAGCAGGTCTATTAGTTGTTATTGTACACTTTTATCTCCTATATATAGGAAGGAGGTCTTCTCATTTGGGCATCATATCATATGATATTGTCTTGTACACTCTATAAGGAGGTTCCTCCATCGAAGAGGATTGATATTTATCTCTACTATTCATCTTTTAGGCATGGATTACTCTTATTGTCTATTTCTACTCTTTTTATGTGAGATCTCATAATTGGTTGCGCAACTCCTCTTGTTCATCAAGTATAAATACAAGACAGGGGTTGAGGCTAAACATATATCTCAAGAGAGCAAGGCTATGATGGAGAAATACCCTTGGAGATTTGGAGCAGCAGAACTAAGTTCCTTGGCTAGTAGAGGAGGACTTGTATCAGATATAGGTTGTATCTTTCATCATTGCTTATCAATAAAGGGAGATTTTCTTCCAAATTGGTGCACTAATGTTCTTATGTGTTATGATTCATGAATTATATTGTTGTCATATTACAATCATAATATTTCATTAATCTCTTATATAACATCTAAGATTCTGCAGGAATGCATCTATCTCTTTTGCAAGTGTTAAGATCCCTTGGAGCTGCTGGAACATTTGGATTGAAGGAGAAACCTAGGACCAACCTTCATAAACAAGGTATACTGACTTTCTACCCTATTTCTCTCTCAAATTTCTAGATAGTTGAATGTCTGCAAGTTTAATTTTGGTATGTTGGTGGCCCCAGACCCTTAGTTCATATGGTATTTTCCCTGAAAAACACCCCCCCCATCAAGTGTTGGGATCCAAACACACTTGAAACAATAACATCTCTTAACCAGGAAGATTAAGCTCCACAACGAACAATTGAAACCACGGCCATAAGCACGAAAATCCCGCTCACTGGAGGTCATTATCCATTCAAGGAGTTATGACTTACTCCATTTACACCATCCAAAGAGCATGCTATGGCCAAGATGGAGACTATAATCTTTGATCCCAAAAGTAAGAGGATTGTAAAATAGACAGAAAAGGGACTCAAGGTGTCATCACAACCAGATATCATCACCACTCAAGAAACCCCCATACTTGTGGGAACAAATTAAGAGACAAGAATGATTGCATCTGCACATGTGGCTACCACTATGACTAGCCAGGATAATGTTCTAAAGCTACTACAAGATGTGGTGGATAAAGGTCAAATATTGGAAAATCGAAAGACATTATCTTACAAGCAACAAAAAAGAATTGATTTGAAGCACTAGCTAGATGCCATGGAAGTTGAGAAGCATAGCCCAATAGACTGAGCACAAAACCTAGAGGTAGAAAAATATGCCCTCAATACTTAGATTAAAGCTATGTAATTAGAGAAAGTGCATTTGAACGTACAAATATGGGAACTATATACCAAAGAAAATTAGTTGACAGAATGAGTAGTGCACCTGAGAATGAAAAAATTAACCTTGGAAGTTCAAGTGGAAACTTTTTTACAACAAAAGGACTCATTGATAGCAGAGCTAACTACACCCAGAGAAGAAAGGAAAAGGTTGTATGAATTACAAATATGTCCAACTACTCTACAGGAACAACTATTTAATTCACAAGAGCTCATCACAGAACAATTCTATGAAGTGTAGAAAATTGTAGCGAAGCTCAAGTCAGTATCGGAGTCTACTCATGAAAGAAAAATTAAGATATCATATGCCAAAAATAAGTTTCAAAGCATGGCATCCTCGCATGAAAAGAATATGGAGATACCACCCAATCTACCCAAGAGCACTGTTAGACTTTTAGCATTTAAGAATATGATCACAAGAGACAAGAGACACAAAGAATTTTCCCGGGGAAACCATAAAGGAGAAAACACCGCAACTTCCTCAGAGATAGAATGAGCACTAATGGCAGCAGTAAAACCCAAAGACATAAAAGATGATCTCCAACAGTTGTTCTCTCTCTCTCACTTGAGAGAGCTTCTCCTCTCTCACTCATGTGCCCCAGTGAGTGAGTGTGTGTGATAAATAGAGAGGCTCGCTCTCTATTTATATTCTTTCATTCACTTAATGTCCACTCCAACAAGTCGGCCTCACTTAACAATTACTTACCAAGGTCGACTTCTCTAGGAGAGTCTAATAACCCTAGTGCCCCACAACTGTGGGGACTTTGCCCTCCGATCAATCACGAGGGTTAACCATAACTCAATTGTGGGGACTATTGTCCCTGTCAGGTGGAATAACTCCCGAATTCTTATTATTTCTCCATAGAATGCCTTTATTTATATGAGAGTCTCTTCATATTCCTAATATTTACAATAACGTATAATCCCGACGGATTATATTCCAACAATCCCCCCCTTAATCCGAAGGGGTGTTAGTAAGTCCGAGCATGTTTCTGAATCTTTCAAACTTTTCTCGTCCAAGCGCTTTGGTGAAGATATCTGCAACTTGATCATTTGTGGAACAATGTCGAAGATGGACTGTCTTGGCCTCTACATGATGTCGAATCAAATGACACTTTGTGTTGATGTGTTTGGTTTGATCATGGAATCTAGGATTCTTAGCCAGCTTGATTGCAGAAGTATTGTCGATCAATAATGGAGTGGAGTTCTCTTGTTTTTCTTGCAAATCTTCAAGTATCTTCCTGAGCCATACTATTTCTTCCGTTGCTTCAGCTGCAGCCACATATTCTGCTTCTGTTGTTGAATCTGTCGGAACTGACTGTTTGCGTGATCTCCATGAGACACTTATTGATCCAAGACTCATAGTGTATCCAGAAGTTGATACTCCTGTCTCCTTATCGCCATCAAAATCTGAATCTGAGTACCCAATAAGTTTGAAGTCATCCACCTTAGAGTACTTGAGTCCAACGTCTTGAGTCCCCTTCAAGTATCTTAGAACTCTTTTTGCAGCTGACCAGTGTCCTTCACAAGGTTTATGCATGAACCTTGAAAGTATGTGTTGGAGCAGGGTCCCGCAGCTACAGAAGAAGCTGCTAGGTTTGGCGGAAAGATAAGTTTTGGCAGAAAGAAGTTAAGACAGAGATACGACGCCGTAGCACGTTTCCAACTGGAGAGCAAAGCCGGAAACCATGACTTTTAAGATAGAAAAGTCAAGAAAGGCAACGGTACATGAGTGGCCGAGAAGAGAGAGCTCAACCACTGCATTGAAGGCAGCGGCGGAAGACAGGAGGGCTCAGCGACCCTCATAAAGGAGAAGGAGCAACGAGGCTGAAGCATTGAAGGCGAAGGACAGAAAAGTGAAGCGGTGCATAGTACCCATGATCAGTGCCGGGAAGCATGGAAGACTGCAGAGAGCTATGGTGTGACGGAAAGTGGCTACCTCAAGTACAGATATGGCCGACTGTCACTAGATAGGGTTTTGGGGTACTGTTGGGGTAGGCCCACAGTGTTGTAATGGCAAGACCTTCGGGCTGCCTATAAAAGAATATATTTTGTATTGTAAAAGGGTTGGAGAGTTAGCTAGTCATTTTGTTGGTTAGTTAGTTGGTTCATTCAGTTGTTAGTAGTGTTTTGCAGCTTATTAGACTGTTGTAAAAGCCTAGCTCTGGTTCTATTATTAGCGGTAGCAATCTTACGGTAACCAGTAGCTGGCTTATAGAATATGTATGTAACGATCCGCAGGGATCGACAGAGAGGGAAGAGTATATTGTAGGAGAGAAATATAGAAAAGAAAAGAGATCGAAGAGAGAAGATCTTGAGCTGCATATGTGGTGCAGTAGAACTGTGTTTTACCTTCCCCTGAGCTATAATAAAAACACAGTTCTGTGGACGTAACTTCCATCCTGGAGGTAAACCATGTTAAAATCAAGTGTTATGCAATTGGTTTAGGTGTTATGTTTACTTATGCAATTCTCAGTCAGTTCATGGACTTTGTTTACAGTTTAATGAATGAATGTGTTAATCAATTCACAGCAATATAGAAGGGTAAATATAAGTTACAGTCTTTGGCAGGCTATGGTTCATTTATGCTTTGCGTAAAATAGTCTCTATTGCAGTATCGAATAGCCTTGTATGTTAATTCTTGCACGTCGACACGAGCAATGCTAAGTGCGCTAAACCGCGGAGGTAGGATATCACAGAGAGGTGATACCGCACCGGCAGAGGAGCTGCGGTGCGCGATACCGCAGGTGAAGGACCTAGTGTTGGGCAGGAACTGCGTGTCGCACAGTGCGCAGTGATGCGATAAGGTCAAAGATATCGTGAGTCTGGGAAAGTGCGCGCTGCAGGAAAGGACTGCGTGACGGTATAAAGGAATATCTCGCGGCTAGAAGAGTTGTGAGGCGAGGAGATCGTGCGATGCGAGCAGGAGATCGCGCGACGTGCAGAAAGAGACCTCGCAGCTAGGAGAGCTGCGAGCCACTAGTAGGATTACCACAGAACCTGGTCCAAGATGCTTGAGTCCTTGGCCAACCCATTAGAGTCACTTCGGGTGAGACTTCAGGCCGCTTTGCGGTCTGTCACCAAAAGGGCCAGTGATCTAAGGGTGTTATTGGTTGATTATAGTTAACCCGGGTCTGCCCATAGCAGCCACCAAATGGTTCCGTTGCCGGTTTTGAAAAATTGAGCGCTAATGTTCTGTTGGCATACCACCAGAGAAGAGTTTCACCAGTGGCTAGATTCAAACTTAAGGGAGTTTGCCCAGAAAGAAAATCGGAGCCCTAAACTGAGCATAGAGGACTGGTTACAAAAGCATATCGCTTTAGATATACACGCCATATTTTTTGCAACCTATGGAAACGAGCTTTTCGACTGGTTATCCAAGTTGACAGATAGGAACATATTCAAGAAGAAAAAAAACATTGTCTGGACACCGGAGCTGATTCAGACCGTGTAGAACCTCGACAATCACATTACGAGAGCAGTAGACTTCTGGCTTGCGAGTGTGCTAGGAGGCTTTGTTACAGAATTTGCAGTTGACCAGAGAAAAAGCTTCAGTGAGGCTGAGCGGTACTTCTTCAAAGGATATCGTGGTAAGTACCTAAAGTCTCTAAACTTGTCCATTAATATGCTACTACATGAAAAAGGAGTAATGGACATGATTTCAGATGAATAAGTAAAGATAGTAATGTCACAAGAGTTTGAAAGTGATTTTGATGACATTGGACGCACACATAGTGGCAAGAAATATAAAGTAGCTTTCGGCTCTCCTATATTTGGAGATAGTTCAGACAATATTAGGCAACCGATTCCTAGTACCACAGAAGAACCAGAGGGGGGTATCCCTTACAAGCCCTATACCCCACAGAAACAGACCGGGACTCAGAGTAATCCCGTAGGTACTCCATCCAGTAGCTCACAGACAGTAGGTCACGTTGTGCGCATTTGACAAATGGGCTATAGATTTTGTGGGTCCTATCAACCCACCAGGAAAGCGCACTGGTGCGAGATATATTATCACGGGAACAGAGTACCTCACCAGATGGGCAGAGGCCAAAGCAGTAAGAAATTGTGATGCTGCTACAGCGGCACAGTTCCTTTTTGAAAACATCATCAGTAGATTTGGATGCCCAGTAATTTTGATGAGTGATCAGGGCACACATTTCTTAAACAGCACTATCGAGGCATTGACAGAAGAATTCCAGATTCAGCACCATAAGAGCACTCCCTACCACCCACAGGCTAATGGTACAGTGGAGGCCTTTAATAAGATTTTAGAAAATGCTCTTACTAAGATCTGCAACAGCCAGAGGAATGATTGGGACCTCAGAGTTAACGTTGTATTATGGGCGTACAGGACCACATGCAAGAAACTTACGGGACACACACCTTTCAGCTTGGTGTATATTCTTCCCAGTCTAAGAATCGCTCAGATTACCGGGATGACTGATACAAACACAGTTGAGGAAAGGCTAGCACAGCTGCTTGCCTTAGAAGAAGACAGATTCATCGTCGGATTCCATCAGAAAGTGCAGAAGGCACGAGAAAAAGCTTGGCATGACAGACACATTAAGAATAAGCCTTTCCAGATCGGAGACCTAGTGCTCCTCTATGACAGCAAATTCATTAAGTTTCCAGGGAAGTTCAAGACACATTGGCTGGGGCCATATCAGATACAGCAAGTCACAGAGGGAGGTGTCGTTCAGCTCATCCAGCTGAATGGGGAGCTTTTGCCCACATGGATTAATGGCAGTAGGCTTAAGCCCTATAGTGATAGCCACCCCGCCTCTCAGCCCTAACTTAACCAGTCTATGGTGGTGCAAATGTCCAGTGTAGTTGAAAGGAGGCATCGCACCAGGAACAAGTCTACACCGGCAAGTATTATTCCAAGTAAAAAAAAAAAAAATTTAAAAAATGATAATAATAATAATAATAATATTGTTTTATGCAGGTGATGCGGAGTCGCATCGCAGCAGTGCGATGTTTCCCCGTGCCACGTACTCAGTTTTGCAACCGACAAAGGCCAGTCAAGTCAACATCTGACAGGTAGTTAATGAGGTAATGACTGGTATATCTTACCGTAGATTTGGCAGCAATATAATCAATTTTTCTAGATTTAGCAAATCTCCGACGAGACCGGCGCCTGTACACACACGTTTCGAGGGAAATTCGATCGGATTTCCGTATTTATTAGGGATCGGATGGTGGGTGTGGTCTTGTCCAGGCATTAATGACGACCGACGGGTTCAGTCTAGATGACCGTTGCGTCCGAGATTATCGTATTGGGCATAAAAGCAGAAAGTATTCAAGTGGGACGGTTACATTTACAGAAAAACCGAGAGCTATAGAGTAAGTTGTTAATAGTTCTGTGTCCAGAGCTAAGTGGTTACAGAGTGCTGTGATTTTCAGAAGTTGCAGCCAGTGCACGTACGCCATTTTGTACTGAGTGGGTTATGTCCGAGGACAAACCGATAGCAAACATTTTGAGAAGATTTCAATGTCACGGCCTTGCAGGAGCTATGATGACGCCACCAAAGAGTGCTCCGCCAAGTTCGTCACAGACCAGACAACAACCACAAATGAGGAGCCAATCTCAGGTCAATGATGAATCCAGTTCAGAGCATGAGGAAGAAGTTCACAGTGGAACAGACTACATGATACCACGAGTTGAAGGCGCACCAGAACCAAGAATTTCTAAGAACGCTAAGTATATTGTTCCCATACCACCCATTGATTCTCGAGTAAAGGAAAATGGAGATCTAGTAGGATATGTTGCTGTTGTTAAATTTCTAGATTATAACCTGGGAGATGGTAAGACATATCCTCAGTTCAAGCCGAACAGCTATCTGAAGATTGAGAAGAACATAAGGACAGGGAGAGATGAATGTGTTCCCCTGCCGCATGTCCAGATTCTTGAGCAGTCAGGACTGCTCAATTTGCTGAGATTACCTCATTTTGGACGGGGTGCAGAGGTTAACGTCGTGGTGCGCATTTTACTCTCTTGCGTACATGGAGGGTACCTCTGGCTAGGCAACAAGGTAGACCTGAACATTGATTTGATACATCGTATCACCGGCCTGTCCAAGACAGGTAGACACCCTGATATACAGACAGCAGGAAAAACCAAGGACTCCAAGTTACCACAAGCCCTAGTAACTAAGTATCAGCTACAAAGAGGAGGACTAGCTTATGAAATTTCAAGCATACCAAATGATACACTTAAATTCACCGCCATTCTGCTCGTGGGCAGACTGCTAACCAAGGTTCGACCAAAGGAAGTTACAGGCTCCGTAATTCACCTTGCCATACAGGTCACAGAGGGGGAACATTTCAATTGGTCTCTATTCTTATTAAATATGCTGCAAGCAGATTGCTTGGCAGCTCAGGATGAATCCAACCACCCTTTCCATTTTTCGTGGTTGCTTATACTTTGTGCATTTGTCGGATGTAAGGAGCCGCCCCATACCCAGTTTCCGCAGATAGCAGGTGGCGCACCTGGAGGAGTGCGCTATGCCAGCTTATGGGAGACCAACCGCCCATCCAAGAAAATGATCAATACGATGGTATTCCATGATTACTATAAGCTGTTGATGAAGGTCATTCAAGAGACACCACGGCTCAGCACAAAGACTATGGACATATATGATAGCTGACTTAATTTTATGGCAGACAGCCATTTAATCTATCTGCGACCGAAAAGGACTAAGCGGGATGATTGGGCTACTGGCTCGTTTAGGATGATAGCCCGGGACGTCGAAGGAGTCATAAGAGACTTCGACGACCAATGGAAGCATGAATATGAAGATACCGCACCACTATCATCAAACAGTGCAGAGACAGAACACCAGGACAAGGACAAAGATAACGCAGACACCCATACGCAATCTTCCACAGAGGAACCACCACCAGGGGAAAAGAGGAAACCTTCACAGCAAGGGCCACCAGTGACACAGCAGAAGAAAAAACAGAAAACCTCAAAGCCAACTCTGAAGACCGCATTGACAGACGATGACTATGAACTCATCGCAACAAGGACGTGTGACACATTGAAGGACTCACTTGACGCGATGAAGGAGTCGCAGGAAAAGAGCTAGAGCGCAGTTTAAAAGAAACTTCTAGACTTAAGAATGATTACAGAGAAGACTGCCATGAGGTACATTCCACCTGAAAAGACAAACACCGGAGAAACCTCAACGCCGCCGATGTCCCGCCAGGAAAGCTTAGCCAAAGATCGCCTCAATACTGTGTTAATTCCACCAGGGAGTATCCGATTCCCTACCACAATGAAGGACCCACCAGTTCAGTTTAGACAATCCATTGAAGTTAACCTTGCAGAGTTTCATATTGACCAGTTGCATATGATCCAGCAGCAGTTAGGTGCAGAGCTCAAGAGTAGGGAGCTCGAGACTTACAAACAGAATACGCAGCTGAAACAACAGAATGCAGCACTTGCTATCAGTGTTCAGAAAAGGGCAGACGAAGTACGAACATATGAGGAAAGAGAGCAAGATCTCTCTCAAGTTTTGCAGAGCATTGCATTGGAACTGCCCCAATGTAACATTGAGTTCGCCTTACCAGTTCCGCAGAAGCTAAGAAGAGTAGCAGACAGAGCAAAGGCTCTGGAAGAAACCGTGACTAGGATGGACATAGAAGTGGCCAAGATGAAGGCAGACCACGAGGTGCAGATCACTGAGCTTGAGGCTCGCATACGAGACACCTCCTAGGCAAACCAGAAAGTGCGAGTAGAATCCCTTCGACTCACTTCTGCGTAGATGCAATCTCGCATCAACGAAGCACGGTTAGTACTAACCGATGCGATGAACAAATGGGCCGAGTTAGATGAGCCGCCGAAGAAAGTAGAAATCCAGCAAAATATTCAGCAGATAGAGAATACTGCTGCGGCAATGAAAGAATAAATTAAGGGCTTGGCAGCTCTTCAAAAGATGAGGAAGACAAAGGAGATGAACTATTTGCAGCAGGAAGCGCAGCAATTAAGAACCAAGGAGATGTACATTAATGACCTGCTTCAACCGTATCAAGAGAAAATCGTAGAGATAGTTGATATGGTTGAACAGAAAATGAAGGAGTTCACTACCACCAGAGAGAAAACTGACGCCACAGAAGACGCCAGTATTAGTCAAGCTTTGCTTGAATCGGCACAAGAGAGTGTCGAAGTGATGCAGAAGGAAGTCATAGGACTTCGTGACAGGTTGCAGAGGGCTTCACAGGAAGCCAAGGCAAAGCTACAGCAGGAGAATCCCGCTGGAGGTGGCTCGAGGGCGAGCCACAAGTAAGTGTTAGGGGACTGTTGGAGCAGGGTCCCGCAGCTACAGAAGAAGCTGCTAGTTTTGGCGGAAAGAAGTTAAGACAGAGCTACGACGCCGTAGCACGTTTCCAGCTGGAGAGCAGAGCCAGAAACCATGACTTTTAAGATAGAAAAGTCAATAAAGGCAACGGTACCTGAGCGGCCGAGAAGAGAGAGCTCAACCACTGCATTTAAGGCAGCGGCGGAAGACAGGAGGGCTCAGCGACCCTCATAAAGGAGAAGGAGCAACGAGGCTGAAGCATTGAAGGCGAAGGACAGAAAAGCGAAGCGGTGCATAGTACCCATGATCAGTGCCGGGAAGCATGGAAGACTGCAGAGAGCTGTGGTGTGACGAAAAGCGGCTACCTCAAGTACAGATATGGCTGACTGTCACTAGTTAGGGTTTTGGGTTACTGTTGGGACAGGCCCATAGTGTTGTAATGGCAAGACCTTCGGGCTGCCTATAAAAGAATATATTTTGTATTGTAAAAGGGTTGGAGAGTTAGCTAGTCATTTTGTTGGTTAGTTAGTTGGTTCATTCAGTTGTTAGTAGTGTTTTGCATATTATTAAACTGTTGTAAAAGCCTAGCTCTGGTTCTGTTATTAGCAGTAGCAATCTTACGGTAACTAGTAGTTGGCTTATAGAATATGTATGTAACGATCCGCAGGGATCGACAGAGAGGGAAGAGTATATTGTAGGAGAGCAATATAGAAGAGAAAAGAGATCTAAGAGAGAAGATCTTGAGCTGCATATGTGGTGCAGTAGAACTGTGTTTTACCTTCCCCTGAGCTATAATAAAAACACAGTTCTATGGACGTAACTTCCATCCTGGAGGTGAACCACGTTAAAATCAAGTGTTATGCGATTGGTTTAGGTGTTATGTTTACTTATGCAATTCTCAGTCAGTTCATGGACTTTGTTTACAGTTTAATGAATGAATGTGTTAATCAATTCACAGCAATATAAAAGGGTAAATATAAGTTACAGTATTTGGCAGGCTGTATATGGTTCATTTATGCTTTGCGTAAAACAGTCTCTATTGCAGTATCGAATAGCCTTGTATGTTAAGTCTTGCACGTCGACACGAGCAACGCTAAGTGCGCTAAACCGCGGAGGTAGGATATCACAGAGAGGTGATACCACACCAGCAAAGGAGCTGCGGTGCGCGATACCGCAGGTGAAGGACTTAGCGTTGGGCAGGAACTACGTGTCGCACAGTGCACGGCGATGCAATAAGGTTGGAGATATCGCAAGTCTGGGAAAGTGCGCGCCGCAGGAAAGGACCGCGCGATGGTATAAAGGAATATCTCGCGGCTAGAAGAGCTGCGAGGCGAGGAGATCATGTGACGCGAGCAGGAGATCGCGCGACGCGCAGAAAGAGACCTCGTAGCTAGGAGAGCTACGAGCCACTAGTAGGATTGCCACAGAACCTGGTCCAAGACACTTGAGTCCTTGTCCAACCCATTAGAGTCACTTCGGGTGAGACTTCAGGCCGCTTTGTGGTCTGTCGCCGAAAGGGCCAGTGATCTAAGGGTGTTGTTGGTTGATTATAGTTAACCCGAGTCTGCCCATAGCAGCCAACAGTATGCCAACAACATAAGAAATATCTGGTCTAGTTGTTGTAAGGTAGATAAGTCTTCCTACAAGTTGTCGATACTTGGTCGTATCCTCAAATTCTTTTCCTTCGCTTAATGTGAGCTTCATTTTCTGTTCCATTGGAGTAGAGATAGGGTTGCATTCTGTCATGCAAAATTTGTCTAGTAGTTCTCCAACATATTTTTTCTGAGATAGGAATATGTACTTAGGATGTTGAGTGACTTCAATTCCTAAGTAATAGTGGAGATGTCCCATATCTGTCATTTCAAAGATGTTTTTCAAATCTTTCTTTATGGAAATGCTATATAGCTCTCATTGTTCCCTGTCATCAAAAGATCATCTATGTACACCACAAGATACATAACAGATCTTCCAACTTTCTTTATAAATAGTGTTGCATCATCAAGATCAAAATGTTCAAAATTTAACTTCAAAAGATGCTTGGTTAATTTTTCATACCATGCGCGAGGCGCTTGTTTTAGGCCATACAAGGATTTGACAAGCTTGCATAACTTTTGTTCTTTTCCTTTCACAACAAAGCCTTCTAGATGAGAGATGAAGACATTCTCTTTCAAGTCTCCATTCAAGAAAGCAATCTTCACATCCATCTGATGAACTTTCCACCCATTCTGAGTAGCTAAAGAGAGTAAGGTACGGATGGTAGCCCATTTTGCTGTAGGAGAAAATATTTTTTCATAGTCAATTCCTTCCTTTTGTGCATAGCCTTTTGCTACAAGCCTCGCTTTGTGCTTGTCAAGTGAGCCATCTAATCTGTATTTGTTCTTATACACCCACTTGCAGCCAATTGGTTTGGTTCCAACTGGAGGTTCAACCAGCTTCCAAGTTCCATTCTTCATGAGTGCATCATACTCATTCTGCATAGCTTCTTTCCACTCAACTCGAGTAGAAGCTTCTTCAAAGGAAGTTGGTTCAAAGTTAGCAGATAAATTAAATTCACAATCAAATGATACATCCATGTCATCACCTGAATTATCTGCTTCTCCTCCATCTTCATGTCTTTTTGAACTTCTTGTTCCCGTCTTTCCAACTTCATCCGTATGGACACTTTCAAGTGTCTTTGTGGCCCATTTAGGAATCTTCCATGATGGTCCTGGTTGATCAGCTGGTGGTGCTTCATTTCCTTCAAGGTTGAGTCTTCCAATTCTCTCAATCACATCATCCAGTTGAATCTCTTGTTTAGGTGAAGTAGCAGGAACTTCTTCATGCGGGGGAGTTGGTGCTTCATATGGAAATTCCAAAGGTTGATCTAGAATAGGAATCCCTCCTTCAAGGTTTGGAATTTCATATTCATTTTCAGAATATTTCTTTGGATGAGGAAATTTTTCCAAACGATCAAGCTGTCTCTCAATGGACTGGTCATTTTTATTAGTCTCAAGAAAAATGACATCTTTGGAAATAACAAACTTCTTGTTTACCTCATCATACAAACGGTATGCCTTGGAGTTTTCTTCGGACCCAAGGAAAATGCATTTTCTGCTTCTAGAACCAAGCTTGTTTCTTTGCTCCTTTGGAATCAAGGCATAACAGGTGGAACCAAAAACTCTGAGATGCCTGACTGAAGGGAGATGGCCAAACCGCATTTCATGTGGAGTCTTGTTATCAAGAGCATTTGAGAGACTTCTATTTCTCAAATAGGGTGCATATTTCACTGCATCACCCCAAAACATTAGTTTTACATTCTTAAAAAACATCATTGAGCGTACCATATTCATTATGGTTCTATTCATTCTTTCTGCTACACTGTTTTGTTGAGGATTGTAGGGAACTGTAGTCTGATGTGCAATTCCATGTTGGCAAAGATAATCTTCAAAAGCATTTGAAGTGTATTCTTTCCCATTGTTAGTACGAAGTGTACCAATTTTAGATTGTGCTTCTTTTTCTATCAATGCATGAAAGTCCTTGAATGTTTGAAATGCTTCTGATTTTGTCTTTAATGAGTAAATCCAACGCATTCTTGAGTAGTCATCAACAAAGGTCATAAAATACTTATTCCCATTGGCAGAAGGACTTGGCATTGGGCCACATAAATCAGAATGCACTAATTCTAATTTCCTACTTGCTCTTAAATTAGATTCATGGAATGGCAGCTTACTGTGTTTCCCTAATATACATGCATCACATTTGCTCTTCTCTTTGGGAATGGTGGGCAAACCAAATACACCATTCTTTCTCAACAAACGAAGACTGTTATAATTCAGATGACCAAATCTTGCATGCCACAATAAACTTGATGACAAATTACCTTCTCCATGCTGAGAGAGGTAGGCATAGTTCTGAACCCTTTAGCTTCAGCAGCTTCCCATCTTCGTATCCAGTCATGATGACTTGGTTGTCAGAGGACTTTCTTATTTCTATGATTCCATCAAACATGTGGATGGAATGGCCTTGCTATCGAATCTGCACCAAGGACAACAGGATTCTCTACAACTCTGGAAGATAAAGAACATTCTTCAACAATAAATCAAGGAATCCATGCATCTTCAACCGAATGGTGCCCATTCCCTTTGGTTTAAGACTTGACTTATCTGCAAAGTAAACTATGCCATTTATTGTTTCATTAAGTTCTTCAAAATAGTCTTTTCTAAAAGTCATGTGTGATGTTGCACCAGTATCAAGTAGCCAACAATCTATGTAAGATGAAAGTGAAGTCATTTCATTAATACCAATATTATAATGTGCAACAATACAATGAGCAGAATCTGAAGATTCACTAGCATCTTGGTTCTTATTGTCATCTTTCTTCTGGTTATGTTTGTCTTTGATGGAGTCCCACGAAGCCCAACACTGATCTGTTGTGTGTCCAATCTTTCCACAATGCTTGCACTTCAAATCTGATCTTTTGCTGGAGTTGTTTCTGCCTCCTCTACCTCTGAATTTTCTTCTTCCTCTGCCTCTCTTGCTGCTTTCTCCTTTGGGATGATCATTGGATTGGTCTTGGTGTGGTTATTTGCTTTTTTAGCAAAGCAAAGTGATTCTCCAGAATGCTCGGTTGTCTTCTTACCAAAAGCTTTCTCTCTGTTAGCTATCTTCTCTACCAGGGTGTCAAATGTCAGTGATTTGAACTTGTCACTTGCTTGCAACGACTCAAGATAGTTGGAGTGAGAAGGATACAAGATTTTACAAATGCTGCAAGGGGAAGATCTGGTTTCATACCAATGACTTGAATCTTGTGCATGATAGCTTTGATTTTAGAGGCAAGTAACATGGGATCATTGTCTTTTACTTCTAAACTGAATAGTTTTAGCATTAGTTGAATAACTTTCATTTCAGAGTGTGAATCATACAGATCTTTTAACATTTTAGTGCTTCAAAACATGAATTTGCAGGCAATATGTGTTGGCTCACCTCTTCACTGACTGTGGCAGTGATTACCGCTAAAGCTTTCTTGTCTTTTGTTTTCCAAATGGCCTTCTCTTTCTCGGATTCTGGAGGTCCTGGGTCTCTGGTTATGGGCCCTCCAGCTTCTGTCTCTATTGTGGTGCCTTTGCAAATACCATCCCAAAGGTCATTGTAGATGAAGGCAGATTTGATCTTCCTCCACCATTCTAGATAAGTGTCTTTGCCAGTGAGAGTAGCACCAACTACAGATGCTATAGATTGCATCTTCTGTGACGAATCTTGCAACTAAAACAATAGGAGAAAAAGAAGAAAGAGTAAAGGTGCAGGTCTAAGTCTCTGCCACCTTCCTCAAGCTTTACAACAATGTCAATGTCTCTGCTATTGTCATACAAATTTTGGAATACAAACTTAATCCTCTCAAGCCTACAATACCAACTTTAAATATGCTTTCAATGGATTTCGAACTAGTAGAAAAAAATCTCTCACCAACGCAAAGCAGCAGGTCGCAGGTCAAAGAAAAACAGGCTTTCTTCAAGAGATTAGAACGCAGCCTTCTTGTCAACGCAGTCTTCACGGTAGGCAAAACGGGACCAAACCAAAGTCACCAATGCAGGCAGAGAACTGAAGCTTCTTCAAAGGAACCAGGCGTTCAACGCAGAGAGAAAAACCAATGCATACGAGTAGCACATCATTGAGAAAGCCTCTCAATACATCATTGAGCAGCACCAAAACATAAAGTTCCACCAACACATACAAGAAGCACACAGGAGATCACCGAGCAGCACAATGTAGAGGGTTGGAGGCTCCAGGAATACGAGCAGCTTCAGTCGCAACATTTCAGAAAGTAGACGCCCTCCATGCAGCTGAATGAAGGCGTGAATCTTCACCTCATTCTCTTAGTCTTCACAAATGGCTCTCATTCAGACTTATATGGAACACCCAGTCCGCAGCTCTCAGCGTTGATATTGAATTCAACCAAGAGAGATCACTCACACATGGAATTCACAGCTCTCAAAATAAATCTCAGTTATCAAATGCAATCTCAGCTCTATATTCATTATCTTGGCAGCATATACAATCATTCAGTTCGCACAACTCAAGAAATAAAGAGCCTCAACTTTAAACCAACCAAATAGTAGGGTTCATGGACTATGATAGGCGTGTGGATATGACGGTAGCATAGTGGATTATTTGTTGTAAAATGGAATAATGAAAGCAATGCTTATTCCAACCTCAGTTTGTTGGGGAGAAAATCCAGAGAGAAGATAAAAACGCTAAAGATTACAAAGGATTTATAGGAGATGGAGTCAAAGCACTCTTGGAGTGCTATCAGTTCTAGAAAGAAGCTCGCATCAATTCAAAAAAAAACACAAAGAAGGAACACTTAATACCTAAAACGTTCCGCAACGAGTCTATATTCTGCAAGAGAATAACACATATAGCAAGTAGGCTCGTAGGATGAACAGACGGAGGGCAGGTTGGTGACTGGTAGGTAGGTGTGCAGCAAAATATCCTAAAAGTGTGCAGCAGCAATGAAGGAGCAACATCAAGAAGAACATTGCACTCCAAACAAAATGGACGAGCAGAGGATAGACAAATTTATGAAGCAGCACTCTGGCAATGGACTGGCATGCAGGCAGCATACCAAGACTGGAACGCAGCAGCGAGAATTATGGCAGGTGGCTCTGATACCACTGTCAGGTGGAATAACTCCCGAATTCTTATTATTTCTCCATAGAATGCCTTTTATTTATACATCTATGATGACTCTTGGGATCACACATCCGAGAGACTCTTCATATTCCTAATATTTACAATAACGTATAATCCTGACGGATTATATTCCAACAGTCCCGACTTACAATGGAGGTTTAACCTCAATGAGTTTACATGACTTGTTTACATTATAGATACTTCTCGATAGGAACATTGGGGTACAATACATAAGATATACAAATGAATACATTCTGAATTTATGAATACATCAACACTCCCTCTTAACTAGGAAGGTATTCTCTTGACATAATTTATAAGCACAAGTCTTCTTCTCTGTATCATCTGGATCATCATCAAGTCATCTTCATCTTTAGGTCATCTTCATCTTTAAGTCATCTTCATCTTCAAGTCATCTTCATCAAGTCTAGATCATCATTGGATCATCATCAAGTCTAGAGCATCACTGGATCATCATCAAGTCTGGATCATTACTTGATCTGGATCATCACTACTGAATCATCACTAGGTCATCATCACTGGTGCTATCGCTCAATTCTACTCGTCATAGGAATTTCTACAGAGCCAGCCCTTTTTCATGCTGGGTGTATGCCTAGCCTCCATGTAGGTATTTATCGACAGAGCCATCCCTTTTTCATGCTGGAAGCACATCTACAGAACCAGTCCTTTTTCATACTGGATGTAGTCCTCTACAGAGCCAGCCCTTTTTCATGTTGGATGTATCATCACAGAGCCAACCCTTTTTCATGCTGGATGTGTCATCACAGAGCCAGCCCTTTTCATGCTGGATGTGGCACCAACACAGAGCCGGTCCTTTTTCATACTAGATGTGTCATCACAGAGCCAATCCTTTTTCATACTAGATGTGGCATCACAAATCCAGTCCTTTTTCATACTCGATGTGGCATCTACACAGAGCCAGTCCTTTTTCATACTATATGTGTCATCATAGAGCCATTCCTTTTCATACTAGATGTGGAATCACAGAGCCAGTCCTTTTTCATATTGGATGCAGAATCTACATAGAGCCAGTCCTTTTTCATACTAGATGTGTCATCACATAGCCAATCCTTTTTCATACTGGATGTGTCATCACAGAGACAGTCCTTTTTCATACTGGATGTGGCATCTACACAGAGCCAGTCCTTTTTCCTACTAGATGTGCCATCACAAAGCCAGTCCTTTTTCATACTAGATGTGGCATCATCACATCTGTCTGACCATGGAAGGAACCAATCCTGACATCATGTTAGAAAGACACAGCTCTTACATCTGACCATGGAAGGAACCAATCCTCTCACCATGTCAGAAGGGCACAGCACTTACATCTGACCATGGAAGGAACCAATCCTCTCACCATGTCAGAAGGGCACAACACTTACATCTGACCATGGGAGGAACCAATCCTACAACCATTTCAGAAGGGAACATCACTTACATCTAACCATGGGAGGAACCAATCCTACCACCATGTCAGAAGGGCACAACACTTACATATGATCATTGGAGGAACCAATCCTACCACCATGTCAGAAGGGCTCACGAACTCATCACTTCCTCTTGGAAGGAACCTCGATATGGAAAACACCAAGCTTCTCCCTGAAGTACTCAAAATTCACTCTGGCCATTTCTAGCATAGAATCACATCAGGGCTGATTACATCCAAGGATAACCTGCGATCTTATCCAGGACCTATTACATCCAAGGACAACCTACAGGACCGTTTACGTCTGAGCCACCTACGAGATTCGCTAGAATTTTATGCTTAGACAACCTGTCTCATCAGCTATGCTAGAACTCTCTCTTTCAAGAGATCTCGATCTGGATCACATATAGGAGCTTCAATTCCCCTCTCTGATCTCATACTGAAGCAGCATCCTGAAGAGCTCTTCTTATCAATGGCACTACCTGCCCAATCCGAATCGACATAACCCTCCAAGTTAATCTTCATATTCGTATCATACTTAAGTCCATACTCAACTGTACCCTTCAGGTACCTCACTGCATGCTTTGCAACCATCAGGTGAACATGTCTCAATCTGTTCACAGCAAAGCAAATATCTGGTCTTGTATTCGTCAGGTACATCAAGGAACAAATCATCTGATGATACATCGTGGCATCAACCAATTTTGATGAAGCAACACTCAATAGCTTCAGGTTCGATGCCATAGGTGTGGTCATGGCCTTGCAGTCCATCATCCTGAACCACTTCAGGATCTCTATTGCATACTTCCCTTGTCCCAGGGAGATTCCATCCACATTCTGCCACACCTCCATGCCTAGAAAGTAGTGCATCATATCCAAGTCCTTCATCTTGAACTCGAAAGAAAGTCTTCTTCTTGCAACCTTAATGAGTTCCTCTTTTCTGTCAGGAACAAGTCATCGACATATAACAAGAGCGTCACTGGTCTTCCGCCTTCAACCTTGAAGTAAAGGTTGGAATCCGCTTTACTCTCAGCAAAGCCTAGAGCCATCAGTAATCTATCCATTCTTTCGTCCCATGTTGAACCTCAGGAACTTCTGCAACCACTCCCTCTGAAGTGGAGCATCATTCTCCCTCTGTCTTTTGTACTATATTCATTGAAACATTTTGTACTGGATTGACAAGTAGGTTCCTCTGCTACTAATATTTTATGTATCCATCTAGGGTCACTGGATACCAAGATCCTCTATCTTGAAAACATTCTTCTCACACCCATATGTGAGCTTGTCATCCTCTATAGGCTTTCATCTTCAACCTTGTAGCAAAGGTTAATATCTTCATCACTCTAGGTGATCTTTAAGCTCCTCATGTATGTATTATCCCATGGGTGTCTTCTGCGCTCATACAAGGCCTTCTTTAATTTGCACACATGATTCTGCCTATCATGTGTCTTAACTTCTAGTGGCTACAAATGTCTCTTCGTAGTCTATGCCTTCTTTCTGTGAGAATCCTTGTGCTACAAATCTTGCCTTGTATCCTACTGCATGCTGGATCTTATATATCCATATGGAAGATACTACGGACTTCCCTTCAGGTCTCGATACTACATCCTAGACATCATTCTTCTTGAACCGATACTCTCCTTCCCTGGTACTCTGCATCAATGATGTCACTCAACAGTGTCAAATAACTGCACTGTGTCTGAGACCTCTTTCTTTCTTTGAAAGTATTGTCATATTATTATTCACCTTGGATTATTACTCAAACTATCGTCACTTATTCTTCAGAACAAGTTTCATCCTTCTTTTCTTGTGGGCGATTATACGCGATCTTTCCTACAAGTCAAATGCACCAGTTGTATGATTAGAAACATTTCATAATGGTAAATTCTTATGGATAAAGATATAATCATGAAACTATTTTAGCCAATACAACATTCATCCATATCTCACGAAAACTTTCTAGATGCCTTCCATCTCTACCAGGACAACATTGATATTGTGCACTAATCCAATATGTCAGCAAAGAGGTTTCATTCTAGATAAGTAGCAATGGAGAGTTGTATAGCACCATGAGCTACTTACCCATCACATGCATATTAGTAGTATTGTTACGGAGAAAACTTCCTATGGCTTGGGGTACCACAATAGACAGAGTAACTGCAGAAATCAATCCTTTCCCATATGCAAGAGAAACCAAACATCTAACACTAAAGGATCTTGAAACATACCTTATTCCGGATGGTTGATGTAGATCCCCGTTGAGCTTTTTCACTCTCGCTTGTATTAGCAATTTGCTCTCTCAACATTCAGCAAACAAGACAAGCATGCTATATAATTGTGTTAGACCTACTCTAGCATATATAATCAATAACATTTAAGCATTTAAAAGCATCCATAGATTCACTACTCATTTAAATACACATTATTGGATAGGAAAAGATATTTCTATTAATATAAATCAGAGATTACAATAGTGACAACCTTTATCGGCACGTCTGCGAACCAGAGAAACAGAGTCCTCCACCTGGGCCTCCACCACTTCAATCCTCCATCTCTCGATAGCAAGCTCACAAGCAAAGGCAAGCTTGGGAAGAACACAAAGTGCTCCAAGGGACAAAGGGATGTGGACTCAAGTATAAGTTCCGATAACAATGGACTATAGTTTTCTTTCTCTTCAATTCCTCTCCTTTCAATGTATCCAAAGGGTTCCTTATATAGTGCTTCAATGGGGTAATGGAAGGTCAAATCTGAGCGATCTCAAGGCATATGGAAGGCCAAGAGACAAGTGACTCAGATCCACATCAAGGAAAACTCCAAAACTATTTGGCCTTTTGCACACATCCTGATGTATGCGGGTTTGAGGGTCATATCCGCGTATATACACAAGAATAGGTTTAAAAGTCACGTATAGCAAATAATGCATGTTTTTAGGGATGATCTTGGAAACATCAAAGGTACAAAATGGCCCATGGGGTCCAAAGAGTCTGCAGAGGGACAGGGAAGGCCATAAACGTGTGATCCACCATGTGTGGTAAAATCAGCTGTAAAAGATGCCCCATAATGTGTGAGGTCAGAGGGGTGATACGATGGCCAAAATACATTATAAGTCCGTCCCAAAAGTGGAATGATGAAGAACCAGGTGGAAGAACCAGCCATCCAACAGTATAATACAATGATCAATCTCTGCACATAACTGCAAGTAGATATAGCAGTCTCGGATACATAAGAGTACAATGGCCATGAATAGGCATGATACAAAATATGACATGTGTGGTCATCACCATGTACATATAGATAGATCAGAATCTCCATGATGAAGATATACAAAGGATCATGGTATCCATGAAAGCTGAAGATATATAATGGATCAAGATCTCCATAATGGCTGAAGATATCGAACATACACTGGAATCAAGTCACGAGAGTTGAAATATCATGAACATTGGCACGATCAAGGAGGTAGCATATATGAAATGCCACCAATCTGGAAGGTCTTATACACAATCCACTACGAGGACGTGTCCTACTATGTGAATAAAGGTTTCGAGGTCAAACATAGTAGTCCATCATCTGATTACCAGTCATTGATGTATACCATTAACAGACGGGAGATCACCCACCGATAATGAAAATGGGAATCAAGGTACTAGAGTGCAAACTAACAAGTGTGAATAAATGTGTTGAGGTTGAACACTTGATAGAATCCATTGATTAGGGGACATTGATGTATTCCCAAAACTGTCGATGGCGAGAGAACCTACCACTGATGACTACAAGTCTCAAGGCACTCAAAAATGACTCTAGATTCCTATCCCAGAATAAATGATCTAAGTTCGATGGGATGAAATCTGATGGAAGGAGGGCATTAATGCATCCCTCATCATCCAATACGAGGTACTCAGCAAAGCTGTATAATGTGGAAGGACTCGATCATAATGTGCACGAACTAGTATCAGTACCGGGAATAGCCGACATGCAAAGTCAAGAGAACTGAGGAATGGCCGACTCAGGTTTCAACTTCCTTCGAACAAGAGCATAAAGGCAAATTGTGACTGAATGTAGGCAGCATAAACTCAATATACAAAACCGGGACATCTCTTTGACACAGGAGGCATCGATAGAGGCTTTATAGGGACTCGAAGCTTAACCAGTCGGTGGAGATAAACTTGGAGAAACAAGTATAGCTCCTAAAGTCAAACTATTAACCCAACCAACGAATGTGATATACAGTGATCTGTTCAAAGGCGACACGACTCGAATGCTGCCAAGGATAACATCTTTTCATGTCTGGCTTTTTGGTTTTTTTGGACTTCTTCAAATATTTTGAAAAGATTGAAAAAGAATAAAAGTGTTGTATAGTTATAGACTAGGAGGAGACGAGTGTCAAGGGGCAAACAAACTAGTTCCAAGTAGCAGAACATACCTATGCTCAATGCAAGGAAACATGTGTAGGATAATGACACTTAGGGGAAAGTCCCCTCCCAGTAAGAATGGGGAATCAAGCTGCAAAAGATATATAAAATGGCTCTGCATGGCTAGACATGAGACAAGCTTGAGCTATATGGCTGATAATCAAAGTCAGGGAAGCCGGCATAAAGCTCAATAAGGCAAGCAAAACTCATGATAATGCAATTACAACTTGACATAAGGGAGTCCTAGGGAAAAGGCTAGAAAAAAATATCAAGAGGAGTGTGAGGCTCTTGCGCAAAGTCATTGTGGTACTATACAAAGGACTCCCATAACCTAAAGAAGGCAACGCAGCATGGGCACCAGATGCAACAAGGATCTAACTAGGGCACCCATGTATACGAAAGCTCTACCATTTGTATAGTGTCACTTCTAAAAGTAGCATGAAGGTTCCATGACACCATGGAATGGGTTCGTACCTAAGGTTAAAATGGAACAGTCATAAGGAAATGCATAAGTGCAAGCGAATGTGATATCCTAACCTATATGTCAGTTCAGACATAATACCTATGATAGGCACGAACGGGTCGAAACCTCGGAGAGAGTGTACAAAAACTAGACCCTATATGACAACCATATTAGTCCAAAACAACCCAAAATAGTCAATAAAGAATCCAAACTATAAGAGATAGGGAGGAATGATCATGACAACTGAACCCAAAGGAAACAACGTGGTGAAAGATGGGACATAAAAAAGGAAATTAAGGTGTAGACCCAATGTTCATGCATCCACTACCACCCTCATGAGGGTGACAACCGGTGTAAAGACCGAGAGAGGGAGTCAACATCCTCCACAAATGGAGTAGAGGGCAGAATGTGACCACTCCCAAATCTATGAGTAGGGTAAGGGGCTGTGATGCCCCCAAGTCTAACACCAGGGTCTGCACTAGGACCAAGGATGGGTGATAGGATACCAGGCATGCTGAAAATAAAAGGATCCAAACTCAAGAGAGCATAAATATACTCAAGTAACCATGATCCCAAAGGCCAACTAGCGCATAAAGAGCACACTCCTAAGAAAATCTACAGCCAAAATACAAGAAAACCAAGGGTATGATATGTGAGCTCCATAATGAAGCAGGTATGTCTCGCCTAGGAGAGGCTCGAAACTCCCTTACACTACAAGCGGAGGTATGTAACCAATTATAGTGGCCCTCAGCTTCAATGCATAAAGCAACTATGTTGTTCGACCTCTACCTGTCCAGGACACCTGCAGAATAACCTTTGCGAAGTACCCCCTCGATAACCTAGGTAAGGAAACTGAGGTCACCTCAATATAATCAATGCTCATGCGGACAGTCGCAGCCGGGATTGACCATATGGGCTGGGTAGCAAAGCCCGAAAGTCTCGAAAGAGCCCCCAGATACGAATACAATCCTAGAAATATCTTCGGTGCTACTCAGTTACAACCAAGGGTCATCCCAATCATAACCGCTCACACTACCTCATGCTTAACTTCTGTGTAAGAGGAGCGTCCTGAGAAACACTAATTATACCAAGGATTTCACTATCTCACAATCTAACCACACTCACAACCATGGGGACTTCAGTTAGTGAACCTCTCACATAGTACATGCAATCATGGGATATTAAATAATACCCTTAATTTTGAGAGATATTGACCCAAACTCTTTTTGTTGAAACCCCCTCCCAATACTTAAAACCTCCTCCCCACCCCTTTTTATACCTCAATCCTTATAAACCACCCTACCCACCCCCACCCTAAACCCCTCATCCCCCCAATACCTGCAATATATGGTTCGATTTTTGATAATTTTAAAACTTACAATATGAACTAACGTGATAGGATATTGGCCAACAAGTGAAGCCCCCATGCTCACAACCCACCCAGCAACTTCCCACAACATCGAACTCACCAAAAGGGAGGATGTACGCGACTGTTTAAAGAATAGCTGCGTATATACGCAACTTTTGGCCAAAAAGCTGCATGTATACGCAGATTTTGGCCAAAAACCTACATGTATACATGACTTTTGGCCAAAAATCCGCGTATGTACACGACCTTTGGCCAAAAACCTGCGTATACAGAGAAGACAATGGTAAAAAGTAGGCCAAGGGTCAAACCAATAAAGGGGAGTGTCAATGGATGAACATACTATAAAATGCAACACAGAAACAAGGAGAAACAAAGAGCAAGTCAAGAATATCAAGCACATTGTGTCCCCAAACCCCAAAGAAAAACAAGGAACATCCCCAGTATGGTCACCAATTCTTTTACGGAGAAAACTTCCTACGGCTTGGGGTACCACAACAGACAGAGTAACTGCAGAAATCAATCCTTTCCCATATGCAAGAGAAACCAAACATCTAACACTAAAGGATCTCCAAACATACCTTATTCTGGATGGTTGATGTAGATCCCCGTTGAGCTTTTCCACTCTCGCTTGTATTAGCAATTTGCTCTCTCAACATTCAGCAAACAAGACAAGCATGTTATATAATTGTGTTAGACCTACTCTAGCATATATAATCAATAACATATAAGCATTTAAAAGCATCCATAGATTCAATACTCATTTAAATATACATTATTGGATAGGAAAAGAGATTTCTATTAATATAAATTAGAGATTACAATAGTGGCAACATCTATCGGCACGTCTGCGAACCAGAGAAACTGAGTTCTCCACATGGGCCTCCACCACTTCAATCCTCCATCTCTCGATAAAAATCTCACAAGCAAAGGCAAGCTTGGGAAGAACACAAAGTGCTCCAAGGGACAAAGGGATGCAGACTCAAGTATAAGTTCTGGCAACAATGGACTATAGTTTTCTTGCTCTCCAATTCCTCTCCTTTCAATGTATCCAAAGGGTTCCTTATATAGTGCTTCAATGGGGTAATGGAAGGTCAAATCCGAGCGATCTCAAGGCATATGGAAGGCCAAGAGACAAGTGACTCGGATCCACATCAATGAAAACTCCAAAACTCTTCGGCCTTTTGCACACATCCCGATGTACACGAGTTTGAGGGTCATATTCACATATATATGCGAGAATAGGTTTAAAAGTCGCGTATAGCAAATAATGCATGTTTTTACGGATGATCTTGGAAACATCAAAGGTACAAAAATGGTCCATGGGGTATAAAGAGTCTGCAGAGGGACAAGGAAGGCCATAAAGGTGTGATCCACCATGTGTGGTAAAATCAGCTATAACAAGTATATCGTCATTAATGCAAACATTCTATCATGCATAATTCATCAACTGAATATAAACAAATGCATAACAAAATAATATCAATGACAATTGAATACTTATCTTTATTTGTTTCATGGGTAGACTCCTTCTTGAACCTTCTACTTCATCATGACATCATCATTTCTTATCCAAATGCTAAGATGGATAAGGGAGTCTTCAAGAATTGAGTTCTTCATATTCCTCATTGCTTGAGGGATATTCTTTGGATCGTGAGAGCTTGATCTCTAGGTTCTCCCATCTTCTCTTTCTCTTACTATGAGCCGAGCTTCTTCTTGTGTGCACTCTTCCTAGAGTCTGCTGAAAGTAATCACTTTCTTCTGGCACACATTCCTCAAATGAATGAATCCCATGATCCTGGGAGGCCATTCAAGGTAGTTATCACAACTTCTGCATTCTCCACTTCTTCTTCTACTGCTTCAAGTTGTTCGTTGATTTGAGAGACCCTTTTAAAGTATGACTGTATGGTCTCTACATTCTGGATCTTCACATTCTCCAAATTCATCTTCTGATTTATGTTCTTCCCTTCAAACAGCTTGGTCAAGGAATCAAACATCTCTTGTGGTATAAGGTGATCCTTGATTGAATCAGCAATGATATTCTTGACCTTCACCAAGTTCTTCTTGTGTAAGGATTTAGCCTCATCTCCCTCTGGAACTGGAACCTTTCCACTTATGTAGGTGTCCAATTTCATTTTCGTCAAGAACAAGTGAGATCCAATACTTCCATGCTTGGAATTTGTCAGTTTCACCAAGATTGTCAACAAGCTGGTGTGACTAGTCATTTATAAATGAGAACCTCAAATGTAAATAACAAAAGATTATATCTTACCGATTTGAGGTGTCTATCCTAGTTCCGGATCTGGAGGATCTAGGGTTTGTCAGAGAAACCCTAATTTTCAAAACTTGAAATCTTTTAGATCTGATTGCATAGAAAGATATACCTCTTCAAGGCGAGTTTTCCAATGTACTCCTTTTCTGAAAACAGTGGAGGGAAGCTCCCAAAACAGGAAGCCCTAGTTTACCAATTTCTTCTGCGGAAATACCTGATACTATTTCTACGGTATATCTAAAATTACTGCTCCTCTATGTCTACAATTTCATACTGAGGTAACCTCGTCTACCCTTGTTGCAACACAATAGATTTCATTAGAGTTGGTTTCACCAATTGGGACTTATGAGAGTTTTCCCAAGGTGACCTGTTTTAGGACTGTTCAACATGGAGAAGTTGTACGGGATTCCATGTGTCACTGTTTCATCATCAGGATCTGAAACTTTTACCACAAAAAAGTACATTCAGTGCCATATCTAGAACATCTTGCAAAATTCCATTTGGTCCTTTGTATCCCAAGATATAGCAATTCTCCCTAGTTGTCATGTTTAGGGATGAATCCTGGAAGAGGCTGGAACCCTGAATTGGAGGAATCATATCTCCCAAAATATAGTGAATCTGAGGCTGAAACTTTTAAACAGTGTACATTAGAAATTTATCTTTGGATTGTGAAATTTTTGGCTCCTGAGCCTTCTCCAATCCCTATATATAGTGAATGTACCAAAACTTATCAGTTTTAGTATTTTAGGGTTTTTCGGCCCGAGGTCAAACTAGGGTTTGACTTTCCTGAAGTTTTACCCAACCAAAAAGCTCGACCTTGGTCTCTAAATTTCGATTTTGATGAGGAGAGCAATCCTATGCCATGCTCACTCAAAAATTCCTCTTCTACAAAAATCCCTAATCTCCCGCACCAAAAACTGAAAATGCCCGGAATCAAATTCTGCTTTGACAAAAAGATGCGCACTTCAATGGAGAGTCAGCCTAGCATCCTTTTTCTGATGGATTGTGGAGAGAGACCCAAAAAGTAACAATCCGTAGCTTTTGCAGCTGCACAGTTTCTTCTTCTCAGGTTAGCTCTGATACCATGTTAAATTTTTAACATTTAATCAATATGATCTAGGATCTTATCTGAGAGAATCACATGCAACAAAAATCACAATAGACAAGAGAAAAAAATAATTTTCATCGGGGAAACCATAAAGGAGAAAAACCTGTAACTTCCTTAGATATAGAATGAGCACCAATGGCAGCAGTAAAACCCAAAGACAAAAAATATGATCTCCAACAGTTGTTCTCTCTCTCTCACTTGAGAGAGCTTCTCCTCTCTCACTCATGAGCCCTAGTGAGTGAGTGTGTGTGATAAATACAAAGGCTCACTCTCTATTTATATTCTTTTGTTCACTTAATTTCCATTCCAACAAGTTGGCCTCACTTAACAATTACTTACCAATGCCGACTTCTCTAGGAGCGTCGAATAACCCTAGTGCCCCACAACTTTGGGGACTTTGCCTTTTGATCAACAAGGAGGGTTAACCTTAACTCAATTGTGGGGACTATTGCCCCGACTTACAATGGAGGGTTAACCTCAATGACTTTACATGACTTGTTTACATTACAGATACTTCCCGATAGCAACATCGGGGTACAATAGATAAGATATACAAATGAATACATTCTGAAGTTACAAATACATCAACAAGCACACTAGAAGAAATGCAACTTGATTACTCCACATTATAAAGCTACCAAAGGGAAGGTACAAAGTTGCAAAAGGAAGTCACTACATCACTGGAACAGTGCAAGAATGTACGTACAACCATAACAAGGACTTTTGAGTGGTGTCACTTGCCCCCCCTAGTCCCTTTCGAATATCCTATCTGCAAGGAGCAGTGCTTAGCAGAACTAAGGACCATCTAGGAGGAATATTTAACGACAATTAGGCACATGCTCTTAGTCTTCAATATATGGCCACAGGACACAACTCAACTTCCAATGTTTTAACCACATTAACCAATGAATCTATTCTCCACGAAGTTGTATTACGTCTATTAGTGCCTTAGTAATCGAATTTTATATTTTATGATTGTGAACATTGGGGACAATATCTTTGAATGAAAAGGGAATGCTCCCTCTTAGTTGTAGTTTAAATTTATTTTCTTGAAAGAAATATGTAAAGTGACATGTGGATAGGAATATCAATAGTTTTAACTGCCCTAAAGGGATTCGAATGGTCACTTAGGGGGAGCGAAAATGATTAAAAAATGGTTCAAAGAAAGAATTGAAACTTTTGAGCTAAATAGTTTGGGCTACTAAGTCTGTTTGAACTATTTTTGAAGATGAATAGGCCATTGATGGACTCAAAGTTGGGCATTTTGGGAAGTTGTGTTTGTTGGATGGATGAATGTTAAGAAATTATTTATTGTTCTCCTTTGTCTCATATGCAGTAAGATTATGTTGTTTTTCTATTATATTATTCTAATGGTGTACAACTACTTATTGTGTACACTATGAATGCATTATTTATTCTTTTTCTTTCTACGAGTTGTGAATATAAATTAGATTCTTGTGCTATAGCTATCTTAGTAATTAATATCATCTTGTGGCTATGATATATTTCATGTTTGGTAGTTATCTTCTATTGGAATGCATCTAGCTCCATTCCCTGCTCATCCCTACAACTTTCATTTTTGCAAGGATAAGTTAGCTTAGTTCAGGATTCCATCGTAAAGTAGGAAATTTTGCATTTAATTTATTAAATAAATACCTAAATGGTGGACTAGGCCACAACTGATAAAAGCCTCAACCAAAGAACAGTAGTCGGTCCATAATCCAAATGGGCTCCCTAATCCAAATGGAAAGAAGTCTAATTGGGAATTGTTGTCAAGGAGAACCCCTACTATCGACGCAAGGATTTTCCTAGGCGTAAACAACACCTAGTGATGAATATCCTAAGGTGGGGTAATTACACCAAAAATAACCTCTTTCAAGTCTTCACATCCACAAACCACTCTTCATTGATGATTACTGGTATGATTTCCTAAAATGTATTTAAAAATTTTTGATGACCCCTTTGGCTAGGTCACCTAGATGGAACACTACTTTTACCTCCATGACATTAATAATTGGCACAATGAAGCCTGGAGAGGGATGTTGTAATTGGAATTGAAATGATGGAAATGGTGGGATTTGCATAAAAAATCATATGAAAGTTACATAGCATGGAATTAGTTTGCTAAATGAATTTATGCTCATTTCAAGAGATATACCCATAATTTGGGAAGGTTTACTAAGTTGTGCTACGATCAATTATATATTTTTTTCCCAAAATTTGAGCAATTAGCAATACATATAGAGGGATGAATTAATTATTTTTATAAATAATTTTCATTAATTACTCCTGGGAATATATTGAAGTACAAGCTAGGATGAATAAACTTGCCACCTAGTTGGAGGCCTCTCAAAAATATCAAGAAGTGGAGCTAGTAATCAATGCACAATCCAAAAGACCCTCTTTCATGAATTTCACTCACCCTTCTCATGCCACTCTTGCAAATGCCTTACCTACTCATCCCCTAAAATTATACTGATTGTCTCCAACAAAAGTGGTAAAGCATCAAAGGTGAAGACTCTACTATAATTGTGGTGATAAATATGTCCTTGGTCATAAATGTAAAGAACATAAATTATTTCAAATTGATGACATCTCTTCCCCCTAATTGAAATAAATCACTATGGAACAAGCCCTTGAGCGAAAGGTAGTCGACAATGGCCCTAGCATGGAATTAGATGTGGAACTCAAAGTTTGTAAGGAAGAAACCCGAATCTCTCTTAATGTTTTATATGAAATTTTTGCTCCTCATATCCCAAAATTGCTTGGGCACGTCAGGCACAAAAGAGTGATTATTTTGGTTGATAGAAACAACACCCATAATTTTATTCACATGTGTATGGTTGAAGAATCCCATTCCTATGTCCACCTAGTGCAAAATTTTCAATTTATGATAGCCTATGGAGGTATGATGAGATGTGGAGGTAGATATGAAAATGTGAAACTCCAAATGTAGGACTATCATCTCAAAACTCATATGTTTGCGACAGATATGGGTGGTTGCCATATAGTTTTCAAGGTAGAATATGGCAATAACCTAGCATTATTTCCCAATTTAATGGCATATAAGTTATGGATAGCTAGCATAAGAAATCCTCCCTAACTTGCAATAGCTTTTGAATAGACATAATTAAGTATTTGAGGCACTAAATGGATTACCTCCATCATGAGGAAAACATGATCATGGTATCCCACTAATTCTAATTAGTTAACAACCAAATGTGCATCCTTACAGACACCCTTTTCACAAAATAACTAAATTGATAAGAATATTCATGAATTGTTGGAGGAAGGTATCATACTTCCCAATAATAACCCTTATTCATCACCAGTGGTTATGGTTAAGAAAAAACCAAGTGTGTAACACATGTTACCAATGTTAGCTCTAAGAAACTCAAAATAAAGGACAAATTCCCAATTCTAGTGACTATGACCTCCTCAATGTGTTTCATGGTGCCATTTTCTTACCAAACTTGGCCTTCTCTATGGATACCCATAAATACGAATGAAGGAAGTTGAAATCCCCAAGACCACTTTCTGCGCACATGAAGGCCATTATGAGTTTTTGGTGATGGCATTTAGACTTTGCAATACCCCATCCACCTTCTTTATCCTCTTAAACATGATCCTTGAATCCTTCCTATATCACTTTGTCCTAGTATTCTTTGATGATATCTTGATCTATAGAACAATTGATAGAAACATGTTAATAGAGTATTGCAACTACTCAAGGGAAATCAATTATTTATCAAGACGTCCAAATGCATTTTTGGTGCTTTTGGGGTCAAATATTTGGGTGACATTGTTAGTCAACATGTGGTGTGAAGGGATCCCAAGAAAATTAAGGATATATAATATTGACCACAAAATCAAACACTAAAAATATTACATGGCTTCCTAGGGCTCATGTGTTACTAGATAAACTTTGTGGAGAATTATGGGAAATAAATGCCCCACTAACAACCTTGCTAAAAAAGAAATCCATTGTTTCGACCAAAACTGCAAAGAAATCCTTTTCATCTTTAAAATAAGCTAACTTTACCACGTTGGTCTTAGCATTACCTTATTTCACAAAGGATTTTGAATTAGAGTGTGACCTATTGGGTCATGGTTTGTCAGTGGTTCTCATGCAAGAAGAGAATCCATTTGCCTTCACTAGTAAATCATTATGAATTATAATGTTTGGTAAATCCACATATGATAAAGAGATGATGACTATCCTTCTTGTAGTAAAAAATTGGCACCCCTATCTCATTGGAAGACACTTTAAAATAAAAATAGATCTGTAATATACCTAGGTATATTACTACTAGTAATAGTTTTCAATCATTTAAAAATGTAATAGTAATAGGTATATTGCTACTGTTAGCTCTCCAAGAAACTACTCAGTGGTTATGGCTGAGTATGCTTGGTAACTTAAGAATTCATTTACTTTCAATAAATGGATCGAGAGGATACAAGAATGGCACAAATGACAGACTGCTAACCCAAATAATTTAATAAGCCAGTGCTCTAGAAACTGTACATCAGATGATCAATAATAAAACAGACATATAGAATAATGCTCATCCAACCAAATACATCAAATCTGCAGGGTTTATAAAACCAAGTACATACATCATGCATGGCTATACTAAGCATCAAGAAGTTCCTCCATCAAATAGTGAGCATAAGCTAAACAATCCAACAGAGTGCAGACTAACAATGGGTAACAAAATCTGAGTACAACAACAGAGAAAACTGTGATTTTTATTTGACTAGCAAGCAGACACAGGCCCAAGTCTCTAAACTCGATCCCTTACAAAATTTTGGTTTTCAGGCTTTATAGCCTTTACACAGTAGTCTTCAGATCCTG
>LPNX010310293.1:506964-557977 GCA_001517045.1 Pseudotsuga menziesii | reverse complement strand
ATTTGATTTTTTTGACTTAGTAATGAGAAAATAAAAATTTTTGACTCAAACCTATCACCTAAAATAAAAGAAAACAGACTGGTTATTTTAGGAGATAACAGCTACCCAACAAATGTTGAAAGATCACATCATGCATGATATACCCATGATAAGAGTCACTCATCCATGTGAGTTATGTAGGCAGCAAGGCCATGCAACAAACTTATGACCTACCTTACCAAAGCACAGGAACTTGCTAAACACACCAGTTAGTATCATGATGCCCCTCAAGACATGAATAAGGGCACATCAACTTCTAAGACCCACAAGTCTAAGTCGTTACACACAAATAAAGCATGTTCAATTTTCTCACAATTTGGACACTACACACACCATTGCCCCAATCTCTCGCGATTTCATAATGCTTTGGCAACTATACGACTTACCCGTCCTTTAGTCGAACATCCTTCCCTTCCTTCATGGGACACCACTACACATACTGATGTCATAAGTGTCACTCATTTTCATGTCCAAAGTGCAACCCACACCTTGAGTTAAGCACATGCTGCTCGTCCATGTCAATAGTGTAAACTGATGTCTTGTCATACTTTTCAATGCTCGTTGATGACTGCATACCACACCCCCTGAGCGGAACAATGTCAGCTCATAGATAACCTTGTCCCCAATGGAATGGTTCTTTCAATTGTGTTAGAAGAATATGACACCTCCACTGAGAGTAGTGACGATGAGAACCTTCTTGTAGTTCACGACGACCACGCCTATTCATCATCACAACCATCACCAATAAAACTTGTGCTACCAAACACTCCTCCAAATCAAATTCTTCCTCCAACACCTCATAATGATAACCATGTCTATATCCTACTCATGGATAGAATTCCTATACCACATACTATAAATTTAGTGACCACCATCACCCATAACAAGGATCTTATACCCAACTAAACCATTGGTATAAGGAACACTGACACCATATCATAAGATTATTTTTCTTCCATTGAAGACATGATCGAGGAATTTATCTTCTCTATGGATGAGGCCATAATGGAGGCCATGCATCTAGATGTTCCCCCATGGAACAAATTCCTTCATCGGTCATCTTTCACATCACCAATGGTATCACAATAATACACCATTGAATCAAAAGACTTCTTACCTCAAAAAAATGTCAACTGGTTCAAAAACCCTATTTTGGCTATTGATGCTTTCAAAGACGGAAATTTGTATAAAATATCATTGACCATTCAAATAGACATATCTTCCACCCCTGGCATGGTCGAAACAATTTCCATTGGCACCTTGTGTTCCCCACAAGAGATCACTAAATTCATTGCCCTCTTCAAAGAATTTTGAGATGTCTTGGCATGGTCACATGTTGAAATGCCCAGCCTGGATCCAAAATTTTTTGAACACCACATCGACACATGGCTCAATGTCGTTCCTATTAGGTAAATGAAACAACCATTCCACCCCTTCAAGTCCCTTGCCACCAAATGTTGAGATCAAGAAACTCCTTCATGTAGGATTCATCTATCTTATTGCTTATACCTCATGGGTGTCCAATCCAATCCCAGTGAACAAAAAGCAAGGACCATTCGCATATGCATAGACTCTCATGATCTAAACTTAGATTGTCCCAAATACAATTTCCCTACCATATTCATTGACTAGATTATAGACTCCTATGCCGACAGTGACATGTTATCCTTTATGGAAGGTTTTTATGGTTACAATCAAATACAAATTCATCCCAGGATTAGTACAAGACCACATTCACCACACCATGGAGACCTTTTCCTACAAATTCATTCCCTTTGGACTCAAAAACATGGGAGCTTCCTTTTGATGAGCCATGTCATATGTGTTTAATGACCTTGTTGAGACCATTCGAGCCTTCCTGGATGACCTCACATCTAAGTCCAAGAAACGTGTATACCACCTTCAGGACCAGTGCACCATATTTGCATGATGTAATAAATAGTAATTCCACACAAAACTCTAACTGCTTGACTAAATCTGCAGCATGACATCGTCAAGACACCCTTTTTCCTCTTTTCTCGACCGCTTTGTCATAGATGACCACTTCACTGGACCACTTTATCGTAATCTCATTCAAACCAAAACTATTTTTCCAAAAATTGTACCCAAAACCTACCAAAATTTCCAAGGCCAATGATATGCAATCTTTACCTTGAACTTTTGGCAACCCAGTGATGAAGTCCATTGACGTGCTTTCCCACTTTTGCTTCATAATTGGCAGAGGTTGTAGTATTCCAACAGGATGAGTGTGCTCTATTTTGTTCTGTTGACATATGATGCACTCTCTCACATGATTCAAGACATCATTATTGAGTCCTTTCCATGAGAACCTCTCTCTTAATTTCATGTAAGTCTTCAAATATCCAGGGTGACCAGCTAGTGGTGAATCATGGGCAACTTCCATAATACAAAATGTAATCTAGCACTAAAACAATTATGTCTTTATAATAGATGACTTCATTTAGTATTTTGTACTGAACATATTGAATCAATCCATCCAATAGCTCATAGACAAACTTGTCTTTTGAGTATTCTATTGCTAATTGAGCCTTCCAATCATTTGGGACTTCCATCAAAGAGAAAGTTGGTTTTCTGCAGAGGGCATCTGCAACAACATTATTTTTCCCTTTCATGTATTCAATATCAAAGTCATAGGCCTATAATTTACTTGCCCATTTGTATTGCTTTTCATTTAACTATTTTTTAGTCTATCAGTGCCTTCAACTATTTGATTAGTTTTGACCACAATCATGCCTCCCACCAAGTATTATCTGAACTTGGCCAATGCATGCATTATGGCCAACATTTCTTTGTCATATATTGAATAGTGTCTTTCATATGGCGGCAACTCTCTGCTCTCAAAAGCAATGGGGTGCTTATTTTGCATCAAAACCACTCCAATGCCATCTCCTAAGGCATCACACTCAAGTACAAATGGTTGAGTGAAATTTGGTAAAGCAAGCACTGAGAAACTACTCATTACTTCCTTCATTTTCATTAAAAAAAAAACTTTTTTATCTTCCTCTAACCAACAAAAAGCTCATTTCTTTGTAAGATCAATCAAAGGTGCTAAAAACTAGCACTGAGAAACTACTCATTACTTCCTTCATTTTCATTAAAAAAAAAACTTTTTTATCTTCCTCTAACCAACAAAAAGCTCATTTCTTTGTAAGATCAATCAAAGGTGCTAAAAACTTTGAGAATCCTTTGACAAATCTTCTGCAATAATTGTATATTCCAAGGAATCCTCCCAACTCATTTATGTTATTGGGACTTGGCTAATCGATAATGGCATGAATATTCTCCATGTGTACTTTGACCCCATCTTGCCCAATCACATGACCAAGATACAATATCTCAGTCATTCCAAATTCACATTTCGACAGTTTTGCATACCAAAATTGTTATGCCAAAATGGTTAATACAACCTCTAAATGATGCAAATGTTCTTTCGAAGTCTTTCTATAAATCAAAATAGCATCAAAAAATACTAACACATACTTACAGAGTTGTTTAGCAAATACTTTGTTCATGCAAGATTGAAATGTAGCTGGTGCATTATTCAAGCCAAAGGGCATGACTAAAAATTCAAAGTGTCCAAAGTGGCATCGAAAGGTTGTATTATGTATGTCTTCTTCTCTCATTTTGATTTGGTGGTAACCATAACGAATATCAATCTTGAAAGAACTTGGCCCCATGCGGATCATCCATCAACTCATTAATCCTTGGCATTGGATTCATGTTCTTAATGGTATTCTTGTTTATGGCTCAATAATCCATGCACATTCTCAACGTGTTATCTTAATTATTCATTAAAACCATTGAAGATGTAAAAGGACTCGAACTTGGCATGATGAGTTGTAATTCAAAAAGCTCTTTTATAGCCCTCTCAATTTCATCTTTAAACATCTTGGGGTGCTTATTTGTGCAATTCACGATGGGATGTGTTCACTGTTATTGATTGAGAAAATATGACGAAACTTGAACTTTAAAACTTTAATCCACAATTGCAGTGCAGATATATCTCATCAATAATCCAAAGACATAAATAATTAAACCAAAGAACACAGGGTATACCATGCGAAAACCCTCCACTGTTTGGAGGATAAAAAACCCAACAAACAATCTTAGAGTATGATTGATAATCGACAAAGAATGATTACAACACAATAACATATTGCTTTTCCCGAGAGCACAAGAGAGGAGAGATCAAATGGAACATTGTATTTATCTTTCCAAGTGCATAACACTTTAATAACAAGTTAAATTAGGTCATAAAAGGAAGGTAGTGAATATTTGCATGCTTCAGTAACTTGTTAACACTGA
Source organism: Pseudotsuga menziesii (assembly GCA_001517045.1). Lineage (NCBI taxonomy): Eukaryota > Viridiplantae > Streptophyta > Pinopsida > Pinales > Pinaceae > Pseudotsuga > Pseudotsuga menziesii. The sequence goes on along the minus strand of LPNX010310293.1, from coordinate 553,612 downwards.
GAACATTGTCTCATCTTCAACCATGTACCCCCACTAATTCACTGAGTTTAACTGCCTCTAACTGAGTTGTTAACTGAATGAATTGGACTGAACTGAATGGAATTGCATGTAATTGAATGGAATTGAATGTAACTAAAGAGAACTGAATGAAATTGAACAAAACGGAATGTAACTAAACAGAACCTAGTGTAACTAAACAGAACTGAGTGTAACTGAACAGAACTGAATGTAACTGAATGTAACTTAACAGAACTGAATGTAACTCCATCGATGTCATCTCCAACAACCACTTGCATAAATTAAGGAGTTGATTCCTTAATTCATTGAACTTGTGTTATCACAACTAAGACTGAATTGATGTCTTATTTTATTAATTCAAGTTCACTTGGAGGCATACATGGGCAATTTGAATTCTCTCTCTATCTCTGTGCTCATATTAATTTTTATTTGCATGGTACATATGTGTTTTCATTAATTCTATATCATATCATACTCATAAGAATTGTTCTGAACCTATGCTCATATGTATTACCCTGGGTCATATAGTCACATGCTAAAGTAAATCACTCTAGGGGTAGCTAATCCCTAAAGGAGACTTGTAGCACCTGTTAACCATGACTAGCCATACATCACATAGTATATCCTCGAGACTTAATATAACATAAGTCATGTGAACTTAATACACCATAAGTTTTAGACTTGATACAACACAAGTCTCAGACCTTAACATAACGTCATGATCTTAACCATAAGATCCTAGTACAAGCATCTCTCTCGAATAGGACTTGATCAAGGTCCTAGCTTGATACAACACAAGCTCTTTAACTTAACACAATAAGTTAGTGAACTTAATACAACATAAATTCCGTACTCGACACAATAAGTCTCATGGAGAGGGTCTAAACTTAACACAACATAAGCTCCAGAATTGATACAACAAGTCTCATGGAGAGGGTCTAAACTTAACACAACGTAAGCTCCATAATTGATACAACAATTCTCTGGAGGATGACCCCCAATGTTGTACATATAACACTCCCTCTCAACAAGGGAGACATTCTCTGCCATACCAAGAATTTCTTGCCACACCAAGATTATCTCGAAAGTGTCAGAACTTCGTCACAGATAGAGGCTTGTCATAAATTTGCAATCTTCTCATCAGTAGCTATGTATTGGAATTCATTTTACATGACCATGACTTCAATGAAGTAAAACTTCATCTCAAATGTGTTTTATCATAACACACATATAGGGTATTTCAGAAAGCTTGACTATTAACACCTAATATTGTAGGCTAAAGTCTTTCACCTTAGTAGGTAGCTTCCCAAGCTACACTACACCTCAGTATGTAGTACTATCCGCAAAACATTTTTTGCTTTTGAAGTACTCTCAGACATACATCTTGATTCTGTAGTACTAGATGCAATACACTTAGCTTTTGTAGTACTAGCTGCAAATTACAATGCTTGTCTCAGGCTAAAACAATAGCTGGATAACGCAATCATATAATAGGTATTCCATTTAATAAGGAGCCTTTTCTAATGTACCTAAAAAGATACTCAAACATATGCTTAGTAGCAAGCATAAAATACAACAGGTTTGCTCAAATACCAACTAGCTACTTACACATAGTAGCATCATATGGATTCAATCCATAATAAAGTTTCTCTAAACTAGAAACCATGGAAGTTAAATCCATCACATACAACATTATACAACAAATGTGTAATATCATGCAGAAATAAAGTCTTATCTTTTATTTCACTCTTCAACATTTGTTGACTTGTTGAATCTTCTGCTATCTGGAGAAGTTCTCTGTGAGCTTTCCATTCTCTATGGTGTTTTTCAAGTCATGATCACTTTCTCAGTGATTCTTCTTTATACTGCAGCACCCCAACTACCTCTCTGAGAGTTTTAACCGCTCTTTGAAAGCCTATACTATAACTCTTCTTGAGTAACAATAGTCTCTAAGACTTTGATCATGTTTATGCTCATGTGGATTCTATCCACAAGGTATCACATCCCTTGGTTGCCTCAGTCATGTACCATGAATTAACTGATGGGGATTTTATCTGTATCTTCCTATGAAGACACATCAATATTCCCTCTTAACCTGGAGTGGTTTTTCTGTACTATACCAAGCTTGTCCGAGACAAAGGCTTAGTAAGAATGCTGAAAATGTTGCTCATATGTGGATATGTACCATGTCTCGAATATAACTGACTAGAAACCTCAAAAAGATTTATTGCTTTTCAACATGCTCTATCTAGAGAAACACATGTGATCTTCCTCAATCGCTATACTAGTCAGATTTCATATATCTTTGAAACTATATTTCACTAACTAAGACATATTCGAGTTCATATAAACTTGTACTAAGTAGATACCACAACACATGCTTTGTAGATGTCTATATACAGACTGCAAAGTATATAGTAGATCTTGGGACTTGTAACTAACCAAATACATATCAACTGACTTGAGATCCTCTAAATATGAAATAAGAATTATAAAATTTCATATTTAACTTCATATGTGTGGGCATGGATTTGTATTCCATCATCCTAAAACTCTTCAGGCTCTTTTACTGTACATTTTCCTTAACTGAGGAAAATATTTGTTTGGTGATTTCCACACCACTAATCATAAGAATCATAACAAGATTCTTAAATACAAGTATAAGATTTATTCTAAATATGATATTCATGCATGTCTCCTCTTAATAGAATATACATCAACCATCTTTACTGGTTTCTTTAGGATCTAGCGAATCTAGATAGTCCCTCTCACCATTAGGATGTGAGAATCATAATCTGGGTCCTCCATCACGGAGACTTCATGCTCATTTATGTCTGAAGCTCTTCTTAACACATGAATGTAAATAAGATAATTTAATTATCTTCAAGAGTCTTAACATCTCTTAGAATAGGATTAGGGATTTTATTATAACTTCTTCCTAATACATAGGAACCTCTTGATTTGCTACCAGAAGCTTCTTGCTTCACAACATCCCATTCTCTTTTAGGATCAGCCAGTGGAATTTCTCTTCATTCAATACATGCCATTTTTCTTATAGTTCGAGACATATAGTTTTTGCCTACAAGCCAAATTCAATCAAGTTATTTACAGCCTTGCATAATCCAGTCATTTTAATAAAATGGCAAACAACACATACTTACATGCAAAACATTCTAACCAACGTTTCAGTATAACCACGTCTCATAAATTTTAATTACATGGATACCTCAATGTATTTGCAGTGGATCATATAGTTATGTACACACTAAATGAATGTTTCGACATAACAAGGAATTCATATTTCATGTAATGTTTTGTCGTTCTATTTCAGTCTTATATTTAGATCTCATGAAGATTTATGCAAGCCCTTATTCTTCTTAGGATAAATTTATCTATTTACCAATAAATAGAAATATTGTAACATATGAATTGGCTTAACCCGGCTGGAAAATTGATACTTGTCAACATTGTTCTGGCAGCGTACCCAATCTTCGCCTACTCTATTTCTCTAGCACCCAAATCGATTATACAGGATATTGAAAAAGAGCTCAGACGCTTCCTCTGGCAAGGGGGGAAGCACAATGGCACAAAGAAATTTAACCTTATCAAATGGGAAACGGTGTGCAGATCAAAAGACAATGGAGGAATGGGAATCAAAGATTTGGCTGCAATGAACCTTGTGTTGCATGCAAAAATAGTCTAGCAAATGATATCAGGGAACAAACCCTGGTGGAAGGATGTGTTAAAGAAAAAAATATTTAAAAGGGACCAGAGAAAGATGTCTGACTTCCATTCCTAATGTCAAAAATGTTTCTCTAATTTGGAAACTATGCCAAAATGTAGCATAAATCATCCAAAACAGTCTGCATTGGTCAACTAGAAATGGAAAATGAATTTAGATCTGGGAGGACAGTGTGGGACTCTCCTTTGCTACGCGTCATCTTGACAGCTTCGTAGAACTCAATAGTTGGATGGACAGTCAAAAAATTTCCATGCTCAATGATATTTCGAACTAGCATAGCAATAGAAGATGGGCAGGGTGGAGAAACCTGGATACTCCAGAGTGCCTAAGGCTGGATTATACTATGCAACAAACGCTCCTCCATGGGTCTGTTCCGATCCATCTCAATCTGTCAGACTATAGAAGTTGGGGAAAATATGGAAGTTACACAATGAAAGATGGATACAATTCAATCCAAAACAACAGCAGGAAAAAAGTCTTCTGGAAAAATATATGGAGCAAGGATGGCCTCCCTAAAATCAATTTTTTTTGTTGTAATTTAGCTCACCATAAAATTTTGACAATGGAGAATTTTAAATAAAGGGGCATTGAAGGGCCGTCTCGCTGCATTCTTTGCAAAAAATGTAGAAGAAAAGCTGCAACATCTCTTTCTGGATTGCCCCTTCGCTAATGAGGTATGGTGCTCAGCTCTTAAAGAGCTTTAATTTAATATCACTCTCCCTACAAATTGGAAAGACTTATTCTCCTATTGGAAAGACTATTACCAAGGATCTTTATTCAAGAAACCATATTTCTCGAGAGCATGGGTTGCTCTCCCTAAATATATTTGCTAGAAGATATGGATTGCTAGAAATAGAGGATTATTTGAAAACCTAGCCCTTTCTACTGCCAGAGTCTCCTCTTCAGCCAAAGCTTTATGGACAAAAGTTCTTCTCTCCAATGGATTACAACAGTTACATCTTGAGCCTTTAAATTCCACTGAAAAAATCTGGATTAGTGAACTTCTCTACCCTCTCAAGCCTATGCCAGGAGATGCTAAAAAACCCACCTCTTTAAGATGGCAGATCCAGAAGAACCCGAAAAATTTCTGCAATTGGTGGACAAAGCTGGATTGTCATACTATGTTCTTTGATGGGGCCTCTAAAGGAAATCTTGGATTGGCAGGTGTGGGAGGGGTAATTTTTTTATCTGGGAGGAACAGACAGAATGATTTTTCTTGGGGCCTAGGGAAAAACACCAACAACTATGCAGAATGGTTAGCTTTATTGAAGGGGCTGGAAATTGCTATCACTCTTGGAATCAAAGAGCTAGTAGTGTTGGGAGACTCACTACTGGTCATCAGAGAGGTAAGAAATCTAGTTAGAAATTATAAAATCCCCTCCAATAAGATGCATCACATTTTCAATAGTCTTATTAGTGACTTTAATGCCATCAACTTTCTTCATATCCTTCGATCAAACAACCATTATGTAGATCAAATGGAAAACAAGGGAGCGCAGCTTAACTTTGGTTACATAATTTAAAATGGGAACATTCCAGAACATTTTTGGGTCCCTTAATATAGGAGCTTTTTTGTTTTTTCAGACATTAAAGAATCTAAATCCATTGTCATAATCATATTTTAGGACAGCTGCAAGCAATTTTCTGATATGTTTAGTTTTTGTATTCTCATCCTCGGGAAATTTGTAAGAATTTACAGTCATTTCAGATTTGGACTATTTCAAGATAAGCTTCATTTTGTAAGAGAGAAGCAAGATGTTGTGGTTTTTGAAGCCATCTAGATTCAATCCANCCCGTTCTTGTTATATATATATATATATATATATATATATATATATATATATTAACAAATGAATCAATCATACAACTCTATATTCATATCATTACGAAACAATCATGCATGCTCTATATTCATATCTTATGAACAATCACGCAGCTCTATGTTCATATTTTATAAAACAATCATGCATGCTCTATATTCATATTTTATAAAACAATCATGCATGCTCTATCATTTCATATCTTATGAACAATCATGCATGCTCTATATTCATATTTTATAAAACAATCATGCAATGCACTATATCCATATCTTATAAGCAATCATGCATGCTCTGTATTCATATTTTATAAAACAATCATGCATGCTCTATATTCATATCTTATGAAACAATTATGCAACTCTATGTTCATATCTTATGAAACAATCATGCAACTCTATGTTCATATCCTATGAAACAATCATCCATGTTTTATGTTCATATCTTATCGTGCATGCTTTATAGTCATATCTTATGAATTTTGTTTATTTTCAAATAAATGAAAGACAATCAACATATATGCTCATAATTCATAATCTCAAGAATACGAATCTTTATATGACTGTAATGAAAACATTCAAAAACATATATATCTAAATAGCATATAATAAAAAATTTAGGGACTTATCTTTTATTATTTTGCATGCTCCCTCCTGATCTTTCCTTCCTTGCGAAGATTACTGGAGTCCATTGGTCTTGATCTCTTTGCAATTTTGAGTGCATGCAAGAGGTAGTGAATCTCAGAATGGAGAAACTGGATTCCATGCAACTCGGAGCGAATGCTCATCTTCAAGAAAAAATTCTTCCAACGATCATCCTCTTCTTCGGATGAGATATTAACTCTATGAGGCTCTCATTATACATAAGATCAATTGAATAATGATAATATCCAAACCACAAATCATAGGTTATTCCATCAATTCGTCCACTTTGGGAAAACGGTCATAACACAAATTCTGAGAATTTCATCCTCAAATACCTTATCATATGTCTTGTTAGATTTTTTTAACATTAATCTAGCATTATATTAGGATCTTTAACTGAGAGAAAAACAAGCACAACAATCAAACACAAGAGACAATGAACACAGTGTTTTTCCTCGGGGAAACCATGAATGGAGAAAACCCCGCAACTTCCTCAGAGATAGAATCAACACCAAAAGTAAAACCCAAAATAGTAAGATGATCTCCCGACAGCAGTAACCTATTTTCTTCCTTGCCCCGGTGTCTTCCTCTTCCTCAGCTGTGCACTACAACTGAGTGTGAGTGAGTGTGCGATAAATAGAGAGGCTAGCTCTCTATTTATACTAATTCTCGACTTGACTAAACCCAACTAGGGTCGACTTCACTAGGCGAGTCTAATAACCCTAGTGCCTCGAAACTGCGGGGACTTTAACCCATAGACAATAGGAGGGTTACCCACCTTGACTTGACATGACTTGTTTACATTATAGAAACTCTTGATAGGAACATCGGAGCATGTCATGACTCAAGTACATTACAAATACATCCCAGAATAAACATCGGGTTACAATACATAAGAAATACAAGTGAATACATTCCGAAGTTACAATTACATCAACACTCCCTCTTAACTAGGAAGGTATTCTATCGACACAATTTATCAGCACAAGTCTTCTTCTCTGTATCATCTGGATCATCATTGAGTCCTTGTCATCTTCACCTTCAAGTCATCTTTATCTGGATCTGGATCATCATCACTGGATCTGGATCATCCCTTGATCTGGATCATCTCTGGAGCATCATCGCTAGATCTGGATCATCCCTCGATCTGGATCATCACTGCTGGATCATCATCATTGGATCATCACGAGTGCTATCTCATGATTCTTCTCATCACAGGAATTTCTACAGATCCAGCCCTTTTTCATGCTAGTTGTAGGCCTAGCCTCCATGTAGGTCTTCTTCCAACACTTATATCTGACCTTAAGTCAGAATGGCCTGCCCAGCACTTATATCTGATCATGTAGGAACCAATCCTATAATCATATAAAAAAGGCATGCCTAGCACTCACATCTGACCATGTGGGAACACCTCCCATAACCCTATCAAAAAGGCCCAGCACTCACATCCGTCAACCAATGTCGGAAATGCTCAGCACTTACACTCAGCCATGTGAGGAATTAATCCTCCATGCCAAAAGGTTCTGCACTTACATCTGACAACCAATGTCAGAAAGGATCAACACTTATATTCGACCATGCAAGGAACCAATCCTTCATGTCGAAAGGGCTCTGCACTTACGTCTGACAACCAATGTCAGAAGGGCTCTGCACTCACATCTGATCATGTAGGAACCAATCCTACAGTCACATCAGAATGGCCCTCAGTCCCAGACTGAGCTTTCCTGGTAACTGACCAAGTGCCTCCATTCCAAGAATGACATTCAACGCTTACTTCTGATCATGTAGGAACCAATCCTATAGTCACATCAAAATGGCTCAGCACTCACATTTGACATGGAAGGAACCAATCCTCTCACCATGACAAAATGGCTCAGCCCTTACATCTAACCATGGAAGGAACCAATCCTCTCACCATGTTAGAATGGCTCTAGGTCTCATCATTTCCCCTTGGAGGGAACCTCGATCTGGAGAACACGAAGCTTCTCCCTGACGTACTTGAACTTCACCCTAGCCAATGGCTTTGTCAACACATCAGCTATGTGTTCGTCCGTCGCAACATACTGGAGCTTTATTGCTCCCCTCTACACCATATCCGTGATATAGTGATACTTGATCTCGATATGCTTCGACTTGTCATGGAACACCGGATTCTCTGACAACTTCACGCAACTCTGGTTGTCACAATGTATACAAGTAGCATCCATTTGGAGATCAAATAAATCAGACGGTAGCTTCCTCAGCCATACTTCCTCGCAACTAGCTGAACAATCTGTGACATACTCTACTTTTGCTGTACTTAGTGCCACACAAGATTTCTTCCTGCTAAACCAAGAGATCACACCTGATCCCATACTGAAGCAACACCCTGAAGTGCTCTTCCTATCGATGGCACTGCTTGCCCAATCTGAATCAACATAACCTTTCAGGTTAATCTTATGATTCGCCTCATACTGAAGCCCATAATCAATTGTACCCCTCAGGTACCTCAAAATATGCTTTGCAGCAATCAAGTGAACATGTCTTGGATTTGTCAAGAACTGGCTCAAGGTGTTCACAGAAAAACAAATGTCTGGTCTCGTGTTCGTCAGATACATCAAGGACCCAATCATCTAACTATACATCGTAGCATCAACCATCTCTGATGAAGCATCACTCAACAACTTCAGGTTCGATGCCATAGGTGTGGTCATGGCCTTGTAGTCCATCATCCCAAACCTCTTTAGGATCTCTACTGCATACTTCCCTTGTTCGAGGGAGATTCAATCCGTATTCTACCACACCTCCATGCCTAGAAAATAGTGCATCATAACCAAGTCCTTCATGTCGAACTTGGCAGCAATCTTTCTCTTCGTATCAGCAATCAACCCATCCATACCTGTCACAAATAAATCATCTACATATAGTAAGAGCATCACTGGGTTTCCATCTTCAACCTTGTAGTAAAGGTTGGAATCTGCTTTACTCTTGGTAAAGCCCAAACTGGATAGAAAGCTGTCAATTCTGTCGTACCATGTCTTGGGTGCCTGTTTCAAACCATACAGGGCTTTCTTCAATCTACACACATGAGACTCCCCGTCATGTGTCTCAAAATCGAGTGGCTGTTCTACATACACTTCCTCTTCCACTGCACCATTCAAGAAAGCAGTCTTGACATCCATTTGGTGTATCTTCCATTTCATTACTTCAGCCAGAGCAAGTACTGATCTGATGGAAGTGTATCTAGCTACAGGTGCAAAGGTTTCTTCATAATTTATTCCTTCTTTTTGTGAGAAACCACGAGCCATGAATCTTGCTTTATATTTCTCTATGCTACCATCTGCATGATACTTGATCTCGTAGATCCATTTGGAAGTTACAACTGACTTCCCTTCTGGTCTTGGGACAACATCCCAAACATCGTTCTTCATGATCGATTGATACTCTTCGATCATAGCATCCTTCCATTTTTTCCATTATGTCGCTTCTTCATAATTGGAAGGTTCTTTATTGATAAAGTCACATAGTAAAGCTACATATCCGGAGCAAGATCCGATCCTCTTTCTTTCTCTGTGATTCTCTTCTGGAGCCCCGTATCTTTCCACACCTTGGATAACTTCTCGTACCCAAGCAGGTTTCCTTTTATGAGGATTCTTCCCTTGAGGTGGATCTACAGGTTCTTGTGGTTCTTCAAATTCTCGATCTTCTTCTTGAGTTTCTTCGTTCATGGTTGTATCATGAATTCTCGGTGCTTCTACTTCTTCGGGTTCTTCAACAAGTCTCTTTCTAGATTTGTTGTAAGCTAAGTCTTCATCAAATGTTACATCCCTGCTGATGTCAATCTTCTTGAATCCTGGGAAGTATATTTTGTAAGCCTTCGAGCTTTCAGAGTATCCCACAAATATACCCTTCTTTCCTAAAGGATCTAATTTTGTTCTCTTCTCTTTTGGAATGTGTGTGTACACTGGACAGCCGAATATTTTGAGATGGTTGGCTTCTGGTTTCTTGCTGGAAAAGACTTCTTCAGGTGTCTTATTCTCGATTACTTTGTGTGGAGTACGGTTTTGTACATACACCATTGTTCTGCCAGCTTCTACCCATAGATGCATAGGAAGATCCTGATCATGAAGCATTGCTCCTGCAGCTTCCATGATAGTTCAATTCTTCCTTTCTGCAACCCCATTCTGTTGTGGATTATATGGAGTGGATAACTCCCTCTTAATCCCTGATTCTTTGCATAAGCCTTTGAATTCATTTGATGTGAATTCTTTGCCATTATTTGATCCAAAGATCATGACCTTCTTTTTTGTCTGGTTCTCAATCAAGGCTTTGAATTCCTTGAACTTGCTGAAAACTTCATCTTTGTTCTTCATGAAGTAAATCCATGTCTTCCTAGAAAATTCATCAATGAAAGAAACATTGTATACATACCCGCTTAGTGAACTTGATGACATTGGTCCACATACATCGGAGTGGATGATTTCCAAGATTCCTTTTGCCTTGCTCTCGCTACTTGGAAATGTCTTCTTTGTATTCTTTCCTTTCGCACATCCTTTGCAGACCCCTTCATGTTTTGTTTGAATTTCTGGAAGACCTTCAACAACTTTGCTTGCAAGTGGTAGTGCTCTGTAATGCACATGTGCAAGCCTTATGTGCCAAAGTTCATTTGGCTCTACTGTGTCATGGACCAAGGCTTGTTTTGGATGGCCCTTCAATTTGTATAATCCTCCTTATTGTTCTCCAATTACTATTGCATCATCAATGGTCTTTCCTCTTGACCACATGGGGACTTGGCCATCTACAAATGCAACCCTCATTCCTTTTGCATCCAGTTTCGATATGGATAGAATATTCTTCTTTAGTCCTGGTACAAACAAGACATCCTTCATTTTCATAGACTTTCCAGAGTCTAGCTTGTAGGAGGATTCACCACTACCTTTTATGGGATATTGATAGTCATCCCCAAGCTTCACCTTATGGGGTGAATTATGTTCAGATAGTTTCTCAAAAGATTCCTTGAAACCTGGCATGTGTTTGGAAGCCCCACTATCGATAAGCCAATATTTGCTTCCATCAGTGACAGATCCCGTGAGAGCGGAGATCAGAACATATTCTTCTTCACTTGAAGAGTCTTCACTTTTTTGTTTTACTTTCTTCCTGGGAGGATCATCATCCTCAGCAGTGTGAGCATGATGTCTTCTTTTGGAGTTCTTCTTCTTCTTGGATCCATTTTTATTCATGGGACAATTTCTAGCAAAGTGTCCTATTTCATCACATGTATAACATCTGAGTTTGTATGGATCCCTTCTTACAAGATTATTTTTCTGATGAGAATGCTTACCTTGGTGATGATGATTTTCCCTTCTTCCTTTCCTGGAGTGTACTGTGAGAGCTTGATCTTCACTTCCCATCTTTTCTTCTCGAGCTGCTATTCGAGCTTCTTCTTGTGAACATTCTTCCCACAATTTATTGAACTTGACTAACTTCTTCCTAGCATAGATTCCTTGGATGAAAGAATCCCATGACCTAGGGAGACCATTCAAGGTAGTCATCATAATTTCTGCATTCTCCACTTCTTCATCTACTGCTTCCAGCTGTTCTTTGATTTGGGAGACCCTTGTGAAGTATGACTGGATGGTCTCCTCATTCTGGATCTTTACATTCTTCAACTGATTCCTTAGAGTCATCTTCTGATTGATGTTCTTCCCTTCAAATAGTTTGGTTAGGGCATCAAACATGGATTTAGGTGTCTTAAGGGAGGACACATGTGGTATGAGGTGATCCTTGATAGAATCAGCAACGATCCTCTTTGCCATAACCAACTTCTTCTTATGTAAGGCCTTGGCCTCATCTCCCTCTGGAATTGGAACCTCCTCACTGATATAGGAGTCCAACTCATTTTCTTCTAGGATCAAGGAGATCCTATACTTCCAGGCTCAGAAGTTATCAGCTCCCTCAAGCTTTTCATCAAGCTTGGTATGATGAGACATCTTAACTGAGAACCTCAAATGGAAATACAAAAGATTTAGATCTTACCAGTTCAAGATGTCGTATCTGGATTTGGAGCTGAAATTCTGCAGTGCTGGTTCATGAGCAAATTAGGGTTTTGCTTTTCTAGAGTTTTGTCCAACCAAATTCTTTGATCTTGATCCCTAACTTCGATTTTGAGGAGGAGATCAATCCAGGACTGGGCTCACTGAAAAATTCCACTTCTATGAAAAGCCCTAATTTCCGGCAGCAGTGTCGGGTCCAAAACTGAAAAACCTCAGAATTGGATTATGCTTCAACAGAAAGATGTGCCCTAGGGAGGAGAGTTATTCCAACCTTCTTTTGCTGAAAATATGTGGAGAGAGATCCACAAAATAGGAAGCCGTAGTTCCCACAGTTGCACAGTGTCTTCTTCTCAGGTTAGCTCTGATACCATGTTAGATTTTTTAACATTAAGCTAGCATTATATTAGGATCTTTAACTGAGAGAACAACAAGCACAGTAATCAAACACAAGAGACAATGAACATATTGTTTTTCCTCGTGGAAATCATAAATGGAGAAAACCCCGCAACTTCCTCAGAGATAGAATTAGCACCAAAAGTAAAACCCAAAATAGTAAGATGATCTTAGGACAACAGTAACCTTCTTTCTTCCTTGCCCCAGTGTCTTCCTCTTCCTCAGTTATGCGCTACAACTGAGTGTGAGTGAGTGTGTGATAAATAGAGAGGCTAGCTCTCTATTTATACTAATTCCTGACTTGCTAAACCCAACTAGGGTCAACTTCACTAGGTGAGTCTAATAACCCTAGTGCCCCGAAACTACAAGGACTTTAACCCTTAGATAATAGGAGGGTTACCCACCTTGACTTGACATGACTTGTTTACATTATAGAAACTCCCGATAGGAACATCGGGGCATGACATGACTCAAGTACATTACAAATACATCCCAGAATAAACATCGGGTTACAATACATAAGAAATACAAGTGAATACATTCCGAAGTTACAATTACATCAACATCTCTCAAACAATTGATAATCTTAAAACTATTCTCATGAGTAAGCTAAATCATTCCATTTGGGAAGTGGGTTTTCAACTGTTTTGTCTTCTTCCTCATTGATTGATCAACATGTCTCCATGAAATTTGTCTCCTGAAAAGAGACGAAAATGGTGCATATTGACTTGCTATTTAATTCTCCCTACATTGGATAGAGGCTCCTCACTCACTGAGATTGCGTAGGCATATAGATCATGATCCTTAAGAATGCATAACACCCTCGCCTTCCATGCGTTGAAGTTGGAAGCACCTTCAAGTCGATCTTCCGGTTGGACGAAGATCAATGCCATAACTCCAATCTCTTTGCTCAATACTTTAAGATATACATAAGCTTTAGTTGCTTGCGCAAACTAAGCCATTGCACGCCCTTGCTCTAATACCATGTTAGTGATTGAGAAAATATGAAGAAACTTGAACTTTGAAACTTTAATCCACAATTACAGTGCAGATAGATCTCATAAATAATCCAAAGACATAAATAAATTAAACAATAAAACACAAGATATACCCCGGGAAAACCCTCCATTGATTCGAAGGATAAAAAACCCAGCAAACAATATTAGAGTAAGATTGATAATCGACAGAGAATGATTACAACACAATAGCATATTATTTTTTCCAATAGCACAAGAGAGGAGAGATCAAATGGAACACTGTATTGATCTTGCCAAGTGCATAACACTTTAATAAGAAGACAAATTAGGTCATACAATGAAGGTAGTGAATATTTCCATGCTTCAGTAACTTGTTAACACTAAGAACATTGTCTCATCTTAAACCATGTGCCCCCACTAATTAACTGAGTTTAAATGCCTCTAACTGAGTTATTAACTTAATGAACTGAACCGAACTAAACGGAATTGCATGTAACTGAATGTAACTGAAAAGAACTTAATGTAACTGAACATAACTGAATGAAACTGAATAGAATTGTATGTAACTGAACAAAGCCGAGTGTAACTGAACATAACTGAGTGTAACTGAACAAAACTCACTGTAACTGAACATAACTGAGTGTAACTGAACAAAAATTACTGTAACTGAACATAACTGAGTGTAACTGAACAAAACTTACTGTAACTGAACATAATTGAATGTAATTGAATAGAATTAAATGTAACTCCATCAGTGTCATTTCCAACAACCACTTGCATAAATTAAGGAGTCGATTCCTTAATTGGTTGAGCTTGTTTTATCACAACTAAGACTCAACTGATGTCTTAGTAATTCGAGTTCACTTGGAGGCATACATGGACAATTCAAATTCTCTCTCTATCTTTGTGCTCATATTAATTTTCTCTGCATGGTCCATATGTGCTTTCATTAATTCTATATCATATCATACTCATAAGAATTGTTCTGATCCTATGATCATATGTATTACCCCAGGTCATATAGTCACATGCTAAAGTAAATCACTCTAGGGGTAGTTAATCCCTAAAGGAGACTTGTAGCACTTGTTGGCCATGACTAGCCATACATCACATAGTATATCCTCGAGACTTAATACAACATAAGTCATGTGAACTTAATACACCATAAGTTATGGACTTGATACAACACAAGTATCATACCTTAACATAAGGTCATGATCTTAACTATAAGATCTTAGTACAAGCATCTCTCCCGAATAGGACTTAATCAAGGTCCTAGCTTGATACAACATAAGATTTTTAACTTAACACAATAATTTAGTGAACTTAATTCAACATAAGTTCCAGACTTGACACAACAAGTCTCATGGAGAGGATCTGAACTTAATACAACATAAGTTCCAAACTTGACACAACAAGTCTCATGGAGGATGACTCATGATGTTGTACATCTAACATTCACACCTCCAATTCTACCATATTCCCCACTCCTCTTTCTGGTGGCCTACTAGGAGGAAGGCCTCCAAAATACTTCTCATACTTCTTTAACAACTTCTTGACGTCTTCTGGATGCTTTGAGATGTCAATGGATGAAACCTGTGAGGAAATCAAGCATTCAACAACCCACTCTGTATCTCCGTGTCTTAGTATAGACCTCATGCTATGTGATGATGCCACTTGATTTGGGTAAGCATTAATGCCTTCCAATACAACATGTTTCCCATCATAATCATTAAATCTCATATATGGTGCCTTATAGTTCATGGTATTCTCCCCAATAGATAACAACTAATGGAATCCCAAAACCATGTTTGTGTCAACCACATTCACCACATAGAAGTTGTCTGTCACACTATAATCCCTATGGTAAGTTGCAACTTAGGAATCCATTTACTACAATCCATAGAAATATTTCCTTGGATAATTATAGTGAATCGATCAAAAGTTTATGTGGGCGGCTTTTTTCTCTCAACCAATGCAAAATCTATAAAATTGTGGGTGACACCTCCATCTACCAACATTGTCACTCTTTGGTATTGAACTAACCCCTTGAATATGAGAGTATGGAATAAATGAACTTATTTAACACCATAATATTATCGGATTCAGGATGAGGCTGCTCTTCTTCAACTATTTCATATCCACTTTCTTCAATAATCTATTGCTCCTCACTTTCTTCTTCCTCTCCACTTTCATAAAAGACTTCTATGAAATGTTGCAAGTTGTCTTTGAGTGACTTGAGGATGTATTGACTCTCTTGGATCCAATCCTTGGCCTTTTTGTCCCTAAAATATCCAAAAATCATCATATATGCAAATATAGAAGCATCATACCCATACGATGCCTTGAAAGGTGACATGCTAATGGACACATGCTAAGTTATGTTGTAGTATAATTCTCCCAAATGCAGCCATGTTATCCATGCTCTTTGCTACCTTGAGACATATTTTCTAAGGTATCCCTCAAGCAATTGATTCACCCTTTCACTTTGTCCATCAATTTGATGGTGGTATATTGTACTAAGGTTCAAACTAGTTCCAACCAACTTGGACAATTCTTTCAAAAAATGTACTTGTGAATTTTCCATCTCTATCACTCATTATGGTCTTGGGAAAACCATGCAACTTGAACACTTGTTGGAAGAATAGATCAACCACTTGGTTTTCTGTGATAGAGGTTGAAACAACAAATAAATGTGCAAACTTTGTTAGTCTATCAACCACAACAAAAACATAGTCTTTACTTTGCAATTTTGGCAAACCAATGATGGAGTCTAGGGAGATACTTTCCCATTTTTGTCCAAGAATGGGTAGGGGCTGCAATAAGATAGCAAGATCTATATGCTCCAGTTGTTTTGTTGGCATGTTATGCATTACCTCACATGACCCAAAACATCATTTTTGAGTCCCTTCCATGTGAGCTTCTCTCTTTCCTTTCGGTAAGTCTTCATGAAACAAGGATGACCATTTAGTGGGAAATCATGAGCAACTTCTAGGATTTTATTCTTCAAAACTGATCCATGCACTGGGTAAATTTGTTCCTTGTAATACATGGCATCATTGAGGACCTTGTATGCATCATCATTTATCAATCCATCCAACATATCACATGCAAACTTATCTTTGGAGTACTCCACAACTAGCTGATATTTCCAATCATTTAGAACATGCATTAAAGAGAGAGTGGGTTTTCTAGAAAGAACATCAACCACAACATTCATTTTCCCATTCTTGTATTCTATGTCAAAGTCATAGGATTGGATTTTACTTACCCACTTTTGTTGCATATCAGTGAGTTCCTTTTATGTCAAGAAATGTCTCAAACTATTATGATCAGTCTTCACAATGAACTTGCTTCCCACCAAATACTACTGTCTAAAATTGGACAAAGCATGCATGATGTCTAACATATCCTTATCATAAAATGGAATAATGCCTATCATGTGGCAATGTCATGTGGGGAAACTTGACATCTGAAGGAATGTCAGGGTCCCACTGTCTAGTATGCATCCTCCCAAAAATCATCAACCCCATGTAGAAGCTGGTACCATGAAGGGTACTAGGAAGGATTAAAGAACCATGTAATGTCCCTTTTTGGAGTTTTGGAGTAAAGTATAAACTGGGCAGAATTCGAGCTTAACTAGTCATGACTCTAGGGGGTTCCCAATCCCACCAACTGGTTCCGAATTTCAAATGTAAGGGTATGGTGAGTCTTAAAACATCCTAAGGTGGTTTATGGACACTTTGTATCTGACTTTAGACCTTTGCAACTTCATTTGGGGCTAATGACAAAACGAGGGAAATGACTAGGAAATTGTGATGAAATCCCCCATAGGGTGTAGTCCAAAAGGGATTCCCAACTCATGTACAACCCTCCCAAATTTATAAGAAGAGTATGGGGACTGATATAAGACCTCACTATTTTAATTACACATGGTTATTATTTCTTCATGTTGGTTATATATTTCCACATTCGTTTGATTACTTTCAGTGAAACTGCTTATGGGGAAATTGTATAACTAGCTTGATTTTGACATATGAAAGGTAGAGTTAAAGGTTTGTATCATGATGTGACATATAGGGACCTTATATAGAATACAAATTGCTTCCCCAAAATTATTAAACACCAGAAAAATCCCTTCATACAATTCATGTATACAACTCATTCAGTATGGGAGTCAAATACATGTAAACTAGCGAACTAGTAGCATGGAATTGCAAGAGTTTCACATATGGATTTCTTGGATTTCGACCCACAGAGCATAGGGACATGAGATCACATATTAAACATAATATTAGGCTTTCACAACATCATCAAACTCAGAGAAGATCCCTCATACAAATCTAATATAAAACTACTTCAGGATTGAAGCCAAAATCCATGAAAACTTGTGATACATCGCCATGAGAATGCAAGCTTTTCACATAGGAGTTTCTTGGATTTAGAGATGAAAATCATATGGGAATGAAAGTATAGAGAATTACATAATATATTTACTCCCCAACATCATCAAACTCATATAAATTTCCTCATACAAATATGATATAAAGCTACTTCAATATTGAAGCCAAATCCATGAAAACTAGTTATTCAAGAACATGGGAATGCGAGCCTCTAACATATGTATTCTTGATATTTAAACTTACAAATAATATGGAAATGAGATTAAATATACATACATCATATTTCACATCTTGGGCACCAAATATACTCAGCAAAGTGCAAGCACCACTCCAACAAGTGCGCCATCAACATGAGAGTGTGGGGGAATGGAGAAGAAGGAATGCTAGAATAGGGAGATATATGAGAATTCAATTGTATGGAAATCCAACCTGAAACTAAAACTCCTTCATTAAGTTCCCATGAGACTTATAAATGGCATATCCATCAACCAACTTGGAAAGGAATCCAACTCCCTCGAAATTGGTTCACAAATAGGGAGACTGAACATTCAATGTGCAATGGACAAGCAAAATCTCTCCAAAATTCCAAAGACCAATTAAAAAATGATCAAAATCTATTCTAATTCCTCATGAAATCCTTGTGTTAACTTCACGAGACCTCCTAAGGTCAAATTTCCCTCCATGGGATTCCTCCAACTCATCTTAGTGGTTTAGTAACCCTCGTGACACTTGGCTTCCTCTTCATGCTCCAATTCTTTCCCTAATTCGAATGGCTTCCTATAAATCCCAAATTCGACCTCTTGGTGGCTATTTTTAGCCATATCATGTCAGATTTGTCTCATATGTCTGCAATCAGGTCTGAATTTATCATACTTGACATAGTATCTTTCATCGTTTGTTGTCGTATAATGCATGGAATCACCTTCCAAGTGGCCCACCTTACCTTCTAGTCTCTTCCACTTCCATGGGAGTTACTCTCCTTCACATATTCGAATTCCTTGGATCATTATATGATATTTGACACCACATCACCCTCCAATAAAGTTACATTACCCATGTGCTCGAATTTGGATGAAGATCATGCCAAATGTGTGGGGGAATCTAGTCATCCAAAGGCTCCACAAGCTTCCAAGCATTTTCATGAACCCATGCCACCTTATTTTCTTAGCATTTATAATTTATGTGACCCATTTAAATGTGAATATGGTAAACTAAAGTCCTTTTGGGTCCCAACGCCTCTTATTACAAAATGTATGTCTCCATCTCAACCTAGGGAACTAATAGGTTGGTGGAACATTATTTGCCAGTAATCTTAATTGGAAATTATTTAATTGGGGACATGAAAAACCATCAAGAGGAATGATAAGATCATGCAACCATAATGAAAGTGTGTCATCTTGAATTCTAGTTCGAATCATAGAGAGACCATCCATCATGAAATATGCATCCTTAAGGTAGGGCTGAACCCAAACATGTCTCTCTAAGTCAACAAGAAGGTTCTTATGTGTTCAATGCACACAAGAATCAAAGGTGATATCAATGAAACTCAAATGAAAAGGGTTAAAGTCCCATGTCCAATCACAAAAAGGGTAGGCATTCTCAAAGAGAAAATAATGCCCATGCTGCTCACAAGAAGTGTAATATGTATAATAGAAATATTCATAAATGAAACCAATGATGTCAATCATGTGCCTTTTCATCCAAGAAGGGAATGGAAAGACACTCCATCCAACCAAATCAAGTGGAAATCAAATTTCTTACCCATGTGAACACATCCAATGGCTAAACTCTATACCACTGGTCAAAGGGTAAACGTATTCATCATTTGATCCACTCATTGAAGTCAAGTTTAAACCAAATGAACCTCTATATATGGAGACATTAAAGACATGCATGGGATGTCTCAATTGCTGCTGGGAAGGGGATGTTGCACACAACATGTCATCTGGAGTGAATGTGGGGTCCTCCTACTCCTCCTCAGGCATCGTTAAGAAGGATCCCTTTACCCAATTACCATACTCAAATGTCATGGTTGCCATATATGTGTGGGATGAAGGAGAATGAACCAATCTCATATCCATGTGGGATGCACCCATCAAACTGGTGAATGCATGTCCTCCTCCATTGGTTGGTTCAAAAGTGGTGTGCTTCTTTGCCTCCTCCATGAATGAGTGACTCGCTCCAATATTCAACTCAAATGCTTGATACTCCTCAAGAATATGCAAATTTGAATATCCCTCATGTACCACCATCACATGAGGTTCCTACACTCATATATGAATGCAATCGG
Organism: Pseudotsuga menziesii; assembly: GCA_001517045.1. NCBI lineage: Eukaryota > Viridiplantae > Streptophyta > Pinopsida > Pinales > Pinaceae > Pseudotsuga > Pseudotsuga menziesii. Next base: position 533,293 of record LPNX010310293.1, on the reverse strand, counting down.
CCACATGAGAATGACTGTAAGAAATGTAGGAGGGAGAATGTAATCCTTGCAATCTTTCATTAAGATGCTCAATCTGAATCTTAGATTCTTGAAGTGCACATTGAGTACTATTCAAATAATCTTGAGTGGTCTCCAACTCAAGAGTGAGTTGGTCAACCTATTCTGTATCCCTCAAAGATGCTCCATGATACATCTCCACAAGCTGAAGCAAGTCATCTCTATCAGAAAGAAAAGGAAACAAATTTCCATTGATATTTTTCATTGCTTCCTGAATGGCATCCAATTCTTTAATCTAAGATGGCTCCTCCATAAATAAAGGTGTCCAACAAGAATTCGACTCCAACGCAGTAGTGTCATGTAGAATGTGTAGGGCCTCTTTGATCTTCCATTTACTCATCCTCAAAGACCCTTAAATGAAGGATGGTTCGTGAGATCAAACCTCCTCCTCTTCTTCCTCTATTGGATCAACATGATTCTCATGTGGTGAAGGTGAAATTGATCCTTAGTATTTTTCAAATACAAGATATTCAAGTTTATGGGAATTTTGGCTTGCAGCAACTTCTTTCAAAGTGATCTCTATGTCACCAACATAGAGGCTTGAGCATCCATCATTAGATACTTCGAAAAGGCTTGAGCATCCATCAGTATATGCTTCAATGGGTTCTTCCTCTTCTTCTTCTTCTTCAAAGTCACCTTGTAGTGACTGGTGTTCCTCCACATGGATCTTTTCCTCTACTTGTCCACTTGAATAACTAGGTGTATATTGGTCATTCTCCTTGACTATGTATGGATTTGAGGGTTCAACCATGTTTCCCTTGGTTTCCTTAGAATCAATATATTTAGAACCTCTTTTTGAATAAGATCCAAAAATTCTCGTCAAGCAGGAAACACATGCATCCAATGAAGCTTCACTTTTGGCCACTTCTTTGCATACATTATCAACAATTTGTGAAACACTTATTTGATATGAGTTGCATCAAGGACCACCATTTGGAAACATATATTTAACCTTATAGATGTAGTAATCTCAAAAAGACATTTCTTCCTAAATCTCCTTCCTCAAAGATCGATATCCTCTGTGGCATTCATAAGGATCAACGTGTTGAAGATTCCCTCCATAGTACACTCTTCCATCAATGATTTTGAACTTTGGTGGAGTAGGCCTTCCACCTCCAATGCATCTATTGTGACACATGCCATCCTCATGCATTGCATGTAGTCCACCATCAGCATTCATCACATCATCACCTAGATTAGATTCTTGCTCTTCATAATTAGAAAACGATTCTTCCTCTTCATACCAAGACATATATGTAAATATGAGAGCTTATGTTCCACAAGTGCAGAGGAGCATGCTCTGGTACCACTGTGATGAACTTGAATTAGAAATTACGCTCATCCAATACCTTAATCCCCCTTAGGGTCTACACAAATTGACAATATTTTGTATTTCCTCAACTCAACTCGGAATATGTTCTGCAACAGTCATCTATAGGTCTACAAAAAATGTTATCAAAATATAGGGAGACTCATAAGGGTGCAAGGATGGGAAAGGAGTCCATATACTCTGAAGTGGGCACATTTTCTGGGTTCATCACACCCAAATTAGGACTTATGTGGTACCCAACGTCTCCTGGTGCATCCATTGGGTGTATCTAGACTAAGGGTAGGTTGGTATAGTAGCAATGAACCTGAAGTAACAACAACGGGTCGTGAAAATGCATAGATATGAATTTGGAGACAAAATAATAAAGTGGGACTACGTAGAAACCCTGTTTCCAACTCAATCCAGACACTAATAAAGGCTCCCAAATTTTAGATATGGAAGTAGAATAAGGTATTATTTTGTCTTACCTACCTATAACAACTTATATAATTGAATTTGAAGCTCTAGAACTCAAGGTATAACTTAAACACGAAAGAGTAGTCAGAATGATAGGCTAATCGACTAGTGTTATTTCAAGCATACCTCAGGATCACGAAATCTGAAACCAGTGCCAGAGATGGGCTCTATGGTGTCCCACCTACTTGTAGCACTTTAAAGAAGCTGGATTGGAGCTCAATATCTCGAGCTATGCTCCAAAGACCGAAAATTACATTGGACATAAGCATAATAATTCATGGAAACAAGCAAATTGCATAACATAGAAATATTATGCTATTATTTAAGGCATATATGCAATACTATAGAGAGATGCAATACATAAAAATAAGATTACATAGACTTCAAATATTAGGGGCCCATCTCCCTAATGTATTTGCAAGGAGCACATCTCCCATGCATTTGAGAAGCAATGCTTTCTCAAGAGAAATTCAATATTTTTTCTAACCAACCCCCAAATGAGCTTCGACCTCCTTTTTATAGATTTTCTTGACCCAAGCCATCTTCAAATACCATGGAACAATGAAAAACATGGACCCTAACCCATAAACATATAAAGGGTAGTTACAATTCCTAGGCCACCCTAACCCTTGATTTATTTATCAATAACCATATTCAATGAACTTGTTGACCCATTCTCCATGCAATGGCCCCTCCCTTAACCATTTGGACCTATTTTTAACTCCCATGGACCATTTTACTCATGCAAGGATGATTTGGTCCATAATATTTAAATTTATCTTTAAACTTTGAAACTTTGTCCTTGATCGTCCTTATTTTAGGGAGCACTTCACCCTAGGAAGGTAATGCATCATTATTTCTACTTTGGCGCCTCTCCTACTTGGTCAAACATTAAATTCGCCTCCTTTATTTTTAATTTGCCCCCTTTCACACTTATGGCCCTTCTTTAACTTGCTTGGAAAATATTTTCCTTTAGAGAGATCCATCAGCGCTTATCATTAGGAAACTTAGGACAAAAGGTTTAATTCCCAAATAAAATTTATTATCCACTTTAACCCATGGGAATCTAATGGGTTAATGGATGTATCATGAGTTTCTAAGTTGGGGACATTATATTCTTTGATTAGATTTGTATAGAATGCACCCAACCTTTCTCATTAGTTTAATTGTAGGTCTTAATGTTGATTCAAGTATGGTTTGAAGGTCAAATAAAGAATTGTGAAGTCGACAGTTCGAATTCATGATGTTTTCTAATTCTTTTCAATGATGGTTGTTTGTGATGAATGATGCAAATCATGAGACTCTTATGAAAGGAATCTTGGCTTATATATGATGTAATATCTATTGTATTGAACTTTGATGTCATTCCTTAACTTTTATAATGTCAAAGTATAAATTTCATATGAACTTCCAATACCTACTCTAGATTTTGATGTAATTTCACTAGCTTTCAGTATAGTGTTGATTGACTGTTTTCCTATCAAAGAATTTGATTTCTTTGAGTTCCTACTATTAGTTAAGATCATAATGAATACCTTCCATGTCTAAGTTTGAATATTCATTCACCTCTAATGTTGTTCGGATAATCTTAAACTTTGACTAGTTATGCAATCTTGAATTGTCAAACTCTTCCCAGAACCTTCCAAACCACAAAATAACATTCAAAACTCTATACCAAATGTCTCTAACTACAAATATGACTGTAATTCAAGTCTAGATACATCTGGTGAAGCACCAAGGTTCGTTGTGTTTCCACATAAGTCTTGGGGACTAAAACAGTGTGGTCTCAGGACCATCCCGAGCGTGGCATACTCAAAGGATGTGCCCACCACAATATGTATGGAATATAAACCCATATGATAAGATTTTTTTAGACCTATAAATTCTTGTTGCAAACTATATCCTTGCGTTGGTTCAGATTCGATTGAAACTGCTCCAATTCCTATTATATAATTCAAGATTGTCTCTTTGTTTTTCTTGTATCTTTTTCCTAGTGTACCAAACTCCTTGTTTGGTACATTACACTCTTAGGTGTATAGAATCACTACTCTAATACCACTGTAATGTACCCAAACATGATTTAAGCATGCTAACTCGAAATTGATTGGTTTCAGACTATAAAATTATTTATTTATTCTTAAAAATATGATACAAATGATACACAAATAGATCCATGGAATTATAGAAAGAATGATAACAATTTATAGTCCAATGGAATATTTATGCCTTGCAAAACTTTGCCTTTCTGGTGGATCTTGGCCTCAATCTTCATATATGATCTATATGGTGTGCCCTCCACCTGATACATTCATTATGTATCCCAAAAGGTGACCAACAACATCAACCAACACCTACAGGTGCACCCTCCTTATTCCAACACATACAAATTGAAACTAGCTCTTGAAAATAAACAACACAAGAACACTACTACTACTAAAACTCTTCAATGCCAATTTGAAAATTGAACTAGACCTGCAAAAGATGTATTTACTATTATGAAACTCCATGAAAATATCCTTTTCATCATCACCAACTTAAATAATATTCCAATCACTCAACTAGTTTACTGATATGCAAGGGGCACATCTCCCAAGCTAAGAAAATCATAGAGGTCTTCAATACAAACAAAAAATGACCAAAGATCCTCCAAGGAGGCTATCATACTCATTTTATAAACCTTTGGTAACATTTTCCCCTCCTTTGGATCCTTCTTTATTGGAATTTGAAACATTGATGAGATGGTTGATTCTTTGGTAAGTTACACTTGCATATGGACCCACTTGTCTCAATAATTGCGCCCTTACTGGCTAAAATTAGGAATTGTAGCTTTCTTGAGTTTCCCTGCTTGCTTTCTTGACAATTACTAATCCTTTCTCTACCTTTTTTCTTAGTTAATTATGGAAACCATCGATTTTCTTGATTTCATGTTCCTTTCCTACTTTTTAAGTACATTTCTCTATTTTCGGCCCAACTTTCTATTGGGAAACTCTTCATACGGGTGCCCCTCGACCTCCTATGCATCCTCTTGAGCCTTCTTGACCATTTCCAACACATTCAATTAAATATCAAGCATTAATATTTCGAAATGGTGGAGCTACGTTACCTTTTTATGATTTATTTTAATTTTACAAGCATAGCATTAAGAAAAGGATTAATGGGGGGTGGAAAGCTTATCTTGGTCTTGAAAATAATTGTAAAGAAGCAAACCTTGTGGTGTGGGATAAAAATAAGCTCCTCTTTGAAACTTTAGTCATTCCTGTTATCTTGTATGGGTGTGAGGTTTGGGGATGCAACATCTCTAGAGAATCCTGTAGAAAGATTGAGCAAATCCAAAAGCGTTTTATAACATATAACCACAAAATTAAAAGCAATGCACTCTACCCTATTATCCTTGTAGAAGTGGGTCTTTCCCCTATCGAGAGCCTAGCTATGACTAGGCTCCTATTATACAAGCACAAAATCAATAACATGAGAGACCATAGACTTCCTAAACTAGCTTTAAAGCCCAACCAAAACCACCTAAGGCTCAAGCGAGGTTGGTATAAAGATATCAGGGCTTGGTTAAACCATTGGGAGATCGATGAAAATGTTGCATTGCAAAATATAAATATCATTAAAAATATTGTCACTTCTAAGTTTAAGGAGAAAATGTGGTGTGAGAAATATTTAGAGGATAAAAGAAAATTAAGGTATTATAAGGAGGTCATCAACCCTACTCTAGAAGATCAAAAGTGTCTCTCGGTTTTAACTAGTTCAAAGAAAAAAATTAATATAGCCAAGATAAGAACGAACTCTCATGAGCTTCATAGTGAAATTGGTCATTGGGCAGTTCCTAAAACACCATGGGTAGAAAGGATCTGCCATCTCTCGGAGAATATGAACATTGAGGATGAAAAACACTTCCTCTTAGAATGCCCTGCTTACACCCACATTAGATCTTAGTTTCATAATCTTTGTTGTAATCCTGACCTTCCTATCCTTTTAACTTGTTAAAATTATAGTGAGCTCAGGACGCTTCTCTCCAAGCTCTTTGAGCATAGAAATACAATTTTAAAACAAACTAAATAATTCATTTCTTTGGGTCTGATAGACCAAAGTTTGGTCTAAGTGGACATTAACCATCATCATAGGTCAATTTAATTCCTGGATTAATTAATTAATTATGCTTGGACCCATGGGAATCTAGTGGGTTAGTGGAATGACCATGGGGACATCACAATTTGAATACCTCAAGAATCCCTGATCTTACCAACAAAAGCACCACACATTAATATTCACCTTCTTGATAAAATATTCTTGTAGGTTACTTGCAAGCTATAATACTAGAATATGTTTCTTTAAACAATATTTTGGAATCAGGATTAGGGCTAGGGAGTGGAACTCCCTTAGCTATAATACAACTACCTACAAGGCTCCATGAACATGTGATCCACCAAAGAATATGGATATGACAAACCATATCTTGACTCGACTAACATACACATTAATTTAGCAAATCATAATTAGCCTAAACAAATATGAGAAAAACTCATATAGGTGATTTGACGATTGTGCTCCTCAAGGATTTGTCATCAAGGCCAATAATAACACTAATACATCACAATGTTCATGTGTATTAATGTGTTAAGTGTTGTTGTTTGGTGTTTTTCTCTCTAGACGAGGGAAATAATCCATCTATTTAAACCCGACCAACCTCCTAGCGGCATCCAAAAAAAGCATATCACGCGTCAACATAATTAACTTTGTATAACACTCCCATGAGGTCACATAAGATGATCACTATCAAGCGATAATGAATCAAATTGACATACACATTAATTTAACAACTCATAATAAACCAAAACAAATAAGAGAAAACTTACATAAGTGATTTAATAACGGGGCCTCTCTATGATTTATCATTAATATCCAAAGTAATACTTATACATAGATCTCCATGTATATGTGTATGTGTATGTTTATTAGAGTTTGCACAGTGGATCTAAGAATCAAAATGTAACCTCACTAAGAATTACAACAAAGATAATAAATAATATAGAAGAAACAACGAAGCATAATAATAAGAGAGAGAACTCATTTGGTATAAAGTCCATCTGTTTATTATTCACCAGTAAGGTTACATTTATAATACATCCTCAATAGAGAAATTCATGAGCCTCGGGAGGCATTTGGAATCCACTGATTGGCCAAGCTTAATTTGCATAGAAACCATCACTAGACTCGAGAATTAGTTGTAACTCCTGAGTGTGATCAGTTAACTAAGTGTAACCGACAGTAGGTGGATCAAAATGGTGAATTAAGGAGTTAAGTAATGATGAAGGGGTATATAAGGGTGTTCAGTTGACTATTAGTGGTCATCATAGCTCACTATCAACCCAAAGTGATGAAATTAAGGAAAGGTAGCCCAATTAACTAATTATAGCGCCATTTAACTGAATGTAATTGATGGTGGATGGATAAAATAATGGAAGAGGGTGTATGAGGACCTAAAATCATGGATGAGGGCATAAAAGTGTACAATGAGAGAAAAAATGACAAGATTATGCAGTAAGAATTCAACTAACATGGTCTAAACATTAGGGAGATCAAATATGTTGCAAGGCTACATGACCAATGTCTAAATGGTTAAAATGGTCCAACACCCCCCCCTTAATCCTGAGTTATGTGAGTGATGGAGCCAAAATTAGGGTCCAGGAAACTAGGCCTATGGTCACCCTTTACATTATTTATCCATATAAACTGAGGAAAAAGGCAAAACCACATGGCAAAAATCTTTCCTAAAAAATGGACATGAAAAGGAAACCAAAAATATTCTCCAAACTAAATGCTTATGTCCAGAGGAATCTTCCTCTTTGGTAGAAGAGGAATGTGCTCAACTTAATCATGGACATAGACAACTGCATGATGGAAACTGGAACCATGTAGAGCAACTGAGGTACTATTCCAAAAGAGTGAATGGAGGTGCTCATTAGACATGAACTTCCTGAGATTAAATCCAAATGAGACTTGATAATCTTGAAACTTGAACTTCGAACCAAGGGAGGTGAGATCATCTCCAACCGAATGGTGGTGTCCTCCATCTTCTGTGTAACTGTGAGAACATATGCCAATCAAAATCATGCAGTGGATATGAAGGATGACAATGAGAGTGAATGCAACAACTCCATACTAAAATTCAATCTTCAAAACATCCAATAATACACCAAAATGCGAACCAAAGAGAGGCTCAGAGAGTGCATGAGCTACAAAAATTTTATGTTCATCTTCAGAATTCAAAATAGAAGATAGACAAGAGAACAAAAAGGTCTGGAAGAAGAGTCCCATGTGCACCGAAACAATGGCAAATGCATATGATTCTCCATATTCAAAGGAACATTGAGGAACTACACCAATCATCATATAAGAGATAGGAAACATGAAAGAGAGAAGAAGAAATATATCTTCAAGTTGCATACATGGCTTCCAAACATCTAGGTGATCATAAGATTGTCCACCATCATCTAGTGAAGCGTGCAAATGATTAAAGACAATTGACTTAATATCCTCAAGATTTGAAGAGTCTAAGAACTTAGATGAGAGATGGAAGGAGAATTCCTCATCAACAAGAGCAGGCTAAATGTCTTTTTAATGTTGTTCAGCTTCATGAAAGGCCACAGAGGAAGGAGTCACTACAAAGAGACTTTCAACAATTTGAAACTGTGTTGAGATTTCTGCCATTTTTCTTCTTAAAATTCAAGAACAACTTTGAATCTAAGAAGTTGTCATACCAAGAATACCTGCAAACAATACTCTAAAGATATGTATGGAAGTTAATTGATTCTAATGAAATTCTTACTTTGATCATGTGTAAATTCAGGAGTGCCTCACACCTGGGTAGACCCCAATGGATAAATCCAATGTCTTCAAGACAATTGGCTTGAGATTTCTGTTGAAATTCCACTGCTTCTAGTGCACTATTGGAAGCATCTAAGCTCAGCTAGCCTGCACTTTGATACCATTTTAGAATTTTCATAGTGGATCTAAGAATCAAAATGTAACATCACTAAGAATTAGAATAGAGATAACAAAGAATAGAGAAAAAATAATGAAGTAAAAACATAAGAGAGAGAATTCAATTGGTATAAACTCCATTTGATTATTTATAATACATACTCAATAGAGAAATGCGTGAGCCTTAGGAGGCTTTTGGAATCCACTCATTGGGTAAGCTTAATTTGCATCGAAACCATCACTAGACTTGAGAACTACTTGTAACTCCTGAATGTGATCAATTAACTGAGTGCAACTAATAGTAGGTGGACCAAAAGGGTGCATTAAGGAGTTAATTAAAGATGAAGGGGCACATAATGGTGTTCAGTTGACTGCTAGTGGTCATCGAAGCTGATTATTAGCCCAGAGTGATGAAATTAAGGAAAGGTGGCCCAATTAACTGAATGTAACTAATGGTGGATGGATAAAATCATGCAAGAGGGCGCACAAGGTCCTAGAATCATGGATGAGGGTGCAAGAGTGGATAATAAGAACAAAAATTTCAAGACTATGCACTAGGAAGCCAACTAACACGATCTAAACACTAGGGAGACCAAATATGCTGCATCACTAATGTCTAGATGGTTAAAATGTTCCAACAATGCTAAGTGTTTTGTGTGCTGTTTTTTCTCTAGACTAAACTCAACTAAACTTCTAGAACCATCCACTAAAACATACTGTGGGCTAACATGACTAACTCCCTAAAACTTTCCCACAAGGTCACATAAGAGGACCATTATGAGGTTATGACTCAAACATCTCCCTAAAAGTGCCATTATTGTTGTTTTTCTTTCTTTCTAAAAGAAAAAACACATATCAAACATTGCACAACAAAAATACATCACATAAGTTATGTAATATTACATATCACCAACATATATCCATCCTAAATGTGGATCTATCAAGCATCGAGAGGCATCCAATTTTTGGAGGTGTTATTTTATAATGACATTTTATTTGGAATTACATTTTTATTTATGAGCGAATATGGATTTTAAATTATTTTTTATTCGGTTTTCTTTTTTATTTTATTTTATGAGTCGACATTAAAAAATTATTCTTTTTATTTTTGGTACATAACATGAGTTCGTTAAACATCTCCCCCATAGTGGGTTGTAAGAACCTTGTTGCTTTCGACGCACATAACGCCATTTTTTTTATGTGTAACGTTTCACATCTCCCCCATACTAGGTTGTAAGCACCTCGCTACTCTCAGTGCACATAACATTAATTCTTTACATGTAACATTACACATCTCCTCCATACTGGGTTGTTAGCACCTTGCTACTCTCGGTGCAATAACTAATCTATGCACATATTATTATTAATAAATAAAATATATGAACACAAAATATAGAATTTGAAATCCATAACAAATGAAAAATACATTTTAGAGCATTTAAAAATTGAATAATATTGTTAATTATTTTGTATTAATTTGTTCTTAATAAAGAAACCAACTTTAAGTTTTCATACCTTTAATGTTTAAATGCTTTAGTATATTCTTTTGGTTATGCTTTTGATTCTGGTGGTTTAGCCCTTTATTTAGCCCTTGATTATCCACTTGAACCAATCGATTAAGCTGTATATTCTGTTCAAGATACATAGCTACAAGTTTGCCTTGATCCAACAACAAAAGCCAGGGTATATGCATCAGTAGATCCATCAGTAGCTTACCCACTAACACCTTGCCATTCATAAATAAGACCACAACTTTAAGTTTTCATACCTTTAATATTTAAATATTTATATATAAGACCACAACTTTAAGTTTTCATACCTTTAATGTTTTAATATTCATATATGAAAGACCACAACTTTAAGTTTTCATACCTTTAATGTTTTAATATTCATATATGAAAGACCACAACTTTAAGTTTTCATACCTTTAATGTTTTAACATTCATATATGAAACCTTACATAAAAGGATTTTGTTAATGTTTAAAGGAACACCCACCAAGAAATCACATTTATAGTCCAAAGCCCATCTTCTACGAGTACGTGTTCATTTCAATGTATTACTTCTATGATCTAAACATTAAAAGAGTTCACTTCACTAAATTACTTTCTTAATCTTAGTTTTATTTTTCAAAAAATGTTTTGTAAAAAAATACCGAGATACTTTTGCACATTTTGTAGATAATAACTTGTATAAACATACAAACATTACCATGCTTGAAAAAAAAACAAAAAAAACAACCCATAGAAGAGATAACCCATTAAACTACTTGACCTCAAATACTAAGTTGTTAAGAGAATCTAATTTTCCCATCTCTCATAAGCTTTAAGCTTCTCTGATTCTAACCTTATTTATTTATTTTTTTATTCAGTCGAAAAAAACAGTTCCTTGGTATTCAATTGAATCAAAAGAACTTTTTATATCTTCAGTGAGCACTGTAATACCCCAAGGTTCAGCAAGAAACCAGGTGACAATCTCAGTACAAAGCATACATATACATCATAAACAAAAACAGAACAAGCAGAATATCAGAGATACCCTAAGCACCTGGGTATCAATACATAATATCCCTCTCATAAGAGAGCTGTAATAATATGAATCATCTATGTCCCTAGAGAAAATAACAAGAACCCAGAAATCTGATCTAAGCAAGGAGAGTGACTCTTGTATATCCTGTAGTAGCTTGCTCAACAAAATTTGATAAAAGCTCAATGAATCCATGAGATAAACCTGTAATAGAATGAGCATATTCTAAAAAAGATGTGATGAGTCTACCCCAATAATCTCATTCTCAAATGATTCAGTAAGTAAGAGATGGTCGGAGTCAAGTGCAACCCTTCCTTGGATAAGATGTCTACCCTCTTGTTATGTTCCCTATAGACATGACTGAAATCCACCCAAGTAAAGGAGGACATGAGAATTCTGGTGTTGTAGCACCAAGCCTCAAGATTCACCATGTCCAGGGTAGATTCCTTTTTTGCCCAGTTTATAATCACAGAGGAGTCGTCAAAGATATGTAGGTAAGGCAACCCAATATCCTTGGCGATCCGTAGTGATGCCCAGAGTGCTAAGAGTTCAGCTCGAGTGTTTGTGCAACTGCCACATCCAAGTTTAAAAGCTAGTAGGTGTTGTTCATTCAACCAAAGACAAAAACCCGCTCCACCTATGTTATTTGCTGCTGCACCATCAAAAAAGATCATAAGAAAAACTGAAGTAGGAGACTTCCCAATGTTCCTAATTTTATGCCTGTGCTTCAGAAGAAGCTTGTAAGTATTAATCTCATAAAAAATAATATGTAAAAGGCCTGCCATGACAGGATTCTGATCATCAAACAACTTACAGTTCCAGAATTCTAATATTAGATTAAATCCAATGTTACCATCTTTCTTAAAAACTCCTTACATGGTTAAGAGTATTGTTAGAGTTTCTACACTCAACCTTAAAACTTAAAATATCCGGCATATAGTTTAAACAATAGTTTTCGTTGTAAAATAAATCATGACCTTCGCTTACAAAGGTTACCCTCGAATCCCTTTCTAAACTTGCTTTAGCTTTCCCTTTCTATTTTTATACGTCTCCTTACGCGACCCCATTTAGCAAGTTTGGTCACACATGGAAATGTAGATTAATATTAAAAAAAAAAATCCTGTTGACCTGGCTATGATTGGGATCTCATATCTAACTTGCTGAAAAAGTTTTCAACTTTAAACGAGACATGAACGAATATTTAACCGCCGGAGGGGCTGATATAAGAGACTCCACGACAGCAGGAAGTTTTGAGTTTTGTTTATTGCCCGTCCATTTGCTTCAAATCCCTTCCAGGGTTTTGTTTCGAATGGATTTATGTTTCGCGGGTTGTAGCAATCACCGGTTGTTGCAGTTGAAGCTTAAATTCATTCTATCCACAGCTTAACATTTGCTTCAAATTGAATGATTTTGTCTCTTTCAGACTGCATTTTGTGCGGTTTAGCTGAAACTCAGCAGCTGAATTCTGGTGCAATCCGGTTGATGTCATAATGGATGGCTCTTGGTCACACGGCGGAGGTCTTCTGGTGGAAGACTTCGGACAGAAGGTGGATCTTACCCGAAGAATTAGAGAGGTTTTGACAAATTATCCCGAGGGAACCACGGTCTTGAAGGAAATTATCCAGAATGCTGATGATGCAGGGGCTACTAAGGTTTCCTTCTGTTTGGATCACAGAGTACACGGCTCCGACTCATTGCTGTGCGAACGATTAAAGGAATGGCAGGGTCCTGCTCTGTTGGCGTACAATAACTCGCAATTCACAGAAGATGATTTCGTCAGCATTTCAAGGATCGGCGATAGTCAGAAGAGGGTTCAACCTTGGAAAACCGGCCGCTTTGGGTAATTGGTGACTTCTCTTACTTTCAGGTCTTAAAGTTACAGTAAAGTGGATTCTCACACTATTTCATGTTCTAAAAACAAATTTGAAGCATTTGTACGTTAGCTGGTTGGTGTGATGAAAATAGCACCGGCATTTACCTTAGCTTCAATGTCAATCGTAGGATTAGTTATGATTAACTCTCAATTATGTTGTTACAAGTGTGTTTTTCAAGCAACATTATATTCCTGGTTCCTTATACCTAGACTTCAAGGAAATATGACTTAGTTTGAAAAGGAGTATGGAATGATAGTCTAAATATTAATGATGATTATTTTTCTTATCAATCTTGATTCGAGTTGAATATCATATTCATCAAGGAGTTGAATATCACATTCATTAAGTGACATTCAGATGTTAGGGATTTTTTCCACATTAATAAATACTCTCCAAGTACACTGTTCTTTAGAGTTTGCTCATGTTGTGTAGATTTTGGAGGTAGACATGGTGCGTAGCTTGCAGTGGTTTGTTTTTAGAAAAACATTTTTCCCTCGTGCTTCGTGCTTACTTAAGTTCCCTTAAAAGGGATAATGCACGGTTCCCTTACCAGGCCGTTCTTTTACTGAGAGGGGATATTGTGGCAACAATAAAATTAAATTTAAGTCAGGGTTTGTTGCTAAGTATTTGTCTATAAGAAAAATCGATGCTCAAACAATCAGTGAGAAAGAAGGTTTAGTGGAAGCAAGAACATTATGTCAGCTATGGAGAATTTCCTATTTTGATGTTCAGTAAAGAAATTATATTCCATGTGAGAGTTTGGTAAAGGTAGTATTATGCACCAAATTCCCAAAAGAGCATAAAATAAGAAGGAGAGGCTAATCTAATGCCTTAAGAATGAAGAAAAGAGATGAATAAGAATCCTATTCGAGGGGGAAACCTCCTCATATAATGTATCCAATACACAAGATAGGATGAGGTGATCCTAAGACTAGGTTTCCTTGTTATATAGATAGGAGACAAAGGATACAATTACAATTAAGGTCCTAGCCGATCAATAAACACAATACTAATATAATAATGGAAGTGCAATGTTACAATATATAGGGCTTAACATGTCCCTCTCCTTCAAACAAGTGTTGTCCTCAACACTTGATTAACTGTGGATGTTTTTGCATGAAGAACTCATCTTCCCATGTGTTGCCTCTTCTATTGGCAAGTTCTTCCACTTGATGAGGTATTTAGTAAGTGCTCGGTTTCTTAGTTGCATGATTTGTGTTTCAAGGATTGTTTTAGGTTCTAGTATGATTTTCCCTCCATCAATCTTTTGTTAAATATCCGAAGTTGAGATCTTGTCACCAATTACCTTTTTTAGTCAAGAATCATGGAAGACTAGATGTACACATGAAGATGAAGGCAACTCCAATTTGTAAGCCATGCTTCCAATCCTCTGCAACACCTTATAGGGACCATAGTACTTGTTTGCTTGTTGTCTTTCTTTTGTTGCTTGGGGGACATTTGTTTGTATGGTTGTAGCCTCAAATATCCAATCCCCCACTTCAATTTTCCTTTCATTTTAACATTGATTTGCTTGTTGTTTCATCCTTTTTGTGCTATAGCCAAATTGTCTTCATTGCTGGAACCTTAGCATTTTTTTTCAAGGATGATGTGGTGGGTGGAAGTTGATAGCCATAAAGTACCATATATGGTGACATTAGTGAAGAGGTATGGAAGGATGTGTTGTACCACCTTTTACTAAGGGAAACCATTTGACCCATTGTGTTTGTTTATCAGATGCAAAACAATGAAGATACCCTTCTAGAAATTTATTCACAATCTCAGTGTACCCATTGGATCAAGGATGGTAAGAGGCGTCATGAGCCATTTAAGTACCCAAACAAGAAGATATTTCCTGTCAAAAATTACCAATGAAAACTGGATCTCTATCATTTACAATAATCTTGGGGATCCCATGTAGCTTCTAAATAGTTTCCATGCATGTTGCAAATACCTTACTTTCTTTAAAAGGATGAGAAAGAGAGCATAAATAGGTATACTTTATGAGTCTATCCACCACTACCAAGATGACATTCTTTCGTTTTGATTTTAGTAGACCCGTGATAAAATCCCTTGAAATCTATTCTCAAAGTTGACTTGATATTGCTAATGCTTGTAGAAGACCTGGTGTCTTGACTGTCTCTCCCTTATTTTGTTGACAAACAAATCATTTTTCCACAAACTTTTGGACATCATTTTTTAGAACTTCTCAAAAGAAATCCTTCTTGATCATGTAGTAAGTTTTTAATAACCTGAATGTCCTCCTATAGGAAAGTGTACAATTCCAAAGGGAGCTTTTGATTGAGTTGGGAATTCTTACATAAATATAGGCGATCTTGATACCATAGTGAATCATTATTTTACACAAATTTATCTAATGAACTAGGGTCCTCTTGTAGTTTTTGAATTATCTTGCATGCCTTCTGAGCCTGCTTCCTTTCTATTCTTGCTTTTCCATCCAATCATATTGCATAATGGAAATAACACATAGTAAGTCCTCTATGTCATCTTCTTTCCTTGAAATTGCATTTGCCACCACATTTTTGTTTTCTTTTTTTTTTGTGTAGATAATTTGAGTCATAACCCACCATCTTTGTAACCCAATTTTGTTGCTCTTTTGAATATAATTGTTGTTCCAAGAAGTACTGAAAGATGTCATGATCTGTTCTTACCTTTGAAGTGTCTTCCTATTAGATATGGGTGTCATTTAATTGCATGTAGTATGGCCAACATTTCCTTTTCATAAACTGGTTTAAGTTTTTTCCTTTAAGTTGGCAACTTTTAGAGGCAAAGGGCCTTCCTTCTTGCATTAAAATTGCATCAATTCCATGCCTTGAGGCGTCACATTCCACAATACAGTTTTTGTGAAGCCAGGTGTGGCTAATACAGGAGTTGTACACATAGCCTCATAGCCTCTTTGAGTTTTTCACGATCTTTGGTTCCTTCTTGAGTCCAAGAGAATGCCTCCTTTTTTAGTAACCTTGTTAGAGGTGTTGCTTTTTGACCATAATTTTTGACCAATTGCAGTAGTAGCTTGTTAATCATAAGAATCCTCTAAGATTCTTTAAGGATTTAGGATTTGGCCATCCCATGATAGCACTAATTTTGTTGGGGTCCACTTTGACACAATTCATGAGATACGACCCAAATATTCCACTTCGTGAACCCCAAAGGCACACTTCGATATCTTGGCATATAGTTGGTGCTTCTTCAATAATTTTAAGGCTATGTCAACATGTTGTACATGCTCCTCCCAAGATTTGCTATAGATTAGTATATCATCAAAAAATACTAACACAATTTTTTGAGGAATGGTTTAAAAATAGAACTCATTGAGCTTTGAAATGTGGAAGGTGCATTGGTGCCACTAAACGACATCAACATAAATTCATAATGACCTTCATGTGTTCTGAAGACTATTTTTAGAATGTCTTTTTGCCTCATTCTTATTAGATGATATCTAGAATGGAGATCCAACTTGGTAAAGAAAATTGCTCTCTGTAATTTATCTAATAGTTCATCAATGACAAGAATAAGAGACTTATCTTTAATGGTCATCATGTTGATCTATCTATAATTTGGACTCATACTCCATGAACCTTCCTTTTTGTGAACCATCACCACCGGTGTAGAGAGCGTTAAAATTAAGGCTTTTTAACAAATTTATAATTAATGCAGAAATACACAATAAAATACTACCGAAATAAAACCATAAACTGTAGTACAACAACAATATTAAAAATTTAATTATCAAAGAAACAAGAAGTCGGATCTGATAACTTACTTGATGGGAAGAACCTTCTCTATACTCAGAGTTAACTTTCAGATCATATCTTGCTTCTTAGAGGCAAGTTAATAGATGGAACAAAAAACCGACCCTTACCTGAGGGTATGAACATACCTGAGAGAGAGAGAGAAAGTGCTGAAGGATAGGGTTAGACGATTACAACAGAAGGTACAACTTAATGAGAGTATGACACATCCAAGGTTAGCCCCAAAACATGAACCAAGACAACCAACAAGTGATACAAGTCCAAGCGACCCTTTTTCCAGTCAACGCTAGGCAGGGAGACACAACGTAGCCCCAAAACAGACCTCAGCCAGTGGATGACAACCACATAACATACCTCAATAGTGGGGGCGGCCTCAAATAGCAGATGACAACCACAAAGCAGACCTCAACAGAGGGCAACCACAAGACAGGCTTTAAACAACAGACAACAACCACAAACAGATCACAGTTCACACGTGTGAAAGGATGGAGGAGAGATAGGCCCTCAAAACAACAACGACGAGAAAGAGAGCCCAATACAAGTGAACGCCCAAGCAAATGGAGTCTCGAAATCATTGACGTCACCCAAAACAAGTGTGTTGAAAATCCTAGATCAGCCATGTCAAAATCAGAGCTTGAGTTACCTCTTCAAGATGCCTTACAATGAAGGCTAGGATTATATTTAGCCTCTAAATGACCTCCTAGAGGGTTCCCCTTCTAACTTTTCATTGACGTTAGGGTTACTCCAATAAGGTCAAGACGTCATATTTTTAGGAAGGTTAACACATAAAAAATATTATTTATTGTTAAGACGTATTAGGGGCCATGTTATCGGAACCGGACCGGTCATCGAACCGACGAAGCCCAAAATGTGAACCGGATCGGAAACCGGACCGGAACTGGCAAAAAACCGGGTAAAAAACCAACTGACTAAAAAATACATAAAATATTCATATTTTGTAAAAAAACATATATATCCATGTGCATACATATGAATCCAAACCATTAATACACAAATATGCAAAGTGAATGAGGCCGGCTGCAATTCTGCAAAGGAATGAGGCCAGCTACAATTCTCATGCTACTATGGTGAAAAAACTACCCATCAGACCTGGCACCTAAGATGAGTAAGTCCACTTTGTGGTGCAGCCAATTGGGCCTGTTCTCAAATAACTTCCAACAGGGGAGTTAATTTCCAACCTTGAGGACAATAAAGAAAATATGGTCAATGAAGCTAAGCAGAAAACTCACAGAAAACTCTTTAGAGAGGAGTATGACCATAAACATAAAAGGAGAGTCATGATATCAGGAAGGTGCTATATGATTTGTTTAGCATTAAGCAGTGTTTTTATGAGATCTTCTAATTCATGTGGAAGTCTCAGCACACTGACGTCACTGTCACCTATCAAAAAAACCAAGCATGCACAACTAACCAATGTCTTCATGGGAGAAGAATAACTGCATGAAATTTGTTTATATTCCCTGCAGGACCCAGGTACCATCTCTGTCAACTCTGTAAACTGGTTGGACTCCAAAACTAGAGTATTTAGGTTCAACACCTTACTGTATGTAAGAGCTAGCATCTGTGTTAGCAATGTTGACAATTGGTTTGCAACACAGCATAAAGGTAAAAGGGAAATATTAATCCATTAGAGGACAAAATCAAGAAGAGGATGAAACATAGATGGACAATCACTTGTTATTATGTTAAAGATCAACAAACATGCTAGGTTGACAACTTGAATACAATTATGACCAAGACCATGTCACTGTACTGCATTATTTTACACAAGGTTTGACAGATTTCCCTTTACTTAAGACTGTCTTATGTTATTTCCCATGTAGAACACCTTCTTTAATTGTAGTGGAGGGACCTCAAGCAAGTATAAACACCATTGAGCACTTATGGATGCAGTGGAAGTTACCATTTTCGTATTTTTTTTTTTAAATTTGAAAAACGTGGGTCCCTGCACGCGGCCGTACGACAGAGTACGGAATCGGCCGGTTCGGTGCCCGGTTTGGTCAAATTTCCGGTTTTCTGAAATTTTTTTGGTGACCGGACCGGTCAACTCTGTGAACCGATCAGACCGGCCGGTTTTGCCGGTTCCGGTCCGGTTCTGATAACACTGATTAGGGGAGGGTATAAAGGACATGACAAAGGGTAGGATGACACACCCAAGTGGGGCGCTAACACAAAGGGCTAACAAAGGAGGTGTCAACACAAGACTAAGCCAACATAAAGGCTGACCACAAGTTAACCAGAAGGGTAACGACAAGGGGGGGGACACAACCCTTCTAATAACTGGAAGTTTCTCATCACCATATAAGGATGGTTCAAATTGGATGATGTTATCCTCTCATCCTCTTGACTGCTCCTAAGGTCAAATGCTAGTGACTCCATCAAGGGGTGGCCAGTCCCTTGAGGAAACAACTTAGCTCAACCATCTTGAAGACTTAGGAGAGGAGGACATCACACATGATCATCTTGGTTAACTAGCCAAGATCCACTTGGTTGATGACTAGGTACAACTAGGGGCCCTAGATAATAGCTAGGGGCTTATTTGACTTGGTCCTAGACCAAGTTCCCTAGATAACTGCTAGGATTATGCATTGCTTGGTCCCAAACCAAGAATCTCTCTAGTGTAACTGACCAGGAGGCCCTAGTGATTAGCTAGGGGCTTTTTCCATGGCTTTGTACTGCTTGGTCCTAGACCAAGATCCCTAGATAACTGCTAGGGGCCCTAGATACTTGCTAGGGACTTAAACTGCCTGGTTAATTGACCAGGAATCCTAGTTAACTGACTAGGGTGCCATCCCTAGAGAATTGCTCTTGTAGCTGAATTATCTTTAACACTCCCTCTTAGCAAGAGAGGCATTCTCAGTTACACCAAGCTTTTCTCGGAAGTATGCAAACTTCGTCGTGGGCAGAGGCTTAGTCAACACATTGACAACTTGTTCATCTGACGAAACATATTGAAGTATGATGGTATTTCTCTGCACCATGTCCTTGACATAGTGATACTTTCGCTCGATGTGTTTCGACTTGTCATAGAACATAGTGTTTTTTGAGAGCTTCGATTAGCTCTGGATGTCAGCAAGTAGCTTGATCTTATAGATCCATTTGGAAGTTACAACTGACTTCCCTTGTAGTCTAGGAACCACTTTCCACACGTTATTTTTCATTATTGTCTAGTGTTCTAGGGTTTTTTGAGAGCTTCAATTAGCTCTGGATGTCAGCAAGTAGCTTGATCTTATAGATCCATTTGGAAGTTACAACTGACTTCCCTTGTGGTCTAGGAACCACTTTCGACACGTCATTTTTCATTATTGTCTAGTGTTCCTCTATCATAACATCTTTTCAAACTTGATGTTTGGTTGCTTGCTCATAAGTGGAGGGCTCTGAATCGATGACATGGCTCAACTAAGATATCAAACCGGGGCACCTTTGTAGTCTCTTAATAAGCTCCTTAATGGGGTCAACTAAAGCCTCCCTTGCCTCCTCCCTCTGCTTATCTGAAAGAGATGACTCATGGACTAGGATTTTTGAAGTTGGAGCTTCTTGCACTTCCATGTATATATCATTGGGAAGATCATGAAAGGTCACATTTCTATTGAGCTCATTATACCTTTGACCTGGAACATATATCTTTGAGATCTCACTATAACCTACAAAAGTGCCTTACTTCCCAGAAGGTTCTATCTTAGTTCTCTTTTCTTTCGGAACAAGACTGCTAAATATCCTCAAATAATCAACTACAGTCTTCTTACCTGTAAACACTTCTTCTGAAGTCTTCTCTCCCAAGAGAGCATGAGGACATTTGTTTTGAACATAAACAACAATACCGACATCTTTTGCTTTTAAGAGGAAGATCTTGACCATACATCATGGCCTTGGCTGCTTCATAGATTGTTTTAATTTTCTTTTTTGTAGTCCTATTCTGTTGGGGAATGTAGGGTACAATTGGCTTCCTCTTGATCTCTAAATCCTAACAGGGATCAACAAGCTTATGGGGGTCAACCTCTCCTCCATTTTCTGTGACCAGCTTTTGTAGACCGGGAAGATGTCCAAACCTTTTGTGCCACAACTCATAGGGGTTGATTGTTTCATGAACTAGAGCTTGAATAATATACCCTGAAACCTTATAAAGGTTTCCTTCACAAACCCCAATCACAATGGCTGAATTCGTGTTTCCATCCTTAGGCCACATTAGGGCTTGTTCTTTTGAGAAGGCTACTATGAACCTCTTGTCTTCTAGAACTACCACTGAAAGAAGATTCTTCTTTAACCCAGGAACATATAAAATTTCCTCAATGAGAATAACCATACCTGAATCAAACTGAAAGGAGGTTGAACCAACTCCTTTTATGGCATAGGTACTATCATCTCCTAGTTCCACTTTCACATTGAACTTCTTGTCCTTATAATCTGTAAGAGCCTTCCTGAATCTAGTCATATGCTTGGAGGCCCCATTGTTTATCCAACACGAATCTGCTGAGTTGGAGATGGAACCTAAGAGTGTTGAAACTAGGTAGCATTCTCTACTTTGTTTTTTATCTTTGGTAGCAGCCCTTGATTTCTTTCATTGTGGCTCTTCCTCTTCTGTAGCAGTTGAAGCATGGTACTTGCCTTTGTACTCCTTGTTAGGAGAATTCTTACAATCTCTTGCAAAATGACCAAACCGGTTGCAATTATAACACCTTATCTTTGATATGTCAAAATGCTTACCTTGATGTTTCTTTCCTTTGTCCTTGCGTTGAGCGAATCTTCTTCCCTTCTTTGTCTTGGAAGCAAGGGCATGATCCTTTTCAGTGGGAGGCCCAATCCTGCTTTGGATCCTTTCTTCTTCTAAGCAATCATGCCACAACCTATTGAAACTTGGTTGAACCTCTCTTCCATTCATTGCTATCAGAAATGTCTCCCAAGATGCAAGAAGACCATCTACTGTTGTCTGTACAAGGTCGTCATCATCTACTTCAACACCGGTGGCCACGAGCTGATCTCTTTTTTGAGAGATCTTGGAGAAGAAAGACGCAATTGGCTCATCCTTCTCCATCTTTAGTGAACGACGCTGCTTTTTCAAAACCCTCTTCTAAGTAGGAGCCTTCTTCTCATAGAGATTTGCTAGGGCATCAAAACATCCTTTAGCTATCCTTAGAGGAGCTATTACAGGCATCAAATTATCCTTTACTGAATAAAAAGTTATTCTCTTTGCCTTGGCTTGCTTCTTCTTAAAGACTGCTCTGCCTTGATTTGTTGTGGGCTCTTCCACAACCCTAGTAACCAGATCATTCAGGTAGTTCTCTAGGATATTCAAAACCTTATCCTTCCAAGCATTGATGTTTGAGGCTCCTTCAAGCCTGTTTTCTGTCTTAACTAAAGAAGAGGCCATCTTCAAACCCTCACGATCAACCTGCTAAAATTTGCCTAGAAACCCTTACCCTAGGATCTATGTACGATCAGTTAGGTTGCAAAACAGAGCTCACTACAAGCCCTAAGCTCTGATACCATGTTAAAATTAGATTTTTTTAACAAATTTCTAATTAATGCAGAAATACATAGTAAAATACTACTGAAATAAAATTATAAATGGTAGGACAACAACAGTAATAAAAATTTAATTAACAAAGAAACAACAAATCGGATCTGATACTTACTTGATGGGAAGAACCTTCCTTATACTTAGAGAACTTCCAGATCATATCTTGCCTCTTAGAGGCAAGTCAATAGATGGAACAAAAAACTGACCCTTACCTAAGGGTATGAACATACGTGAGAGTGAGACAAAGTGTTGAAGGATAGGGTTAGACAGTTACAACAAAAGGTACAACAACTTAATGAGAGTACGACACATCCAGGATCAACCCCAAAACATCAACCAAGACAAGCCAACAAGTGCTACAAGTCCAATCGACCCTTTTTCCAGTCAATGCTATGCAAGGAGACACAACTTAGTCCCAAAACAGACCTCAACCAGTAGACGACAGCCACATAACAAACCTCAACAGTGGGTAGCAACCTCAAACAACAAATGACAACCACAAAGCAGACCTCAACTATGGGCGATAGCCTCAGAAAGTCAATGTTGGGCAAGGAGACCAAACACAACCCTAAAACAAACCTTAACCAGAAGATGATAGCCACAAGATAGTCTTCAAACAACAAATGGTAGCCATAAACATATGACGGTTCACACTTATGGAAGGATGGAGGAGTGATCAACCCTCAAAATGACAGCTTGAGAAAGGGAGCTCAATACAAGTGAATTCCCAAGCAAATGGAGTCTTGAAACCCTTGATGTCACCGAAAAAAACTGTGCTGAAAACCCTTTATCAGTCATGTCAAAATTAGAGCTTGAGTTACCTCTTCAAGATACCTTTACAATGAAGGTTAGGCTTATATTTAGCCTCAATGATCTCCTAGAAGTTTCCCCTTCTAACTTTTCACTGACGTTAGGGTTACTCCAATAAGGTGAAGACATCATACCTTTTAGGAAGGTTTCCACATAGAAAAAATATAATTTATTGTTAAGATGTCTAAGGGGAGGATATAAAGGACATGATAAAAGGTATGACGACACACCCAAATGGGGCGCTAACATAGAGGGCTAACAAAGGAGGTGTCAACACAAGACTAAGCCAACATAAAGGCTAACCACAAGTTAACAAGAAGGGTAATGACAAGGAGGGGAAACAACTCTTCTAACTCTCTCTCTCTCAATGTATGTGGTCCATAAGTGTCCCATGCAATAATTGGAAGCTTATCATTACCATATAAGGAAGGTTCAAACTGGATGATGTGATCTTTTGATCCTCTTAACTGTTCCTAAGGTCAAATGCTAGTGACTCAATAAAGGGGTGGTCAGTCTCTTGAGGAAACAACCTAGCTCAACCATCTCAAAGACCTAGGAGAGGAGGACATCACACATGATTGTCTTGGTTAACTGACCAAGATCCACCTGGTTACCTGACTAGGTACCCTAGGGAACAACTAGGGGCCCTAGATAACAGCTAGGGGCTTATTTGACTTGGTCCTAAACCAAGTTCCCTAGATAACTGCTAGGATTATGCATAGCTTGGTCCTAGACCAAGAATCTCTATGGTGTAATTGACCAGGAGGCCCTAGTGATTAAGGGCTTTGCCATGGCTTTGTATTGCTTGGTCCTAGACCAAGATCCCTAGATAAGTACTAAGGCCCTAGATACCTGTTAGGGACTTAAACTACTTGCTTAATTTCTAGGAACCCTAGTTAACTGACTAAGGTGCCATTCTTAGAGAATGGCTAGGTTGAATGATACGTGCATCTAACATTTCTTGAACTATATTCTCAATCTCACTCTTTTTGTGCATATGTGCACATGTAGGGTCTGGTGTTAGGTGGTACAGTTCTCGATTGCAAGTGAATCACATGGTCATGATCTCGAACAAGTGGAAGACCTATAGTCATATCTCGAGATACCCTGCAATGATTATCAATAAGTCTTTGGAGATTCATTGGAATAGAGGGTATAGATGCTTGATCATCTAGTGAGCATAGTTGTGCAATTACACCTTGGTGTCCCTTTTTTAGTAACTTTGTCATGTTGTTAGAGCTTATCACTTTAGAAGGTCTCCCTAGAATATCTTTGAGTTCAATTTCCTCGTCTTTTGAGGAGAATCTCATGGAAAGTTCTTGAAAATCAAAAGCCACTGTTCTCGATGATTGTAACCACTGGTTCCCTAGTACAAAATCAACACCACCCATTTGAATTGCAATCCTTGGGATATCCAACAAATACACTCCCATAGTAAGCTTAATACTATTGCACTTCCCTGAACATTTGGTGCTGGATATGGTGACGAAAGTGCAATAGTATTAAGCTTACCATATCTTAATAAGTGGTACTTGATGTCTATGTGTTTGCTTCGGTCATGGAACACTGGATTTTCAGATAGCCTGATGCCACTATGATTGTCACAGTGAACTACTGTAGCCTCTAGCTCACACTCGAACAACCCTGAAAGTAACTTCCTCAGCTACATATCCTCACAATCAACCATGCTAGCTGCCATGTACTCACCCTCTGTCGAGCTCAATGCAACCGACTTTTGCTTCCTGCTGAACCAAGACACAATCCCTGATCCAATGCTAAAACAATCTGAAGTACTCTTCTTGTCCTTGACACATCTTGCCCAGTCAACATCCGTGAATCATGCTAAATGTACACTCCCCCTGCGCTCATAAACCAATCCATACTCCACTGTACCTTTGATGTAGCAAAGTACGTGTTTCACATCCGTTCAATGCACTCTCCGAGGGTCCACCATGAACTAACTGAAAGAGTTGACTGCAAAGCTGATGTCTGGTTGAGTGTTGACCAGATACATAAGTGATCCGATAAGCTGATGATATAAGGTAGGATCAAATTCGTCTGATCCTGATGCATCAATCTTCCTCTAGTTGGAAACTAGAGGTATGGCCATAGGCTTGCAGTTCTCCATCCTGAATCTCTTAAAGATCTGTACTGCATACTTCCCCTGTCCAATGAAGAAGCATCCATCTCTTTGCCAAACCTCCAAGCCCAGAAAGTAGTGCATCAACCCAAGGTCTTTCATCTCAAACTCCACTGCAAGGTTGGACTTGCGATCTCCAATCAACCTCTCATCTCCTGTAAGAAAGAGATCATCGACATATAGGACCAGTATGAGAGGCACCTCACCTGTTAAGAAGTACAGGTTGCGATCAACCTCACTTCGCTGAAATCCCATCTCTCGTAGACAACTGTCAATCCTTGAGTACCATGCTCGAGGTGCCTGCTTGAGCTTATAAAGAGTTCGATGCAGTTTGCATGCATGCATCTCCCTTTCTCCACATCAAACCCCTCTGGTTGCTCAATATATGCCTCATCCTCTATCACTCCGTTGAGGAAGGCAGTCTTGACGTCCATCTGACGGACTCGCCAACCCATTTCAACTGCTAGTGAGATAATGGTCCGAATGGAAGAATACCTGGCAACAGGGGCGAAGGTCTCCTCATAGTCAATAACCTCCTTCTGTGAAAACCCCTTTGCCACAAAGCGTGCCTTGTACTTCTCCATGCTTTCGTCTGCTACATGCTTCGCCTTGTAGATCCATTTGGATCCCACCACCTTTTTCCCTTGTGGCCTGTCGCCGCCTTTCACACACCTAGGGGGGACGTGGTAGAGATCTTCAAGCCACTCGGTGTGTCCTTGGGGGCAAGTCTCGAGTCAAGGCTGTCACCTTGTTCTTGACTCTTCTGTTTAGGCTCAACTCCTAACGAAGCCAAGGGGGGTAGACCCTATTAAGTTACTAAGGCTAATTACTTTAGTAT
>LPNX010310293.1:439388-505925 GCA_001517045.1 Pseudotsuga menziesii | reverse complement strand
CTAAAGTCACTTTTCGAATATAAATGAGACTTCATACTTAATCACCCCTGCACCTAGGCACCTGATGCAGGAGTGCCACCGAGCTATCAAAAACTAACAAGTATGATGGTATTAAATTGAATAAGTTGCTTAGGAGTTTGAAGTTAACAATTGAGAACCACAGATGAAAAATAAACAGAAGTAAGCACAATGCTGACACACAATATATATATCGAAAGAAGTAAACAAATAACCAGTGCCTTAAAATGGAGTCGCAAAATGACTAAATGTGCTTGCATGTGCTTGGAGTGAATGATTTGCAATTGTCTCTTGGTACGTTTTAAGTTAATGTGAAAAATGAGTGGATTAAATTAGGTGAAGGGGGACTCCAGATATACCTGAGGGGTACTTGGAGTATGTCCAAAAATGAAACCTTCACGGCTACCCGCAAGGAATGTGTGGGCTGAATGGAGTCTCTGAGACTGTGTTCATAATACACCCGCTAGGGTGTAACAGAGATCGGGGCCTCGAGGTCACTGTCCAGAAGTTCTCACTTCCTTTGAGTATTTTGCCACCGTTTACGGTTTGATCGAGGCGTTGGATTTTCGCATGATGGTGGTTAATTGGGGAAGATGAAACTTAATTAATCTAGTCACTCACGTTGCTTTTGATGCAGCTTGACTGATCGGACAAACCGCAGCCAAAACGTAGAGCATACACATCGGAGTCTTTGTAATTTTTAGTAAATTTTAAAGGATGTGTTTTTGTTAGAAAGAAAAACCCTCCAGGAACCTCTTTCGGTCCAAGTGGACCTCAATCGGGGAATCAAGGAGGGGGTTGATTTTAAATGATTTCTTGCAAAAATGAATAATGAAGCAACAAAAATGAAACAAACCAAAGGTTCTCTAATTAAATCTACCACGCATCTCTTTCCCCTTTCGGGTCAATCGGGAAGTTGTGGGGTAAGTATTAAAGTTACTTTGACCTTATGATATGGAATATATGATGAACGTAATCAAAGTAAACTAATTTGCATAAATAAAACTAATCTAGAGCGAAAAATAGGAAAAATGCAAAAAAGGAAAAAATGATCGTGAATCCCTCTAGGGGGGATGGGGAATGGGCTTGAAAGAGCCTATTCGAAAAATATTTTTATTACCAGCGGTTACAATATCAACAAACTGATATGATGCCTCTTGGTTCTTATACAAAATGAAACCAAGAGCTTACAAAGTGCAAAAATTAAATATTTCGGAAAAAGGGGAGACCCTTGGGGGGTTCCGGATGGCCCAAAAATTACTTCTCGGACAGCACCTCCTCCTGTTTTATGTTATACTTGCTAAAAAACTGCGAGCTTATTAAAATTAAATATGCCCAAAAGCACTTTGAAAGTACCTTTGGGTCAGCCCTGTTTTGACAAAAAAAAACGAAGTTAAAACTAGTTAAAAAATGGTAAAAAAGAGGAACCAAGGAAAGCAAGCTTTCCTTGGGATCTTGGCCTGCCTTTTGGGCAACCGATATGATGTGCACTGATTGCTGGATTTATCTTTTATAATAGAAAACAGAAATCTAATGCATGCAAGCCATAAATTTTCTTTAAAATGCCATGCAAAAATGACAATTTCCCTAAATCTAGATCTAGAATGCTTATGAAACCTTTTAGGAGCAAGATCTAGATTACGAGTTTTAAGAGGACAGATCTATATTAGATTTTACTATAAAATGATAGATCTAGACAACTTAAAGCTATGAACCAAGTAACCGGGTAAAATTTTAAGATTTTAGAAGGAGGAAGAGATAGAAGGCAAACTTGTAGCCTTAAAGATCCACCGTGGAGCTTTCCAGTGGAATGTCGAGGGATTATGCCTTTGAGAAAGGTATTGGAGAAAGTGAGGAAGCAAACTAGATCAGCACCCTCTCTAAGCTAGGAACCTGCAACTAATCCAAAGGCTTGCCAAAATGCTTGTGAGATCCGGTTAATACACAAACAGAGATGTTAGAATAGCATGCATATAAACTTATAAAACATGTTAAATCTAGATCTCTAGACATGCATAAAAGAAAAAGAGATAGCCAATAAACTTATTAACATATTCCTTTCCTATCAAGATCATAATAAACTTATTATCAATCTTTTAGCACTGGGTACACTATCAAAATAAGCAAGTTATGAACACATATACAGGTAACCTCAGTGAAACATGGCAATGCTCATCCACACATAATAACATGACATCATCTTGCCTCCAAAGCTTTTCTTTATTTCAACATGAAAAATATAGCAACATTACAACAGCGACAACTCCTCAATCCGACTCTAACTAGCTTGGAAAGGAGGAATTGTGCTTTATTTTTAGCAAAAACTGAAACCCTAGCCCAGAGGGGGCACATGCCTGACTAAAAGAGAGACTGAAGCTGTCAAAGAGTTGAGCCGAGCCTGATTTGATGGTGAACTGAGTCTGATTTGATGATGAACTGAGTCTGATCTAATGAACTGAGTCTAACTGGACTAGAACTGCAAATCAGAGTGACACCTCACCCATTGAACTGAGTCTGATCTGATGATGAACTGAGTCTAATTGAACTAGAACTGCAAATCGGAGTGCTGATCGGACTGACACCTCAACCGGTTAACTGAAACATCAACCAAATCACATCCAGATGAGCCCACACGTGTGGAGGAGAGAGAGAGGGCGCAATTCCCAATAATGCATGCTGTAATGCGCTCCCTATTTAGCCCAGATCAACTCCTTCTATCAAGGACTGGTCAGATCTAGTCAATCCAAAGCCGATGAGACTGGTTTCAGTCAAATCGGAGCAAAATCCATCGATTTAGGAATTTGGATTTGCTCCATTATTTAATTAATTTTTAATTAAATTAATTAATATTTGATTTTTTTTGGATTTTTGACCCGAGTGATGGACAAATCACTCAAAACTTAGGAAAAATGGGTTTACCTAGTGCTCTGAGTTAGAAAATGAGCACCCCCATGACTGAAATTGATTTATGAGCCCACTTTTATTACAAAACCAATTTTTTCCGTTTAGACTATCAAAAAATAGCCTAAGTTTTGGAAAAATTAAAACTTAAAAAATTAAAACCTAGGGGGACTTAGACATGTTCATATGACTCGACCATAATGCCTAGCATGTTTATACATTGACACATAGACTCTAATAACCTCAATAGGCCTAAATGCCAAGCCGACCACCCCAACTTTGGAGCTATTGAGTGAAAAACTCAGAAATTATTAGTCGTTTATTCAACAACCAATAATAACGAAGGGAAAAAACACTCTAGGCTGATCGGATTGACAAATAAATTCCAAGAGACCGAGTCTTTTACAGACACTATCATGCTAGAACATTTTATTACAACTCTCCCAAGGGGTATGAACATGTGATATAGTACAACAAGCACTTTCCAGAAGCAATTTTGAAGGTCTTCTGAAGTTTGAACAAATCATCTTTGTCCGGTACACTAGGGTTACTTGATAAAAAACCACTAAGTTAGGGTCACTTGATAAAAAACCACTAAGTACAACTTAGGTGGTAACATGGCCTCGACACAACCTTCCATACCTGGTTTTTCATAATGGAGTCATACTCTTCAACCATAGCCTCTTGCCACACATCATGTTGTGCAGCCTCCTCAAAGCTGGAAGGTTCAGAGTTAATCAACTTTGTGACCAGTGCCATATAACTGAGTCTCACTGGTGGTTTGCTTTGTCTCATGGAGCTCTGTGGAGGATCCACCTGCTTGGAATCTTGAACTGTGGACTTGAACCACTTAGGCCTTGGCCTAGTGTCAACCTGCTGCGGCTACTGGATATCTGTCTCTTGCTGCAGCTCATCCTCCAAGTTAATTACTAAGGAATCCTGTCCACCTGACTCCCTTTGACTACCAGAACCTATGCCTTGTGTCTGTACATGTACCTGTACGTCTGGCTCCTCCAACTTGACCCCCGAATCCTGTGTTGGCTGCTGCTCTGCTGGTAGGTCCATAGATCTCCACAAGGCCTTACCCTCATCGAATTGGACATCCTTGCTCACAATGATCCTCTTGTGAGTAGGAATGTAAACTCTGTATGCCTTTGAAGTCTCGCTATAACCAACAAGCAACCCCTTCTCTCCGAAAGGGTCAAGCTTTTTCCTAGTGTCAGCATGAACATGACAATAGCAGACACTGTCGAATATGCGAATGTGACTCACATCGCCTAGTTCCTGCGAAGACTTGCTCGGGTGTCTTCCTCCCCAAATTTGTGTGGGGACACCTGTTCTGACTGTACACTGCAGTCCTGTATGTCTCGACCGAAAGGAATAGTGCTAATCCCTGATCAAATAGCATGTCCTTGGCTTCTCCTACCATAGTCCTGTTCTTCCGCTTTGCCACTCCATTCTATTGTGGGGTATGAGGCATAGTGTGCTCCTTCTTGATCCCCTCTGTCGAACAATACTCCATGAACTCATTGAAGGTGTACTCATCCTCGTTGTTTGTCCTCAACACACGGATCTATTTTCTTGTTTGGTTCTCCACGACAGTCTTGAATTCCTGGAACCTCTCAAAGACCTCTTACTTGGCCTTTAGGAAATAGATCCAGGTCTTCCTAGAATAGTCATCAAAGAAGGTTACGCAGTAATTGTAACCACTGAAACAATGGACACTCATAGGTCCGCATACATTTGAATGCACCAAGTCTAAGAGCTCCTTAGACTTGTGCTTACTTTGTGGGAAAGGATTCTTGATGTTCTTCCCCAAAGCACAACCCTTGGAGTGGTTATGCTTCTCCTCCTGTACATGAGGAACTCCAATGACAACCTGTCTCAAGTGCCTCAGTGCTCCATGGTGTAAGTGTGCCATCCTCCTTTGCCACAACTGATCCTGACTGTTGTTGTTGCTGACTAGAGCCTTTGCAGGCTCAAAGTGTAGTCTATACACTTTCCCGCTCTTGATGCCGATAACCCTATCCAAGTTCCTATCCGACCCCTTGGGCCTGGTATACACTCTATGGTCTTGAAACTTCACCTGATATCCGTTGTCCTCCAGATCCCTTTGAAATGGAACAATGCCAACTCCTTGCGCCTAATACCGCGTATCATCACCCAACTCAACGTGGATCCTTGTTCCACCCTCTTGCCAGTCTCTGAAGAATCTCTTATGTCCAGTCATGTGACTGGATGCTCTACCGTCGATGTACCATATAGTGCTCCCTATGGTGCTTGCCATGCAAGCTATCAAGCAAAGCTCCTCATCGAACTTTCTGCTGAACTCATCCACCTTTGCAGATCCAACCATCTGAGTGTTACTCTTCTTCTTCCTGTTTGGGCACTGGGAGGCAAAGTGTCCCTGCTTGTGGCAGATAAAACACTTGACCTTTGATACGTCAAGGTTCTTCTTACCATCCTTCTTCCTCTTTTCCTTATCCTTGCTCTTCCTTGTAAGGGCTAGAGCCTTCTCATCCACAATCTGTGGGGCACTGCTGGATGAGCCTGATCCTTGATCCATGCGGGTCTCCTCCTGCACAAAGTCATCCCACAATCTCTTCCAATCAAGGAGCTTCTCCCTAGCCACCACACCTTTGACAAAGGTGTCCCATGGCTTAGAGAAGCCATTGAGGGCTATCTGAACTAGCTCCTCGTCCACGGTCTTGGAGCCAACAACTCCAAGCTCATCCCTGATCTGTGTGAGCCTTGTGAGATAAGGCACCACTCCTTCTCCCTTGGCCATCTTGGTACTGCGCATCCTTTCTTGTAGCACCATCTTTCGGTTCTCGTTCTTGCTTTGGTACAGACTCTCCAAAGCCGTCCACATCTCTGCTGCGGTCTTCTTCCTAGAAAGGTGAGGGGCTATATGGTTCTTCACTCCATCCATGATAATCAACACGGCTTTGGAATCAATTTTCTTCCAAGCTATCAGATCTGCCTGATTTGTGGGTGCAACTTTTGTGGAGTCAATGTGTTCCTCTGCATCACTGACATCCAGGATCCTTCTGATCCTTTATTTCCATGTAGGAAAGTTCTAAGCCCCATGGAGTCTATCCTCAACTCTCAACTGTACGGACATATTGAAGTATAGCTGTTAAGCCCTAGATTTAGAAGGCTAGGTATGTGTCTTCCAATAGATTTGCCCTTGATCTATCACTGCTGTTGTAAATTTCTCAGCTTTAGCTCACTAGAGCTCTGATACCAGTGTAAATTTTCCTTTAAAGCACAACTAGGGCTAAAACAATATATTTAAATTTAACTGAAATAACCACACATGAACTTCTTTACAGTATGCAGCAGAATATAAAATTGAGAACCATTTACAACATTAATCACATCACTAGAAACAACAATCTTTTTGGGTAGAAACCCCCAGACAAAACCCAAGATGGGAAAACTGGTGCAGCAGTATGAGAGGATATTTTTATTAAGAAAATACATAGCTTTTACAATATCAGGAAATTGATTTATGCACTAGATGGCAAAATCGAAACACCCAAAAATCACTAAGAAAAACCTATGGGATGGCACGGTTCCCAAGGCAACTTGTTGCTGTACGGAATCTGTACGGTCTGTACGACCTTGCTGCTGTACGATGTACAACCTTGCTATACGGTGCTGCTGCTGTTGTTGTATGGTGTACCTCCGCCAAAGTCTCCTGTCTCTCCCCTCTGCAAATTAGGGCTGCCTTCCTGAGTTAGTGCTCCTCCATCTTCTTCGCCAAAATTCTCTCTCACACTTTTTCCTCCGTCTCTGTCGGAATGCAACTGTGTCCTCTCCACCAATTGACCTTTCACATTTAACATCTTGTTTAAGTACTTGCAATCTTAAATTCTTTGAAGCTAGTTACTTGATAAATTTTGTACTTATTTTTTTACCAACACTCATAGTGCCCCAAAGTGATTTTGGGCATTTTTACCACTATTTTGCTTGCTGGTTTTTAGCAAGTTTATGACAGAACAAGGGGAAACTTTGTCGAATTTTAGTCACAAAAAGGTGCAAAGGCTACCCAAAAGGAAGGACTTCAAAACCACTGCCAAGAAGGGGTGAAATCCCACTTTTCTTACTTCTTCACTCTCATTTCTTTTGCTGAAATTTCTTTAATTGTAACAAGTTCAAGAGAGTCTCTTGGACTTGATTCTTTATTTTTTTTCAAAGTTACATTTGAAGTTATTTTCAGCCATCCCTTGAATGCAAAGGAGGTTGGGCTTGCTCACCCTTGCATTGCAAGTGAAGAGGGGCTAGGATTTGTTACTTGATTTAATTCCATTTTTTATTTTTCTATTGCTTGCCCCATCTCCTTTTTAGGAAGAGAGTTGTGTGGCTAGGATTAATTTTTCGTTTTCTTAAGTTTTTGCCATCCATTGCTAGCAAATGAAGTTGGGCTTCTTCACCCTTGCATAGCATTTGAAGAAGGGGTAGAATAATTTCTTTTCGTCTCTGCAAGTTTATTTTTGCCCCACCCTTTCTATTCGAAAAGTGGGTTGCAAGGCTAGTGTTAGACTTTAGTTTGTTATTTTCCTTCAATTTATTCTTTTGTGCTAACACCTTGTAAGTGAGTTGGCTTTGCCATCTTTGCAATATCATGCTGGCTAGGATAGTTAAATTTCTTTTATTCTTTATTTCAGAGTAAATAATCATTGCCCCAATCTTCACCATGTATTCACTCTCCTTGCTGGTTGGTCCGACCTTTGGTGACAAGAAAGGGAAAAGATTTGAGTTGGCTAGATTAATAGGCACTCAACTTTTATCTTGATAAGAAATTGAGAAAAGAAAGCTTGACCTGTGGAGCTAGAGGGGTAGAGGCTGTTGGGAGCCTCATGGCACTTAGTGTCGTCCTGTTGAGCACCCAACAATATTTGAGATTGACTTGTGGAGTTAGAAGGGAACCTTGTGTTCTCTTGTTGAGCACCTAACAAACCTCTCTCAAATCGAAAGAGATAAGTGTCTGAGGTAGTTACATCAAATAGAATTTGCAAGTCTTATTTCACACATTAATTCCCTTAAGCTAAAGTGAGACTTGAAACAAACTAAAATTTATAGGACCACTTGCAAAACATTGCTCTCTTGTTTCATTCTCAATTTTGCTTTCAAAGCATTTTCAGTTCAAGTTATTTACATTTTCAGATCAAGTTACATTTCATGGTTACATTTTATTTAATGCAAGTTGAGTTATGTTAATGAGCAATTTATTTCATTGAATGTTGTAAAGATTTGGGATTCATTTCACTACAAGTTCTATTGTTTTATTTTGACAAGCATTGATTATTGACTTCAAAACCCAATAGTTGGATTTGCAAAGGGCTTGTCTTTCATTGAAAATTGTTGCATCTTTGCATGATTGCATGTCATTGAACTTAAGTAAACCTTAATAAATTTTAACTTCTAATTAAATCCTTTAAGAAACTTTGTAAGTAGGGACTACCCCCCTTGACCTTTGGGAGTTGCGTTTAAACGGAGGACTTAGGAATCGAGGTGACAGTGGGTTCTAACTTCTAAACTCATAGAACACGCTTAGCGGTTGGGAGACTTATCTGTGGTGAAGTGTGTTTTAGGCGGTAACAAGGAGTTAAAATTTATTAAAGTTTACCTAAGTTCAATGACAAGCAATCGTGCAAGAATGTTATAGTTTTCAATGACAGACAAACCTTGCTTTGAAGATCATCCAAACACAATTGCAAGAAATAAACAACTATTCACAAAATCAATGCCTACTCTAAATGGGCTATGGAGTCGCACTATGAAATTCAACTTGATATCAATTCACATTCCAATAGTAGCCAATAATCACATTCACATTTGCCCAAATGAACCTTTTGCAAAATAAATAAACAATGAACAGGAACTTGCTTGCAATATAAACTGACTTGTAAATTTGGAATTTGAAATTAAGTGCTCTGAAAAATAAAGAACTTGAAATGAAATGCTTTGGAAGTAAATGTGAGAATGAACAAGAGATTGTTGAGTTTTGCAAATGGTCCTGTAAATTTTAAGTTAATTTTAGGTCTTACTTTAGCTTAAGGGATTAATGTGTGAAAAAAGAATGCAAATCTTAGCTATTGTGACTACCCCAGACACTTATCTATTTTGATTTGAGAGAGATTGTTGGGTGCTTAATAAGAGAAAACAAGGTTCCCTTCTAGCTCCACAAGTCAATCCCTAAGATTGCTAGGCGCTCAACAGGAGGACACTAAGTGCCACGAGGCTCCCAACAACCTCTACCCCTCTAGCTCCTCAGGTCAACCTTTCTTTTCTCAATTTCTTATCAAGACAAAAGTTGGGTGCCTATCAATCTAGTCAACTCAAATCTTCTCCCTTTCTTGTTACCCAGGGTTGGACCAATCGGTAAGAGGAGTGAATACGGGGCGAAGATTGGGACGATGTTTATTTGACTTTGAAATAAAGATGAAAAGAACTTTAAGGAATTTTAACAATACTAGCCAACTCGATATTACAAGGACGACAAAGCCAACTCACTTGCAAGGTGCAGGCACAAAAGAATAAATTGAAGCAAAATAACAAACTAACACTAGCCTCACAACCCACTTTCCGAATGGAAAGGGTGGGGCAAAAATAAACTTGCAGAAATGAAAACAAATTATTCTAGCCCTTCTTCGATTGCTATGCAAGGGTGGGCAAGTCGAACTTCCTTTGCTAGCAATGGATGACAAAACTTTTAAGAAAATGAAGATTTAACCTAGCCACACAACTTTCTTCCTAATGAAGAAATGGGGCAAGCAATGTAAGTAAATGAAATACTGAAATAAAACTAAGTAACTAAATATGGCCTCTCTTCACTAGCAATGCAAGGGTGGGCAAGCCCAACCTCCTTTGCATGCAATGGATGGATGAACCAAAATTTTGGTTTACCTTTCCTTTGTAAAATGAAAAACCTGCTAAAAACAACAAGCAAAAAATAGTGAAAGATGCCCAAAATCACTTTGGGACACCTTGCATACAAGTGTAAAAATTTGTATGAAACTTACAAACAATTTACCAAGTAAAGAGGTTCAAATTAGTTGTAAAAATGAAGGATGTTAACAAGATATAATGATGCAAATAAAGACTAAATATAATGCATAATATACATGAAAAAATGAGTGAGAAAAGAGTGCTCTTTGTTCTTCAACTTGAAGAAGTGGGGCATCTAACCTTAGAATCCCACTCTTCAATCTTTGCACAAATGGGTAAATTCACGAGGTAAACCCTAGACAAAGATGTAGAGATTGATCCTGTGTAAGAAGATAATTTTATTAATGTCGAACGGATGATCACTGTGATAAAATTTAACATGTATGTAAAACTTAATAGCAGTAACAACTCTTTTGCAACTTCTAATCAAACTTGTACAGTATATCAGTAGTAGTTAAATATCTGAGTTATGTAGCTGTAGTAAAGATAAACAACCATCGACACTTTATGCACATGAACACAATAATTTTACTGGGGAAACCTTTCAAGGAATAAAACCTTAAAACAAATAATAATCCACCTTATAAATGAGATGGTTGAGTTTGTACATGAACAAATAGAAGATAAGATCAGATAATTTTATTAATGTCCATTAATGACCACAAAGAAGGTCAACGAGACTGTCGGTTACAATGATATTCGTGCATGTGGGAGGACCAATCGATCTCCCTTAAAAATAAATACAATACAAGAAGTAAAATAGAAAAGAAGTAAAAGTGTACAAAGTGAGCTGGGCTGAAGCATGGGAGAGCTCTCGCCCCAGTCTCAACACTGTAAACCTGCACATGGGCAAAGAAGCTCAGGCGGACAGGATTTGGGAGACAAAACGATTGAGGAAGGTCTAGTACTCCTAACATCCGAGGTTGAAAAAGGAAAACTGAGGGAAGTGCAATAGTTTTTGCTGTCTCGAATAGGAGTTGGTGGGCGTAGGGCGCCCTCTGGAGTAATGTCGGTGAGGTCTGGAGGGTCTTGGGCGCCTCTCGGAGGAAGGTCTGGTACGAAGCTGTTGCTGAGATCTCGTGGGTCGAGAACCATCAACCTTTATTGATCTAGGAGCTGGATCAATATCCAGGTCAGTAGATCTCTTGGTGCCCCTGGAAGGTGGTAGCATGTTGAAGAACGACGTGATCCTCTGTGTGGTATCTGGTTTGGTGGGGGGCTGGATGACCTGCACTCGAAGCCTGAGAGCCTCCTGAATATAGAGTGCTAGACATCTTTGATCGATGTATCTGAAGAAGGCGACTAGAATTTGAGGCCCCCTAAACAAGCAGTGGAAGCGTCCTTTGATCTCGTAGTATATAGGACATCTAAAGATAAAATGTGACTCGGTTTCCACTCCCTGTAGATGACATAACTGGCAGATCCTATCTAGATCTATCAATCTGGTGGTTTGTCTCTACCCGGAGTTTAGGGGATCCTACTCTGAGCTGTCCGAGAGGGATCCGAAGAGCATGCATCCAATGGCGAAACGTGTATTGGGGTCGGATAATGAGCCCGTCTCTGATCTCCAAGAAGTGTTTAGCATAAAATGCCATCCTTGGATGCAATCCTCTTGGAGGATTGACCCAAGTAACCTGGACGTACTGCTTGTAAACATCCTCTCTAATGATCTTATTTAACTCCTGTCGGGTAGGTAGAAGGTGACCGGGGGCATCCAGAGAATATTGAAACATGGAAGGCGATCTAATTGGATCCCCACTGAAGCAAGAAGGCTCGAGAATCCTGTGAACCAACACTTGGCCCTGCGTGAATGGGTAGTGCGGGCAATGGTCTCAGCAGAGCAATAGGCTAGATAAGGGTACCTGTCTCGACCTTTTGACGAGTCGGCTAACCCCCGAATTTGATGCAGGAAGGAAACCAATTTGAAAACCGTCTCAAGATGGAAGGGTTGGGCCCCAAACACTCAGCTAGGATGATGTGCTGCGGTACTGTCTGCTTACATTTGATGATACGCCGAAGAAGAAGTATCTGGACTCTCTCAGCTGAGGCCCAATCCGACTTGAGTAGAGAGGGTCCCCAAATTTTTGATCCATATAAAACGGTGCGACGGATCAAGGTATCTAACAGGTTCATCTTGGATTAGATATCCTGGAAGTGGTGACGAAAACATTGTCTCTCAAGAAGGGATAGGGACTCATACCCCTTGTTAATTCGAGGCTGGAGAGCGGGTTGTAGATTGAAGCGAGGACCAGAAAACTGCACTCCCAAGTAAGTATAAGTACTGGTGATCTCGATTTCCTCCCCCTTGAATAAGAAACGAAAGTTTGAGGTTTTCTTCACCCCGTTGAAGGTCATAACCTTTGTTTTGCTCAAATTCACAATCAGCTTCCAAAGGTCACAGAACAGGGCTAAGGCATCAAGCTGTCTCCGCAGACCATCCGGGGAGGAAGATAAGAGTACCATATCGTCAGCGAAAAGTAGGATAGAGATCAGGACATGGTGGAGGAGGCACCCATCTGCTTCCTGGGTATGCTCATGAAGAAAGGCCTCCAACTCATCTATGTAGATTCCAAACAGGGTGGGAGAAAATGGGCAACCTTGTTTCACCCCAATGGTGCTACAGATGAACTCAGATAACCCTCGAGTTGTGCGAAGGTGGCCACGGACAAACTCATAAAGACGCATAATAGTTGTCAATAGGATCGTCGAGATGTCGATATCTCTGAGTCGTTGCAATAAATCCTCTCTCGGAACTGAGTCGAAGGCTTTCCGAAAGTCTACAAAGCAGCAATAGACTTTCAAGGAACGGTGGCGTGCCTCCTCAATCACGACCTGGAGAGTAAAAATGTGGTTGATAGTTTGATGTGCTGGTCTAAACCTTGACTGACCTCGAGCTCTAAGATTTCTTTGTTTAAGATCGCTGGAAAGCTTCATATGGAGAATGATGGCATATAACTTTGAGAACGTGTGGCATACCATGATCGTTCTGTAGTTGTTGGGATAAGAAGTGGCTCCTGACTTGTGAATCAGATAGATGATATGATGAGAAATAATTACATCAACTCTGAGTTTGCTTTACTGTTCAACAGAATTTTGAGATGAATGTCACCCAACCATGCTACCACTTGCCTGGAGCAACCTATACTCTTCCTGGTCTGCTTGAGCTTGATACAGTAGGTTGATGTAGAACTTCACAAAAATTGCCGTGACCTGTGGATGCCCTAGTAGGGCTGCTGAGTTAAGGAGCAAGCCCTAGCGGGGCTCGGGTGGACTGTGGGTGGCCCTAGCAGGGCTTTCGTGAACTGTAGGCAGCCCTAGCAGGGCTACCGTGGACTGTTGCAACCCTCAAACAATGCTGCCATGGACTGTGGGTAACCCTAGCAGGACTACCATGGACTATAGCAACCTCCAAACAATGTTGCCGTGGATTGTTGAAGTGTGAGTAATAGTAGAAGGGAGCCCTAGACAAGCAGCCGAGATCTGGAGCAGATGATAAGCAGCCATGAGAGAGAAGACCCCAACAGATAGAAGTAACAATCACGATGATGAGAGAAGATCCCAGCAGATAGTTGACGAAAAAATCCTCAGATGAACAGTTCAGTTGATGATGAGAAACAAATGGAGATCAACAATTTATATTCATCAATGAATGGTGAAACCATAAAATTAGGAAGTCAATGATCCTTTTATTCTTTGTTGACTTTTACTCTTAATCTTTAATGGTCTTTTAATTTTCTTTTGACCACTGACTTTTATTTATTTTTTATTTTTTTTGTTTTTAACTTTTAACCTTTTTAATCTTTTACCACATGGTCCTTTAGAGCGTGCTTGGACCGATACAAAGGGTGCTCGGGCTTCTTGGTCCTTCAAGTGGTTCTATGACCACAAAAAGTCATCTCAGGTGTTCTTCATGGTCTTCGTGTTCTATACATGTCAAGGCGAAGTGCATCATCGTAAATAAGGAGGATTAGTAATTGTTTATCTCGTTCTCCTCAATGTCACCAAGGTCATGTGCTAGGTATTTCAACAAGGGGTAGCCAGTCCCTTGAGAAGGTCCCGTAGCCCATAGATCAAGGAGAGGAGTGCATCACTTGCCTAGACCTAGTCTAGGACTTATAGTAATGTCCTGGTAACTGACCAGGTGCCTCAGCCCTAGGTTGCATCAAGTTGACCCAGGGTCAATGACTTGGTAACTGACCAAGTGCCTCCACTCTCCCAGAGAGTGGCTCTCAGCCCTAGGCTGATTTCTCAGCCCTAGACTGAATCAAGTTTTTGGTAATGACCAGGTGCCTCCATTCTCCTAGAGAATGGCTCTCAGCCCTAGGCTGAGTCAAGTTCCTGGTAATTGATGAGGTGCTTCCATTCTCCCAGAGAATGGCTCTCGATGCTGCTCAAGAATTAACACACTGAAGTAGGTCAGAGGGACTGTTGGGAACACTTATCTGCACCAAAATCAGAAGAGGGGGTAGCACCATCGTGGATCACTGTGAACAACTGATGCATAGCCAGAGGATGCCTTTTGGGAATTGGCCTAGGCTGAAGAGGGCCAGGCTTGATAATCCTATGCTAGGAAAAGGACATGTATTAAGAAGATAATGTTTGTGTAATAAATATATGATGATACATAAATAAAGAGGAATATGGTCAACTTATGCAGGAGTGCTAAGGATAAGAGATTGTCCTCACTGCTTAGGGTTGTTACTGAACTTTGTATCATCCAGGTTCCATGATATAGGTATATGAGGACATGGGGACATGGGGTTGGAGTTAAAGTGACATTCCCCTTATCTTTTATTTTCCATCCTTTCACGTAAACTTTTAACATTACCATTAATTGTTTCAAGATGTTTCAGAGTGGTTCCAACCTCATCATGTTTCATATGCAAAAAGTAGAATTTTAGATCCCATTCAGGATTCAACAGACTTAATAGTTTTCCAGGATTTCAGGATTGCAATGTTTCCACTGGATTATATCATGTATGAGGGTAAGGGAATGGAATTTAATCAAGCACATCAAACTCTCTACGTACCTTGATGTTGGTGGTGCTGATGCCTGGTTGTTGAAGTTGATTGAACTCCTACCATGAGCTTAATAAAATTGTACCCTTCAGTCAAGCAAAACCGCTTATTAAGCATGGGAAGCATTTTCTTCCTTATTTTAATGCTTGGATTAGGAAGCTTCATCAAAATTGTACTGTGTTGACTAATGTCTTTGGAGGATAAACTTCAAGATTTGAGGTAGAGGAAGGGGTAGAGCCTAAAGGAGGGGGGATGACCAATGTTCCAACTGGTGTTGAAACTTTCAAATTTCCAATCTTCGAAACTTTGATGTATCATTTTTTATTTGGCATCCTCTACATCATATATATCAGTGCTTTTCTAATATTTATGTGCCAATGTGTTTATTTGATGTTGTTGTTGCTTTATTTAGATTTTTATTTCTCAAACAGGCTTCGAGTTAAACTCAAATTGTCACTGTTTAATACACAATCTCATTCAACAATTTACAGCTGCAAATGAAATTTAACACATAAACAGTTCTCAACTAGAAGCACATGAGAACTCTACCAAAACACTGAGAGTAGAAATAATTTTTAATCACAGAAAAAATTTTAGACTCTGATTTTTGGCTAACTTGCCAAGGAAAAACCCCAAAGGGAAAACCTGTGAGAGAGATGGAGGATTTTTATTTCTTCTTCAAAATAAAATTTACAACAGTCTTTTTCGGCATATAAAAGACAAACTTATCTCACAACTAGGGGTTATTTTTGTGTTGGAAAACATGCCAACTGACAGAGATGGTATAGTGCGACCTCCTTGTTTTATGTGCAAGTCTGGCTGTATCTTACCTAGATTTTTGTGGCCAGGACAGTCTAGAAAAACATGCCAACTGTTTGTCAAAATTCTGCCCTCGATTTCAGTGCCCACTTTGCTTTGAAATTTGAGCCAAATGCAGTCTTCTCACTGTATGGCCACCATAGAATATTTCTGAACCATTAATGCTGAATATTTCTCGAAATTCGTGCCTTCATACTCAGAAGCAGTGCCCAGAATCTTCCTCTAAAACTGTGCCCTTTAGATTCTGCAGTCTGCACTAGTGCCACATATTGAGAAGTCTCATCTCGCTCATCCATCAATGGCAAGTCATACCAGCTGACCCTTTTGCTAGCAATGGAAGAAGTAGCTTCTTGCGTAGTCCCTTGAATCGAAGACTGAATACACGGTACCACTTCATGTCGATTTTTCTGAGCAACATCGAGAGCCATTCTCTTAGGAGAATGGGGACACCTGGTCCGGGACCATGGTGTGGACTCAACCTAGTGTTGAGTGATCATTCTGATGAATGATGATATCTGGGCCTTGACCATGATATGGACCCAGCT
The DNA here is from genome assembly GCA_001517045.1 of Pseudotsuga menziesii. Classification (NCBI taxonomy): domain Eukaryota; kingdom Viridiplantae; phylum Streptophyta; class Pinopsida; order Pinales; family Pinaceae; genus Pseudotsuga; species Pseudotsuga menziesii. The sequence continues at coordinate 489,666 of LPNX010310293.1, read as the reverse complement.
CTGCCTTGGGGGGACTCAACCCTGTGTTGAGTGACCATTCTGTTGAATGGTAGACATCTGGTCCGGGACCACGATGTGGACCAGTCTAGTATTGGTAGACTTGGCTTAGTTTTGAGTAGCCATTCTCTTGGAGAATGGAGGCACTTGGTCTGTTACCAAGTATTTGACCTAGGATCAAATTATGCAGCCCATGGTTGAGGCACCTGGTCTGTTACCGAGAAGGCACCATAAGCCCTAGACTGGGTCTAGGCATGTGTGACACTCTGACCCTTGATTAATGGGCTTTGTGTTCTTCTCCAAGGCTTAGCTACCCTTGGTTAAGATACCCTAGTACCAGACCTTGGTGTCACACAGAGTGTGAGATAAAAGCATTAGTAACTCTCTTAGTTTATGATGATGTACTTTGAATGGAATTAAAAGACCACGGGTGATGGCCACAGGGGCACTTGAAGAAGGCTAAAAGCAAAAGTTAAAAATACATAAGGACTTTTGGACCACAGGAAAAAAGACCACATGTAAAAGTAAAAAATACATAAGGTCTTTGGTAAACGTTACATAAAGGACTTTTTGGACCACAGAAAGGCTAAAGGTAAAAGTGAAAATTAGAAAATAATAAAATGATATTATTTTGTTCTTTCTAATTTTTGTCCACTTACAGGTGACTCAAGAATATAAAAGAAGATCAATCCATTTCATTTTTACACACACTTGCTCTCACAGGTACAGCTGCTCAAGTTTGAAGAAGAAGATTTTGTGATTATGCCCTAGCATGGATGAGTCTAGCTAGGGTATCATCATCCTCCATTGAAGACAAACCCTAAGTTAGGGCTCCTTACTATTTTTCTGTCTTAAGGGTTCTCACTTCTCTCAAACCCTCATCTTCAAGACACTCCTTTTCTGGGCAGTCACCTTCAGCATCTTTCCTCCTCCGACACCATTTCCAGGCAGCTGGGTTTTCAGTTGGGCAGCCCCTCTCCTTTCGCGGGCTGTCCTTATCTTTCTACGGGTAGCCATTAGAGGGCACTGCCCTCTTGGCACCTTCGGGCAGCCTCTAGCAGGCATACCCGGGAGGGCCAAAGCCTCTACGACACCCTCAGGTAGCCACGAGGCAAGCCTGTGAGGGCTGTCGTGGCCTAACAGACCCTCCTGGCAGCCCATGGGTAGACCCGTGAGGGTTCTGTAGTAGCTGCAGGCTACCAGGCCCTTGGGCCGGCCTGTAAGGCTACGGCCAGAGCTACTAGCCCTTTCAAGCAGCAACATAGCCACCACACAGGTAGCCGGGCAAAGAATAAGGCTGCAGGGAGCAAGGAACAGACCGTGGGCAACGTGGGCAGGAAATTTCGGGCAACCGTCACGCAGTGGGCAGATTGGGCAGGTCAGTGACAGATTCGGGCAGCCTGACAGGTATAGTCAGCAGATCCGTGCAGTTGACAATATTCCTAGGCAACTTGTTGGGCAAGAGAGAGAAAAGGGCTTCAAGCCCTAATTTTTGGAAAAGCCCTAATTGGGCAATTTTTTATGTAATTTGGAAATTTGATCTTTTGTTAGTGGAAAACCCTGTTAGGGTTTGTGGAACTTTTTCAAGAATTTCAGTCATCTCATTTACGAGATGAGTTACTAATGCTTTTTGGGGTTTTTGTCCTTTAAAGGTTTCCCCAGTGAAAAGCTCTTGAGTCCATTGTGCTGATGTGATGAATGTTATTTTACTACACTTGTCATTCGTTTAAAGTTGGTCTGCAAATTTTTAAGTATTCATGCTAATGCTAAAATTCAACCTTTCAATATCTAGAGCGTCTTGCTCTCCCCTCTGAAACTAAGGACTAACTACTTGGTGCCACATCAATCCTTGGAGCTTCTCGCTCTCTGTCTGTTTATGACTCTGATCTCGTCATCCCCCCAAATCCTCCAAATGTAGGCTGGCCACGCACAACACTCTCACTATCTCTCTGATGACCAATCAACATTGGGTCAACCAGATCCACTTCCACTGGGAAAATGAATATGTGTTCCTTCATGAACATCATTGCATACCCTGCACCTTCCAAGGCTGGAATAGAGAGTCTGCTATATCTCAGCCCTGGAACATAGAGCACTCCTGATACCTATAGAAGCTCTCCAAACTCTAGCTAGAGCCCTACTCGTCCCACTCCTCTAACTGCATACACTGTTCCCTGTCCATCCTGTACGAACTGCACTGAAATAGTCTCTATAGTGAGGAATGCATCTCGCATCCCAGTCATGTGATCACAATATGCACTGTCAACTATCCACTTCCCTGCAGCCATATGTTTACTACTGTCGCAAATTGAGGCAACTGTGACAAGAGAGAATTATGCAGCGTATCTCTCTATCTCGATTGTAGCTGCAACTTGTTCCACCTTTTGCTTGCCCCTCTTCTTATTAGGACATTGGCCAGCATAATGGCCAAACACATTGCATGCATAACATCTGATTCTGCTTAGGTCCTTCTTCTGCTCACCTCTTTTCTGCTTAACCCCTACCTTAGGGCCCTTCTTGGACTTCTTTCCTGTGGTTGACAAGGAAACATTCTCCTCTTCATCCTTCCTATTTGATGAGCTATCCTGCACATAATTTCTCCAGGTCTCTTCTTGCACAAAGTCATCCCAGAGACAATCCCAAGAAGACATGTTCTCTTGTGAAACAACTTCCTCCACAAAGACTGCCCACAACTTGGTTACTCCATTCAGTGCAGTGCTCGCAAGGTTGCTACCTTGCACAACCTCCCCAATAGTTGCAAGCTCTTTCTTCACCTAAGTGATCCGAGTAAGGCAAAAGGTCACATTTTCATATTTTTTCATCTTTATGCCCTTCAACGTTTCTCTTAGTTCCTTCTTTCGATTTTCATTCGAACTCTGGTACAGATTGGTTAAGGCATCCCACATTTAGTAAGCATGGTTCTTACTAGTCACGTGTGGGATCACATGGTCCTTTACAACATCAAGGATAATCCTTTTCGCCTTGATGTGCTTCTTGTTGAAGGCTACCAACGTTGCTGCATTAGTAGAAGCAGGTACTTCATCCTGTTACCAGATGAAATTGCAATCCAAGCCACCGGTAAGCATATGTGGAGAAAGTGACCACTGTCACCTTAGTCGCTTCTCCTAACTTCTTTGGAAGTCGAAATCTCTTAAGGGGGAGCCCTAATGACAACTCTGCAAAAAAACACTTAGACGCAAAATAATGTCTTTTTTGAAGATTGTTAGTGACCAGTGCCTTATTGGATTCAATCAGACACACTTCAGTAATGTTTCATTCAAGGATAACTACTTAGTACTAACCAACTTTCAGTCTTTGTTTATACATATATCATATGTGTGTGTGAACCAATACCTTCCAATGTGCAACAACAAGTGCAATGCGTCTTATAACAAGTGTGATATGCAATCATAAACTAATAGAAAGCAATTTGAAACAATAAGCATGATCCACCATCCAATGTACAACAGTAGTTAAACCACATGTTCATGTATTAGGTCCACACTCTATGCTAGGCCACGGTAGATACCATATACACCAAATATACTTATAAGACAAATCTGAAACAAAATTTAAATGGTCATTAGCAACAGTATATTGATGTATCAGAGTTTACAATCAGTGACCATACAAAATGAGCATATTAGTCCTCTTTTAGTTGTAAATCAAACCAACAGTAACTAACCCTCTCATCACTGATTGTTTCCTTGTGTGCAGGATAAAGGAGCAGGAAACCCTAAATTTGGACGACTGCCACTGTAAGGGCAAGCCCTATCAGTTTGCAAAGATTTTTACCAAGGCTTTGATGGAGGAGTAAAGGTATGGACCATACCCCAAGGAGGGCTTGAGATAAGACAAAGGGATGAGGGATAGGCTGTAAAGGGAAAGCGGGGTAGCTAGGAAGGAGTGGGGAGGAGGCGGTATGGTGGAGAAGGTTAGGGAGAAGTAGGCCGAGGGAGTTAGAGTAGCCCCACGATTGTTAGTAGTAGGTCTTAAGGTAGAGGAGGCTGGAAAAGGTGGGCCTAGGTGTAAGGGGTGGTTTGTAGGGTAGTCGAGGGTATTGGAGAGGGATGCAACAACAGGCCGAGGGTGGAGGGAGGCAGCGCGAGCCCCAAATGGGGTAGGCCGAGGGTTATGGAGGTTTTAGGAAGGGAGACCGAAACCTAGGGGAGAGAGAGCGAGGGTTCTAGAGGGTATTCTTAGGATTGTTTTGGAGGACCATTAGGGTTGGGGAAATTTCTAGGGTTTTGACAACCTTAACCTAATCTAAAACTAACCCTAAAAATTACCTTAAAACTAACCTAAAACTAACCCTAGACTAGGTATTGAAGAAGGGTGAAGGTTTTGGGAAAGGACAAATGCAAAACCTTACCCTAACCCTAGGGTGTCTAGGGAGAATGGCTTGCCTAATAGAGAAGGAAAACCTAGGTTGAATGATAAACCTGAAGACCTAGACTTTAGCGCTAGAAGACTCCTAGAAAGGACATACTTCTACACTAAGGTGACTAAAAGTTGACGAAAACGTATCCAAGACAAAATGCAACCTAATGGCTACCATTCCATCTACAAACATACATCACTTGTTAGCTTTTAAAAAAGGGAAATCAAGACAAGACATAGATACCTCCTTGTGCATGTGTTTCACCAACAAATCATAGCTTCACCTTTGAAGAAAGAGCAAAAACCAAGACACTTCAAGAATTCGCCATGAAACCTAGAAAAGTGCCTTTCTCAAGAGGGGTGCATCACCCCAAAGATCCTTAAGTAGGGTAAAACAAGTGCATAATGTTTTACATGATCTCACAATCACTTTTAACAAAAATATCATGGCCGACATGCTTTTAAAATGTCAATTTGAAATTATAAAATGTCAACTTAAAATTAAAACAAAATAATAATAAAAAATAGCCTATAGGCTTAAGGTAGGCTACCTGAGGTATTTTTCCCCTAGGTGCCAAAAATTGCTAAGAAGAGCGAATCACTCTGAACAAAAGGCTGGAGCGAGCTAGAGGGAGGGTGTTATAAATCCCTTAACGCCCTCCTCAAAGCAGCAAGAAGGCCTGGCGTGGAAGATAACTTCCTCCGAGGAAAGAGACCAGGGAGAGAAGGCGCCAGTGTATAGAAGGGCCAAGAGGGTGTCCTAAGTGGCTGCGAAGGGAGACATATGTCTCACAGTTGAAGCAAAGGCCTCCAGAGCAAGCAAAAAAGGCATGGGGTCATGTGACCTAGTGATCAACCCCTAGGAGCCTCGGACACCAATCTCAGGGTTAAAAACCCCAACAAAGGGCAGTCAGCAGTGCCATTAGGTCATAGTACTCCTAAAGGAAGGACCAAACGGCCCAACCATGAACACCATTGCTCAATATTAGCCCTCCTTGTTGAAAAAAAATGGCTCTCTCTCCCTGGGGCACATTTGAAGGTGCGCTGGGTATAGATGCAGCGTAACACATCCCATAACTCATTTTTCTCTAGTATAAGTACAATCTTAGATTTCCACGGAATGAAGTTGGCTTCCCCATCCAAACTGTCCTCCAATCTTAATCGGGTAGCCATCTCACTAAAAATGGAAGTCCAAATCTGCTTTTGATGAACAAAAGAAAACTCCCTCTGAAGTCTGAAAATTGCAACCTGTCAGTTTTACCCTTCTTCTCTTTGACCAAGCTCTGATACCATGTAGATTTTTATTTCTCAAACAGGCTTCGAGTTAAACTCAGATTGTCACTGCTTATTACACAATCTCATTCAACAATTTACAACTGCAAATCAAATTCTGTAGAAATATTGAAAAAATTCTAGACTTTTGTCAAACACTTAGTTTACCCAGATTCAGACTTAAAACTTGTCATTAATAAAAACACCTCTCATGCATTTAATTCAATAACCCAACAAGCTGAAACACTGAAATCAAGTCTGTAGCAGCGGAAAATTCACATAAAAAACAATACACTGATAAACCCATAAAACAACAGAAATTTGGTCAGTGTGACCCTGGAAAAACCCCACCTTGGGGAAAACCAGTCCAAGAGAAATTTTATCGCAACATTTATCAGGCAAAAAATTAATTAACAACACATTTATTTCAACATTAAATGACTGTACTAGATTCCTCGATTTCTGTGCCCATCTTGATTTCAGTGCCCACCTCGACTTCTGTGCCCACCTCGATTTCTGTGCCCAGCTGACAATAAGACTTGTATGGGTTGTATAGACTGTATAGATTTTCGTGCCCAATTTTTTTCTCTTCTCGAAAATCGTGCCCAATTTTTTCTCGAAATTTGTGCCGCCGCTATATTGTACGCACTATACAGAACAGTACTAAACATAAATAACTACCTTGGGAAACATGCCCAACTCCTTGGAATTCATGCCCTCTTGATAATTTTTTTTTCCTTGGGATTCGTGCCCACTTGAGAAAAATTGCAGCTCCCTTTCTTTCTATAAATAACTCAGCCAAATGCTCACTCTTGGAAATTCTTTCCTTCAGCTTGTCTTGCACACTACCCTAGGCTCTCTCTTATAACTTGAGAGTGACTTTTCACCTTCCCCATTCCCTAAATCCAAAGGCCAAGATTAAATCTTGCCTTTTTAAGATCAAGGGTTGAGAAACTTCCCCCCCAAAAAGCGGTTACATTTAATTTTAATAATGTCACCTTTACTTTATGAAACAAGTGCACTTTATCTCATAAAGTCACATTATAAAATTAAAACAAGGGAATACTTTATAAAAAGTCCCATTTACATAAGAGTCACTTTAAACCATAGTAGCATAATTCGAGTACGAATACGGATACCAATACGATTCGATATAAAAAAAATACGTAATGAAAAAATCCAATACGAAAAAAATACGAAAGTAGACTTCTTATATATAATATTTTTAATTAAATATACAACAATATATATACCATTTATATATAGTTAAACATATACAATACTTTTAATGAAATTTTAAATATCAACCATTATATTTTAAAATTAAAAAAAAATCATCCTTTTTTTAAAACATATTTCGTATAACCAAAATTACTCTTTAAAAAAACAAAAGTATAATGCCCTTAGTTTAAGAGAGAAAACACTCTTAGTTATGAATAGTTATAACTTATTTTAAGAAGAAAGTAAATAATATTTACCACTACTTACATTTGGAATTAATTAATGAATGTTTAAATTGTGTCAGGGTTAACTTTGACTCCTGAATGAGCAAGGATGTAAGTGGTTTTGGGCACAGGGTTTTGGTAACCAATAAATCTAGTGTTGCTATTATATTTGCATAATTATTTTCTTTGGCATATTTTTATTCCTATTAAATTGAATTACAAAGTATGAAATTGAAAGGTATTTATTTTATAGTGTTTGAATAATTAAAATTTGGCTTTTTAAAATCAATTTTCAAAATTAACTCGTATCCGTATTACACATAGATCGAATATTCGACGAATTCGATATTGTTCGAAATTTCCGTACACAAAAGGCCAATACGACCGAATTATGCTACTATGCTTTAAATTTTATAAAACAACATTACAATGTAAAGTAGCCTAGCTAGTGCATGGTCACTTCTGCATACAAGACAAAAACATGTGGAGCATAGTTACATATATTGGCGATATATCGTCGACATCGCGAGTTAAAGGAGCCGGCGATATATCGCCACCAAAATATTGCGATAAATTCTTGATTTTTTAATATATCACGACACTTTAAAATATCGCGATAAATTCCGAATATATTGCGATTCGATGGAAAATATCGGCCTGCTGACAACAAATTAGTTTTTTTCGCCATAAAATAGCCGCGGACTGGTTTTTCTGGTTCATTTGCACTTTGCGGCTTGAAGGAAGTGGAGCATTGACGTCTTGGGCGATTTTCTACAAGAGAGGAAGGGGGCAAACCATCAAGCTTCCATTGCCATCTGTTACCAACTTTTTTGTACCATAGTTGGGTTACCTGAGGAGCCACCAGTTGACAGACTTGTTCAAAGTCTGATTCCAGTGTATCAGTTGATCCGTCTGTTTGTCTAGCCAATATTGGCTAGTCACTTTTTTATTTGAATAATTTTGACCATGGCCCCGCGGGGTTTGTAATAAAATGTGCTAGTAGGATATTTTTGAGTGGTTCGGTCTCCTGAGACGTAGAATCTGAAATAGGGTATTCCAGGGAGTTTTTTGCCCCTGACAATTATGCTTTGCCTTTAGCCGAGTATAATTGACGAGGTTTTCTCCCACTTCCTCCAAAGCTGGAATGCCCGATGTTGAATTTTGGGCATTGGGGGGTTATTAGAGCCCAACTGAGTGTTATAAGCTTACTAGACATTATTTAGATAGATCATGGTCATGTCCTAAGTCATTTGGACACATAAAAATTTTTCGAAAAAATCTTTTTCGAACAATGAAAAATTAATTTTTAATTTTTAATTATTTTTCCTAAGTTTTTTGGGTTAATTTTTCCATAAATTAAATGGAAAAAACCCGTTCATGATCCGGACTCAGAATTCAATGATTGAAGGCTCTAACCTTAAGCCAAAAATCATTCTTGATCATCCAGCCAGTCAGAACCAACTTTCAGATCAACAATCGGACACATAATGCCTTTTTACTCAAAAAAGTCAGTTTTGAGTAAAAAATGATTTTTAGTAAAAAAATGATTTTTATTAAAAAAAATGATTATTTTGGAGAAAACTAAAACTCTCCAAATTAATCCAAATTAAGTAAAATAAAAGACTAAATGACATCTCATGGAACACTTATGATGATTGGAGTTATCATAACTCAGCTTCAGTCATCATTAAGAGAGCAATTAATTTATTATCAGTTATCACTGATCAGACATGTCATCTCCAGCGAAAGATGAGATGGAGAGCTCTCATTGGTCCGGTGATTTGATCGAGGTGAAGACTGAAGCTTACACCATCAATGGGCTTCCCAAACCTAGCTCAGGCTCCTGCCAGATCTAAAGGATGAGCTTACCTACATCTAGACTCACACATGTGGCCTCATCCTTGGCTTGTTTTCAGTGCACAGGTTTGGAGTGGGGGCGCCTTGACTGGGTGGAGGCCTCCCCTCACTCCCGGTTCTCCGGTTTAGGTCTGGGCTCTTTGTTAGGTGGCTAAGCTGGTTAGGGTTGGTTTTTTGGTTTTAGGGTTTTAGCACTCTCTCATTTGTTAAAAAGAGGCTCTTTTAGCTCTATTTGGATGGACTTTTGTAACAGAGTTACTCTGAGAAAATTGTATCAAGCATTTGCTTTAATTTGTTAATAAAGATCAGACTTTGGAGGTCCATGAACTCTTGGATGTGGTAGTTTTTTGCAATTGGTTGAGGTGATATTGTCTCTAACCCCTATTTTCTTTAATGCTTATGTGAGATTAAATTGTTTATTTGTTAGCTCAAGAGGGCCATTGTTGGCACAGTAGAACAATCATTTGTAATTCAACTTGATTGTTTATGCGAAATAGATTATTATTTTGATGGACATGAGTAATCAGTATATACGTAATGTTGATCATGATTCGATTTTCTTAGCATACTAGCATGTATTTTGATCTCACGTTTTGTGTTGAGTTGTAGTGTGTTTTCAGGCTTCACAGGTTGAAGAGGGGTGTGAGCTCAGCTGCTTCTATGTCAGGCTTCAAGCAACCTTTTTAATCTAACACTTTCATTGCAGGACCTCCAAAGATCTTCTTCTTCAAAATACAAAAAGAAAGCTGAGAGTCTAGCTCTCTCTCTTGGGTTCCATCTATAATTTCAAATATTTTCTTGGTTACCGAACTTCCCTCTTCTAGTTCTCTCTTTGCTCTTTGATCCCCTTGTTTTTCTTGCTTGCTGGCCTTTTCCTCCTTGCTTGGTTTTTCCCTTTCTTATCTTTCCTTCATCGCTGCCCCATTTTATTCTTTTTACCACTCCTTTTCTTCTTTTTGGACAGCCCTAGTGTGCCTTAGTTTATGCCACTTTTTTGCCTCTTTTTGCCCTAGTTTTTGGGCCTTCTTCCATCTTGTTTTTGGCCTTTTGTTCCCCTTTTTGTTCGCTGTCCTGTTTTTTGATTTTTATGACAGCCATCTTCCTTCTTCATCGCTGCCCCGTTTTCATCATTTTTTATACTCTTTTGGCTTCATAGTTGGTTGCCCTATTCTTCCCTTTTCTTGTCTTTGACCTTCTCTTTGTTTTCCTTCCTTCTTCCTATCATTTTCTTCTTATTTTCAGCCTTCTTTGCCTTACACTTTTGCTCTCATTCAAACTTCTTCTTTTCCCTTTTTGCAAAGTTCGAGAAAAGTTTCAAGTAAAAGTAAATCACTCTCATTTTTTACGCAAATTTTAATGATAGTAGAGTTGTATGCTTTTATTTGAAAAACTCTTTCAGGGATTAAATTCCTAAAGGCAAATTGTAATAATTTCAATAAAGTACTTTTGTTTGAGTGGGGTTTTTAAGTCCCCACTCTCATCCTCCCCCATTTGGGGAGGCTTGTGTTGTGTTTACTTATGTATGCTTAGGTTAGATTTGCTTGTCTTCATCATTATTTGCATCTTATGCTTAGAATATTAATTGTTAATCCATCACTTCTAATTCATTAATTAATTTGATTACTCCTTTAAATTGTTTATCTTTTTAAGTAAATCGACTGTTTAAATCTCTTGAATCACACCATAAGGTGGATCAAGAGTGCTCACTGTTGGAGAGTTTAATAAGTCATCTTTGCTTTTTTTATTCACATTGTTTAATCAATCAACTCTTAAGTAAGACTCTTGAACTTGCAAAAACACAAGTCAAGAGCACTCTCAATCGGAGAGCATCCTAGGTTTGCATAATCCCTGCATTAGTCTAATTTAGATTAGCTAAGTCTCTTGAACCACTGTCATAAGGCAGGGTCAAGAGCGCTCTTTGTTGGAGAGTCTTAATTAATCAACTTAATAAAATTTGCAACTCACACCCCTTTAATTAATTAACCCCCCTCCCTCCTTGCCGGAGTATGCTCTGACCGATCCTAGATCGGAGTACCCAGAAACGACATTGGATCTTTAAACCCCGCAAGAGTAACCTAATAACACTTAAACACCCCGTAACCAACGCACCGACGTTGTAGGGATTCTTCCAAAGTATTTCCTAGTAGAGGCGTCGGAACCTCCCGCTGTCATAGATTCTCAGCTAGCTGGTCACTTGACAATATCAACCTGGGATACTGGGCGGGCTCGACATGTCTTAAACGGAGGAAACTTAGAAGAGTCTCCCGGCTTTGACAAACCTTCGTTGACACCCTAATCAAGAGCATTCTTTAAAATTCTTAAAATCTACCAAGAGCACTTGCAAAACCTAATATTCACTAGCTTAATTCCTAGACTTTATTTCACGCATTTATCTGACTCCATAAGGCAATGGTCCTTCGTTATAATTGAGTAATCTTCTATCTTGATCAACTGTCTATGGCTTATTTTTGTTGATTATATCTGAATGCTTAAGTAAAGTCTGGAATCTTTTGCTTATTTGTATGATCTCTTGCTAGCAACGTGGATTGCTTTGATTTACGTGTCACAATCATAAACTTAATCATTTCTAATCACAAGTAACTCTTAAACAACACCCATCTGCATCTAAAACATCTTAAAACTTAACTTAAACATTGAGCCATAGAAAACTCTTTGTTAGGGACTACCCCCTTTGGCTTCATTGGGAGTTAGCCTAAACGAAGGAGCTAGGAGTAGGTGACAATACCTAGCTCTGTGCTTGCCCCCAAGGTCACACCTCTCCCACTTTCTCAAGTGAGGAGACAGCTTTCGGAATATTTCTGCTGCTGGTGTGCAATCGGCGGACAACACCATCTAATTAGATATGTATTCTTTGAACTTTCATTCTTTTTTTTTTGCTTGAGATTTGTTGGTTAATGTAGATTTAGTGTAGGGTTTAGGTTTAGATTTAGTGTAGGGTTTAGGTTTAGATTTAGTGTAGGGTGTAGATTTGCCATTACAATCATAGCCTATAGGGTTTTATCCTTTTAGGTAGGCCACCCTCAATTTCTTTGAATGTTTTAATAATTTCATTGTTTTCAAAATTTTAAAGAAGAACATTTTAAAATTTATTCATTTTTGTTTGTTTGTTGTGGCATAGGTGACACAATGCCAAAGCCATTGGATCCAATGTGGGAGTATGGGCAGCCAATTGACCCTAATAATCGATAAAGGTTGAATTGCAAACTATGTGGGAAGGATATTTCTGGTGGAATTAGCCGCTTGAAATACCACCTTGCCAAAATTGTTGGGCATGAAGTGGATGTTTGCCCTGCTGTTACCCCAGAAGTGATGTGTATTGCAAACCAATCCATTCTTGACATGGCTAAGAAGAGGGACGAGAAGGAGGAATTCAGAAACGAACCATGGGAGCCACAAGTGACATGCATTCCTTCTCCTCATCTACACGACCCCCACATTCCATCGTGCCTTCTTCAACCTCACCTTATGTGGCATCGTATTCGAGGCAACCTTCTGTTCGAACCATGCTCAAACAAAGGGAGAAGGAAGAGGCAGATAGAGTTGTGACAAAATGTTTTCTATGGGGTGATGTGCCTTTCAACATCGCCAAAAACAACCCCTACTATCATGCCATGTTTCAAGCTGCTGGCGCTGTTGGTCCAGATTATAGGGGGCCTTCCTATAATGATTTGAGAGGGAGACTCCTTGATGAGGAGAAGGTTGATTGCACCCGGAGATTAGATGAGCTCAGACAGTCATGGGCGGCCACCGGTTGTAGTGTTATGTCAGATGGATGGACTGATGGGAAGGGCAGTTCCATTATCAATTTCTTGGTCAATTGTCCCAGGGGGATAGTTTTTATCAAATCTGTCGATGCATCTCCCTATGTTAAAGATGCACACTTATTATGTGATTTGCTGGATAAGTTTATCCAAGAGATAGGTCCACAATATGTTGTCCAAGTCATTACGGACAACGTTGCCAATTATGTTGCTGCTGGGAGGATGCTTATGGAGAGGTATGCAAGCTTGTATTGGACTCCTTGTGCTGCCCATTGCATTGATTTGATGCTAGAGGACATGGGAAAACTTCCTTGGATCAAGGAAGTCATTGATTTAGGTCGGAGTGTGACAAAATATATATACAATCATACAGATGTTCTTTCACTCATGAGACGCTTCACGGGAAACAAGGAGTTGATGCGTCCTGCAATCACACGATTCGCCACTTCCTTCATTTCTCTTCAGTCTATGCATAATGTTATGATGGAGTTGCAGCGGATGTTTCTTTTTGATGAGTGGGCATCTTGTGTCTATAGCACCAAACAAGATGGGCAAGCCATTGCTCGAATGGTGCAATTTGATTTGACTTTTTGGGCACGATTGGAGTAGGTATGTGCCATCAGTGAACCTTTGGTAAAGGTTCTTCGTTTGGTTGATGGTGAAAAGCCCGCAATGGGCTACTTGTATGAGGCCATGGATAGGGCCAAGGAAGCTATCCATCACTACTATGAGGACAAGGGGGAGGTGGGACTCACAAGACGAACTGAACTATGGAGTATGATTGATGAACGATGGAATAATACTCTCCATCGTCCCATTCATGCAGCAGGGCTCTACCTCAACCCTGCTTTCTCTTATGCATGTGGCTTTCAGTTTGATGCTGAGGTCATGGATGGCTTTCTCCAGTGTGTTCAGAGGATGGTGTTAACTCCCTCTGAGTGCGCAGAGATTTCTAGACAGATGGAGATCTATAGGATGTCAGGTGGCACTTTTGGCTATGACATGGCTGTCCAGGATAGATCCACAAGGATGCCAAGTACAATTTGTTTAAAACTTTCAAATTTTAATCTCTTAGATTCTTAATTAATTACCCTTTCATTTCTATGTTTTCTACTTGGTAAAAATTTAATACATTGTAATTTGTAATTTGAATTTTGTCTTACCGTTTACCTTCCTTGTTTTCTTTGTAGATGTGTGGTGGACTAACTATGGTCGCAGAGTCCTAGAGTTGCAAAAACTTGCCATTAGAGTGCTAAGTCAAAGTTGTAGCTCATCAGGGTGTGAGCACAATTGGAGTGTCTTTGAGAAAATACACTCCAAGAAGCGCAGAAGGTTAGAATTTTCAATTTAGAAATGTTAAAGTTTAAACTTAAATTTATAATCTTTGCTTCTTTATAATTTTATTAATTTTAAATATAATTTATTACAATTTTGAATTTGACTTTATCATCATTTATCACCCCCTAACTATGGATCTCATACTAATGCAGGTTACTTTCTCAGCGCTTTAATGACATGGTTTATGTCTATTACAATCTAAGGTTGCAGGTGAAACAAATTGAGAAAGTGCCCAATTCAGATGCCATTTCATTGGATGGCATTGACACTACCAGCAAATGGAGGGTGGAGACAGAGGATCCTGTGATGGACGAGGCACCTGAATGGTTGGAGGAAGAGGAGGATGATGATGCAGATCCGTCGGAGGAGGAGGGGGAAGAGGGGGATGTTGATGTTCCACTTCCAGAGGATGACTATGACTATGAGGACATTGAGGATACTCATTTGCAGCGCCGACCAACTCTAGTGCCACCACCTCCACAGAGTCATACAGTTGGGACTGGGAGGAGATAGCTCACATTCACCCCCCCCTCATCCACAACATCTACTCGAGCAGTTGGAGGTTCTAGTTCCACCCCAGGCTCATCTGGACCACCTCCACGACCACCTACTGCTTCTAGAGGAAGAGTGGCGCCAGTGCCCTTGACCCGTAAAAAGGGTAGATTGATTAGAGGATCATCCTCAGGGAGTCGATGACTTGATTCCTATTATTTATCATTGTACTATCATACTATGTTGGTGTCCTATGTCTAGACTCTCTACACTATCTACATGCCTCATGAGTCATGATGATTCATCTCTTGAGAAACATTTATTTTGATCATTTGATGTGATTTTCTATCATTCCATCAAGAACACATTTCAGTATTTTGATTCTTTAAAATATATAGTCGAACTCGATATTTGATCATGATCCACCATTTGACATATTATGCATCTTATATATGAGTTGTATTTTAAATTTTAATATTTATGTGGAAATGTGTTTATTTGATGTTGTTGTTGCTTTAGATGTTAAAAAAATGTTTATTTTTGTATTTTTTAATGCAAAACGACATTTGCTGATATTTTCCGATATTTTCGCCATTGCTGCTGATAAGCTTCATTCCGGACCCCCGGCGATATATTCGCCGACAGGATATATGTAACTTTGATGCGGAGTGCCTCCAGAGCTAAATCTCTAACAAATTCAACACACAAATAGTTCTGAACTAGAAGCACATGAGAACTCTAACAAAACACTGAGAGTAGAAATAAATTTCAATCTCACACAGGAAAATTTTCAGACTGATTTTTGGCTAACTTGCCCAGGAAAACCCTCAAAGGGAAAACCTGTGAAAGAGATGGAGGATTTTTATTTCTTCTTCAAAACAAAATTTTAAGCAGTCTTTTTCAGCATATAAAAGACAAACTTATCTCACAACCAGTGCTAATTTCTGACTTGGAAAATGTGCCAACTGACAGAGATGGTACAGTATGACCTTGTTTTCTGTGCAATTCTGGCTGTAGCTTGCCTCGATTTCTATGGCCAGGACAATCTCGAAAAATGTGCCAACTGTCTGTCAATTTTTCTGCCCTTGATTTCAGTGCCCGCTTTTCCTTGAAATTTGAGCCAAATGCAGTCTGCTCGCTGTATAGCCACCACAGAAATTTTCTGCACCATTAATGCTGAATATTCCTCCTCGAAATTCGTGCCTTCATACTCAGAAGCAGTGTCCAGAATCTTCCTCGAAAACTGTGCC
Organism: Pseudotsuga menziesii; assembly: GCA_001517045.1. Classification (NCBI taxonomy): domain Eukaryota; kingdom Viridiplantae; phylum Streptophyta; class Pinopsida; order Pinales; family Pinaceae; genus Pseudotsuga; species Pseudotsuga menziesii. Next base: position 473,853 of record LPNX010310293.1, on the reverse strand, counting down.
CTTTTCTCCTCAAACTTTGTGCTGGTAATTAACTGCAGTAATCTCGAATTTTGTGCTGGCTACAGGCAGCATTAAATGCTGGTCTCCTCCTTGAGATGCATGCCAGGCATACTAAGAAATTCGTGCCCTCTGCTTTCTTGAAATTTGTGCCCCTCAACAGACTTCTTCTCTCTCTCTCAAGGAACTCGATTCCTGTCCAACTCTCTTGGTGAGTGAGTAAATGAGGGAGGAATTGCCTTTTTATTATTTTCCCTTGTCTTTTCATTTCACCATCTGGGGTAGTTGAACGGTTGCTAGATCAAGGGCCCACTTTTAATCTAGTGATTTCTCATTAATGGATGAGAAAAATCCTTTTTCTCTCCATTAAATAATCTCGCTCAGTTTCCACTTAAATTTAATTGAAATGTCACTTTATATGTCTAAAGTGACATTAATTACTTTTCTCAAGCAATTAATGCGAGGTTCATGTAATTTGTCCCCTTTTAGTGACTTAGGCAAAAAATCACTAGGGAACACTTCCTTGGTACAAAATTCAACACTTTATATGTTTAAAATTCTGAAAAAAATGAATATTTTTTAATGTTTGCCGCAGTTTGCCGATTTTTGCCAATTTTTTTGCCGATGTTGTTGAGAAATTGTATTCGGGAACCTTGCCAATTTTTCAACTATGATATATATATATATATATATATATATATATATATATATATATATATGTATATCTTTGTGTGTGTGTCTAATACAGGTATGCAGAGTCGCAGACCCTTCAAAACAGGATACATAGGATATGCAAATCATACACCCACAGCGACATACATACACTTATAGATATGTGTGTGTATGTAAACACACATACAATGTCAATAAGCTTGACAGATATTTAACTCCAATGGTGAATGATTTCCAACTCAAACATGACTTCATCTTGCATATTCGATATGTGGATGCAGGATAGGGGAGAGGTCTAGGAAGCATCCTGTTTCATAATGTATTGTATAGCATATTAATGAGGAAAGATATTATATCTTAAACTGTCTTATTTGTATTTCCAAGGAAAACCTTGCAGGGTAACCCTTGGGCACTTGCTCGCATTTTGTGGTTGGAACTTGGTACCCAATGCAAACTCATTGGCGGTGATTACAGCGCCTGACCTTCTAGGGGATATCGAGCGAGGCACAAAACTGAGGTGGCTATCCCAGGGCTCGTCCCAAGAAAGCCTGCATGAAGCTCAAAGCACTGAACTACTCGAGCTAAGCTACCGGGCTATTATCTTGAGACTTGTAGCTGTGTTATATGTGCAATGCTTTAGACTTTGTGTACATGGTATCATATATCCAAATTACTTAAACGTTAATACTAATAGGGACTTGAGGTTTGGGAAGCCACATGCAAGATCCAAAGTGGTCCATAATACTCCCTTTTGGGCCTTGTCAGAACTTAGGGACCATTTAGTTTCTACACTAGTTCTTTATTTTTAGTGAGCCGCTGACAACTCTCTCATAATGGCCTGATTCTTACTTTTTCATCGATTATGCTTGTAGAGGTTCCATGGTGATTTAGGAAGGCTTGGGAAACACCTGATGTGGGATCCTAACTGGTCTATGAAACACTAACCATTGTGTCTTGTTTTACGCATTCTTGAATCATAGTGAGCTTAGGGCTCATTCGTATGGCCTAGTTTTCAGATTTAATATTGAAATTAATTTTCGTATGGCTGCCATGCCTCTTTGAATTGATTCTCCATATGAATTTGATTGTATTAGTTTAATCAGTGGAGAGGGGAGAGGTTGCATTGACAATGTGCCGCATAATTTTAATCTGAGTTTGCATTTTAGTTGCTCATTGCATCCTCCGGTTCTTAATAACTATTAACTGATGGATAAATTGAAACTGTGGCTTTGCAGGGTTGGCTTCAATTCTGTCTACCACTTAACAGACTTACCATCATTTGTAAGTGGCAAGTATGTAGTTTTCTTTGACCCACAGGGAAAATATCTACCAAATGTCTCTGCCGCAAACCCGGGTAAGCGTATTGAATATGTCAATTCTGCAGCTCTTTCCCTCTACAAAGATCAGTTCTCCACATATTGTGCTTTTGACTGTGATATGAAGAATTCCTATTCAGGAACTCTATTTCGTTTTCCCTTAAGAAATATGGAACAAGCAGCAATTAGCAAGCTTTCAAGGCAATCATACTCAGTAGAAGATATTGCTTCATTGTTTACTCAGCTTTATACAGAAGCAGTGCTTACAATGCTTTTTCTGAAAAATATAACCACATTAGAAATCTTTGTTTGGAATACACATGCACAAACACCAGAGCGAATATATTCTTTTCATTTGGAGTCACCTAATTCAGAGTTGGTTTGGCATCGTCAAACATTGCTTAGACTGTCCAATTTGGAGAAAAGTAGAAGTACTGTGACAGATACATTCTTGTTGGATGTTGTGAGTGAGGCTTTTGGTGCAGCCAGAAAAGAGGAAAAGAAGGTTGATTCATTTATGATTGTACAGTCAATGGCATCTTCTTCTGGCAGGATTGGTGTTTTGGCAAATAGTGCTGCAAAGGAACATGATTTGCATCTCTTACCATGGGCGTCTGTGGCTGCTTGCATTTCAGATGGTGTGGCAAAGGTAACTAGTGAAACCTTTTATGGATTAATCATTTAAAATTTATTATTATTAATGAAAAGGCCAATTGTGGTCAGAACTTAGTATTGTAGTTCTACATATCATTCATTTTATTGTTTTAAAGTTTCTTAGTTGGGTTTCAACTCTTCAAAAGTGTATCTACTTTTCCCTGTCATCAATGATATATATCTGATTACTGATGTCATGTGTGCTAGGGTATTAACTTAAAATGACCCCAAAATGACATAGTTCAGAGTCCAGACAGATGTAATGCATTGTTCAAGTTTCCTATGAAAACTTATGCCAGGCCATATGTTTTTGCTAGATTCAGTTATTTTGCATGCCAGCTGTTATATTTTTGCAATTTTTTTTCTTCAACAGTCTTTCTTAAAACAGGTTGTGTTTTTCATTATAGATTGAGCTGGTTAGTAGGAAGGACTTTGCTATGTTTGAATAATTTGCACTTTGATCTCTCGTGGAATGTCATACATCCTTACTGCCTTTTATTTGGTTATTCATGGTTAATGTAATTGCTTGCTTTTTAGGATTTCTTTTCCTAGCATTCTTATTTTAAGATAGATCATAGAATCATTGTTGGATTTTTAGTGCCTGGAAAATGCAAAGATGGAAGTTCTAAGCCCTAACAATCAGCATTGCTTTCCAGTCAGCACTGCCCTCTATTTTATTTCCCATTTCTAGAAAATTGCTCCAGTCAAGATTGGTTGCTGATTTTATTTTGTTTATGTCTCAATCTAACTTCTGCCTGTGCTTTTCGAATTCATTTATTTATTCTTATGATTCAGATTTCTCTTATGAAAGTCCTTTATTAGGACCTCAGGGTGCAGGAACACTTTAAATAGTCATTATAGGATATTTTTTCTATTAACTGAAGTACAATAAAATATTCAAAGATAAATAGTGAAATGACAAATTTGTTTTTTACACAAATACCCAGTGCAAATAACGCAAATACTCCATGAAAGGAAAAACATTATATTATATGATTGATAAGATAATGATGATATTACAATGAGAATTCTGCTTGTATACCCATGCTGGGTGGCCTTTTGTAAAGAGGCATAACCTTTCATCAAGGTTTCTCTTCATTAAGTATTAGTTTAATTAATTATTAATATTTATTAATGTTTATTTATTATATATTTTGTTCATTACAAATAGATATAGGATTTAGCATCCTCGTGCATCAGGTCCACCACAATTTTTGGAGACTCCAACATGGATATATTGAATATTCTCCTGCTGATCTGTCCAACTGCACAGTGTTCTCATCAACTGACTGCCCTACACCAACCTGCTTTGATGATGGTTTACATCCCAAGGGGGATTTGTTTTAACATCTCTATTTCTCTGATTTTAAATTCCCCCCTGCTGCTATAGAGTTAGAACCTCAACCTATTGTTAACCTGATCTGACCTTTGTTATGGGGCCGATCCTCCTCACTTCTCTTGGAAGGGAATAGTTTCTATCCATCATCATCATTGTAGTTACACAACTCGGTTTGGGAAGTGACTTGTCGAGGGCAAGAGTAGGAGCTTGAGTTGGATTCTGTGAGAACTTGGCTAATTATTCTGGTAGATTGGCAATAGTGGACAGCAGGGCTGTGTGCCATAAAGATTTCAGCTGCCCCTAATCATCCAATTGTTCTTCAGGTGAGGGCCTTTCCAAGAAAGCGAGGCAGTAAACAGATAATTAAATTCAGCTTGAAGCCATGCCCAAAAGGCCTTGGTAGACATAAATTTCCAAAAGACACGCATAAGTGTTTAATGATTCATCCCTACCACAAGTTGTGCATGCAGCATTTGTAACACCAACTTTCTGAAGCTGGGTCTTGACTCTTGACAACAAAGTCTTAATGAAGCATAAGCTACCTCCATACTTTTGTTTGAAAGAAGAGTGAGATTTCCAAATGCCTTGGCTCCTTTGTAACCGGCAAAGCCAATACCTTCTTAAAGAGCCTCGATTTTCCTAGGATAACCTCATGAAAAATAGGTTTACACTGGTATCTTCACATAAAGCCTAAAGGCAATATCAGATAACTGGATTGTGTGCCATAAATATTTGCTTATTCATCTCGCTGTCCGCCAATAGAGGACCTTTCTAAGAAAGTGGGTGAGTAAAACAGTTAAATTCAGCATGAAATCATGCCCAAAAGGTGTTAGTAGATGGGCATTTCCAGAAGAAATGCTCAATCATTACATCCCTGCCACAAACCATGCATTCAGCATTTGTAACACCAACTTTATGAAGTTTGGTCTTGACATGCAAGTCTTGGTGAATCATAAGCCACCCCCATACTTTGTTTGAAAGAAAAGTGAGATTCCAAATGAATTTTCTCCTCCTTAACCAAGGTCCTTTAGGATCCCCCATCCCCAGATTTTGTTTAAGCGCGAGTCAATGTTAGAGGTGTGTCTTACTGTTGAAATATTGTGACTTCAAAGGATATTCTAAATGTATTTTGCTGATGTAACCTAGGGGAGATGTTATTATTCCTCCGGCGGGGTGTTACTATTGTCTTTGGTCATCATAGAGTCATGAGGTAAAGCCTCCATTTTGTGTCGGGTCTTTAGCACCCTAATAAACAATATAATATACTGTTTTGAGTCTTCCTAGGTGAAGTCGGCCCAGACAGTTTAGTGGGGCTGAGTTGTCTAGGGTAAAAGTCAGTTGACTCATTGTGTATAAATAGAGGAGCTGTGGTTCTTATTTGAACACAGACTCACTCACTTGAGTAGCGCATAGGAGAGAGAGAGAGACAGAACAGAAGGAGGAGAACACCTGTTTTTGGGGTTGTCTTTTATACATCTTATACAGAGGAAGTTTTGTTGGGTTTTCTTCCCCTTGAGGGTTTCCCAGGATAAATGTCTTGTCTATCTTGTGATCGTGTTTCTATCAGTGATTCTTGATATGCTGCTGCTATGATTTTGAATTGAATACTATTGAATCTAGTCTAGCATATGAAATCTTAACACTTACAAGGTCATAAAGGTCCTTTGCCACATAGATGCACAAGGGTTTCCCAAGATTCCATCTCCAGTTTCTCTAGAATAGACTTGACCCATGGGCCATGGCATTGCATTTTAAAAAGGTAGTATTCATGAATGATACTATAGATGAGCTTTTAATTTTTTTTTGAGCAATTTAACCTTTGAGCTTGGCTAGGATCATGCCAAGTATTTGTGATGCTCATGATTAAAACATCCTCTCCAATAGAAAAGACCTTTTATGACCATTCTTTGCTAGTGAACATAGTTGAGAGACCAAGTTGACAACTAGTAGATTAAAACATCCAAATAAGTCTCGACTCCAAATTCCAAGTAGTCCTAGACTCTGAAAATTCCATATGAGAAAGCTAGATACTATCTAGCATGCATGCTGCATCCTTTTAAGTGGGGTTGAACATGAAAGAGCGGAAGTTATAGCAATACCAATTATGTCACATCACTAAAAGGGGCTTTTAATACCCTGAATGTGGTGAGGGTGTTGAATAGGATGGAAAAATAAAAGTTGCCAAGGAGCATTCCCGTCCATTTGCTTGTACTACCCATTTATCGACAAGAGCAACTGCTTGAGGTCTTATGTCAAGGAGGCACAATCCTGCCTGATCCTTTGGGAAAGCACAAATATCTCAAGCCAATAGAGGAATCCCTTTCACCACACCCTAGTTGCTGTAAAGGAAACTTCTAACAACATTCTCCAACATTTTATAAGCTACTTGAGTGATTAGACACCAATCACCTACTGAGTCCCTTTAAATGCCTTTTGGGATAAGCTTGATAAGACCTGCATTAAGAAACTTCCCCATACTACTACTTACTGCTACTACTACTACTACTGATCACTTCTTGACATATCTTCAAATAGGTGGGACTAACGAAATGCCACAACTTCTTGTAGAATTCCATTAAGAGACCATAAGGGCCCCGAGACATTTTATTCTTAAGCTCTTTCATAGCAACCCCCAAATCATCTGACTTGAGTTCCTTAGAAAGGTAAACTCTCTTATAAGTTTCTATCTTCTATGGGACAAGGTTCATAGATGTAGAGGCTCAAAGCCCATTTGAAGTGAAGCTCCTTTTGAAATGTTCTTTGAAAAATGTAAAATTTCCATCTCATCCTTTGTAAGGTTTCCACTAGGGTTTCACAAAATTGAAATCTGCTCTAATTTGTGTTTCCTCTTTATGCGTTGGAAATAGAATTTAGGTGGTGCATCCCCATTAGCAATCTATTCTATGTGCCCCCTCGTACTGGTTCTTCTTGTCTTATAATCTTCAAAGCTCAAATGCTTGGAGTTGCATCTCAAACTCACTTGCCAGTGGCCACTTGTTGATGCCACTTGTTGATGCCATTCATTAAATGGATCTATTTCCACCCATTCACAAGCGGATTGACATTGATTCCAAACTTGGCTTTCTGTGCCTTTCCTTGTTCTAGCAACCATTTTACCCTAGCTCATCGACATTCTTGTGACTCATGAAGAGATTGTTATCACCAGAGTTGTAGTTGCCTCTGTAAAAGATCCTATCTAGGATGGGCAAAGGACATGCAACTAAACTAGATGAACTCAGAGTGCCTCAAGGCTCAACCCTTGCAAGTGATGCTAGTGTCGCATTGGATGAGGACCTCTTTGCTTTTGGTAAGGCAAAAACAATCAAAGGGGGAGACCTTGGGAAACCTATGAAGGCCAATCAAACAGTCAAGACACACTAGAGGGATAATGAGAATAAGCCAAAGTGATGTCTTGACATAGCCCCTTAATCAAATGAAGATACTATCGCGATGAGTCCAGTTAAATAATGGCTGAGAAGGCTTAAGCAATTAGAGAACACTCAACCAACAAATGAAATCCTAATAGTAATGACGTAAATAACAAATCTAGGAGCAAATGGAAGTGCCAACATGAAATGGCCAAGTCTTGCTAGGTGTATACGTATCACTCAAGTAACATTGGTTGCAAGATGGCAAATAATGTGTTTCTAGCACTTAATCGTGATGTTTTGATTGAGGATAAGCAACGTGAAACACAAAACAAGCACACCCAAGTGACAAAAACTAGTAGAAGGTGGAAATGCCCAAGGAGGGCGATTTCCCTCTAGGTAGGCGAGTGCCTGGAGCAGGAAAATGCAGTCCAAGTGCCACCAAACTTTGTACATAGGGTTCTAAGGCCAAAACTAACTTGGGTTTTGAAGCATTGATAGATTCTACGGTTAAATCTATGGCTGTTAAAATTAAGGGTTTTAAATATTTTATGGTGTGCAAACAATTGGAATGAAAATCTAAACTAAGAGAAATGAGTTACGATCTTACCTGGAATCAGTTACTCTTCCTCTTGGTGCTTGACTTAGTGAAATTCTATGACTGAAATCTTGCTCCACGATTTTCCTCAATGTGGTAGTAGCGCCCCTCTTCTCTGTACAAACAAACAACTATGTTAATTTACTGCACAATGGAGAAAAACACGAATAACAAAATGTGAAACAAAGAGCATTCAATCTTGACAATGCAATGCACAAAAGGAAAACTCCCTGTTGTCACATGAATTGAAGAAATAAGGCCACACTTCATAGCAATGGCGCCCTCTCTCCAAGTTGCTATCTTGTCATAAATCATCCACAACAAACTCAAAATCTCCACAAAGAAATCATTAACATTCACAGAGTAAGAACATGCAATCACTACACTCGAACACCATACACAAGATTCACAAGTTTTGTGCAAAAGATTTTCTCTATAACAGAAATCTCCAAGAGCCAAAAGTCCCAAGAGGAATACAAATGAGCCAACTCTATCCTAAATAGAGAGCTGCTATACAAAATCCCTAGCCAAAGAGATCAATCGCTGAGATTAAATCATCTCAATCACAAATCGATGGCTAAGATCATCTCTCAAAGTGGTAATGAGCAAGCTACATGAGGGGGGGGGGGCGAATTCCTCTACATGCCCTAGGAGAACAACATGTTAATGTTATAAAACATGAAGTACATGAGGAAAGGGGCCCCTACGGGTGATGTCCCCTTAAGGCGCCCTCTTTTACATAGCATATGTGCCAATACATTAATACCATAAGATGAAAATGCCCCCATGGAGCAAATTTACCCCTCCTAAGAAGAATTAAGTTGTGGACCCTATCTCTAATAATAACCACATAATATATGGTCCAAAAGTGCAGTACAATGATAAAACATCATCCCAAGTCATAAGCTGCCCCAACATTAGCCATTTTGATAATTTGGCTAAGGCCATGGTCACTTTTAATTTTTAATTATGTTGGTATATATGGATGAGGTGGTAATATGCTAAAAATGACCATTTCTCTTCCCCAGATGCCCAAACCAATTGCGCCATTGAGATCAGAGACCCCAGATCTACTAATGATGACCACAAGAGCCACAAAATTCCATCAAATATGCATTGTGTAGCTCAATCCATGCCAAACTAATAAAAATATGGCCCCGATAACTGGTATTATATAAAAATCTCACCAACCGGGACATATCATGGCGAATTGCAGCATGAATCATGTATGGGATCCCTGTGGATGCTAAAAACCAAAAATCACATGTCCGGATCCAAAGTTCCAGGGACCCTATTTTTGGCTTGGTCAAACTAGTTTGACCAAGTCAAACTAGTCAAATAAATGACAAAACTAAAGCTGTGAAGACTTGTAAGCATAAGAGGATTGCCATGATGCTCCCTTATATATGTTGGTAGGCTAACGAAACAATAAACAAGATGCTATAGTGATCCATCATGAATTACAAAAAAAAACTAGGCCTAAGTTAGAACAAGCTTGTTACCTTTTCAAGAAGCCTCCAATGTATGCACACTTACAAACTTGGTCATCTTGCTAGCCATGGGTGAGGTGATCAAATAGACTTAAGGCAAAGGGGAGGACTTGCAAACTTTGATATTGAGATCCCTTGGACAAGCAGGGGATACATGGGTCACATTGACATAAACATGCTAGAGAATAATAGGGGATGGCAGTGTCTCATAAATGGGATAGAGTGCTTAGGAAACCACCACTAGACTCTAACGGGTAATCTGTAGTTCACATCCAAGCTTGTCTCGAACTCTGTGAGGATTCTTTTCTAGAACACCTCTGATGAGTACATAGGTAACTGCTCTGCGGTGAGGTTCTAGGGGACACTTAGAATTAGCTGTGCCTTACTCCATCTCATGTCCCAATCCTTAAGCTCCATGATAAATAATCATTATATTTCCTTTACATGACCAACAGTCATTTAGATTTAGCATTTGTTTTTCATCTGTTTTATTGGCCCTTTTCATTAGCCTTTTGGTCTGATTTTACTTTCTTTATCCTTTTTGGCTTGAATTTTTTTTCTCTGGATATAGCATGATACACATAATGTAATGATGGTAGTAGTACTTGCTTTGAGGATCAATGGGATGACACTCGGTGGAAAGCACAACTCTACCCACCACTACAACATCAGGGGCAACTGACAGGAAGTAGATGCATAGTTGAAGCTATACTCCCACACACTCCAGAGCTGAGACACAAATAACATGGACTCCAACATACATAGGGGTCAAAGGGGGAAGTCCCCTAGATCACACATCTTAGTCCAAGTCGGGGTAACGATCTAGTATGGATAGGTTGGATGGGTGGAGATAGTGATAGGTGATGCCAAGGCTAGCAGATGCGACAAAGGTGACAGGATCTGTACAAAGGATGGGGAAGGAACCTGCTATCACCAACCTTGTAGTTGCCTATGTGAGATGGGTCTAGAATGGATGGTAGAGGGACAAGCAACTAAGGAGGTGGAACGAAGATTGCCTAGACTTCCAAATGGATGGTTGTCACGCCAATCGAGGTAGTTTTCACTTTATGTTGTCTTAGCCCAAGACAATCAATGGGAGAGACCCAAATCTACTCTCGACAGGAGAGATCAGACCTAAACATCAGATTAGATGAAATGGACTTGAGGTTCGTAAGGTGTAAGGTGATGGAAACCCTAGATCTATGGATGACGTCACTAAATGAACCAAGGCTTTGGATAAGGGTTTAGGAGATATGAGATTTGATCCAAGTTAGGACACAAGTGACCTATGAGGAAAGTACTAGATCTGGGGTTAAGGTACTAGCAAAAGGTGAAGATATTCACTGCCTTGGGAAACGTAACCAATGCAGAGAAGGTAAGAATAGGTTTGGGGCTATCTAGTACCGAGGGATAGACTTGTAAGAAAGCATGACAGTGTCAAAGCACCCGAGCCACAAAGAAAGAGTCAAAACGCAAGAGGAAAAGGCAACAGGAGGGGTAGCGCTAGGGTTTGAAGATCAGTGCCTTGGGATCTAGGCCAATGGAGTCACGTTTTGCCCAACACTGAAGAAGACCCACCTAGGGTTGGACCCAATCTACAAACCCAAAAGTAGTTTTGCTAGAAAGGATCAGATCATGAGAAAAGGAGGCAACATGGAAGGTGGCGCTAGGGTTTGAAGACGAGTGTTTTTCAGATCTAGGGCAATGGAGTCACTTTTAGCCCAGTGTTGAGGAACACCCACTTAGGGTTGGACCCGATCTACAAAATCCAAAAATGGTTTGCCTCGAGATCAAGCGGTTTGATCTATAATATTTTTTGGTTTTTTATATTTAGGGTTTTAAGATAAAAATGGAGATGCAGATGCCAATGGATTGAGATCTGGAAGAGAAGCACTAACTTGTAGATCTTAACTGGAAAACCTTGTAGATGCCTTGATGATGATGATCCTTGCTATCCCGATCAATTTGAGAAGATTTGAGTGAGTTCTATGCCCAACGTTTTGTCCCAAGAAGCCATTGCTCCCTCTCTCCTGCACAACAAACGTCAACCATATCAGATTTGCTGCATCATGAGAAAATTCAAAAAAGCAAATGCTGCAGAAAAATAACAAGATGAAATCATAGATCACATTGATGCTAATGAAAACCCCCTGATACAAAACACATCCAAGCCAAGCGAGTTGAGGAAACCCTGCAAAAATGCTCAAGTTGAAGTCGCCTTCGTGTAGATAAGACAATTTTTCCCGAAAAAATATATAGATCTCACATCAAATACCCAAATGCTAGGAAGCAAAAGATTTTCCAATCACCATCTAAGAACACTAGATGCAAAGGAGATCCAAAGAATTTTCACAAGAAAAGTTTTTCTATTATCCAGATCCAAGAGCCAAAGACCCCTTACAAGTGAGAGGCTCTCTCCTTTAAATAGGAATGAGAGAACCAAAATCCTAACCACTTTTCAAATGGGTGGCTAAGATTAAAAGATACAAATGTTCTAATCAACGGTTGAGATGAGTTCAACATACAATACATGGGTCAATACAATAATATAATATAAAAGTGGACTACATCACCCTAAGAGAGGGGATCCCACTCAACAAAAAATAAATGAAGCACAGGGTGGGTCCAGGGAGTGTTAACTAACTCCTTTTGGGTGTCCCCATGGCACAATAAAAATAATATAATTTTTTAACTGTGAAATTGTGCCTTCCTGAAGAAATCGTGAGCCTCCAAAAAGCTCCAGAAAATAATAAAATATGCTCAAAAAAGTAGAGATGTGGGCCCATCCAGGTGCTGCAACTGCTGGAGGAGTGGAAGACATCATACTCATCATCAGAACTCATCCCATGCCAATTTCTTGCCTCAGTAGCCCAATTGAATTCTTCAGTAGCCATTTTAATTATTTTTTACCTGCCTCGAGAAATGCGATATGCCAAAAACTTCCTCCTAGGGTGCCTGCGTTATCCAACTGAGCCTATTAGGCTCTCTGGGAGGGGGGGTAATATGGTACAATCAAGTGGCTGGACACCCCCTTCCTCATACAACGCTCTAAGAGATCCAAGAAAATCACTTCCCTGCTCAGACATGCCATCCAGTATGGCAGAACTGCACCAAAAAGGTACACTGAGCCAAGTCATCTCTGCAACTGCTCGAAACTGAAAGTAAGCTATCTCATTAGACTCAGAGAGTCCAAATCCATCTAGGGTGCATACTCACACACCGTATATGTCTCTTCATGATCATCTACAATATCCAATATACCCAGATAGACAAAATAATAATCTGTAAATGACCACATAATCAATAATATAACTCAGGATACATCCATCCGCTGCAAGTGTTCAAAGGTTAAGACATGCTCTATAAATCATTCAAGTAACAAATATAACAAGTAGTAATCACTTCATTGGCGGTCTATCAACCAAATGCACAGGGTTTCATTTATTAATTATAACTCAGAGCAGACTTTCAAAACCATACTCACTTCATAGTTGTAGTCAATTTTCTAGTGAAGGGTGAAGGCTAAAATTCATAAGGCTAGGAAAAAGGGTGACCACCAACTTGACACTGTGACACTTAGGATATGGAAAGGGAATACTCACTCTAGTATATGACTGACAAGCAACAACACAAGGGATGGCAGTGTCTCTCAAATGGGTAAGCTACTTTCAGAAATGTTTATTCACCTTGACAAATGCTCACAATCCAAATCAATACAAGTGAGGCCAGCAATCATTAGATATAACTTTAGGAACCATTGCTTTTTTGGGCCTTTGATTTTCCATAGCCTCGATCCATGTGTTTATTACACAGATTTTATTATTGAGGCTTCTTGCATTCATGTATGTTTAAAAACACTACTTTTCATGAATGTTTTAATATATTCATTTCAATGTACTTCAAAGCCAATTTCATTAGGCTTCCCTTTCATTCATGTATGTTTAAAAACACTACTTTTCATGAATGTTTTAATATATTCATTTCAATGTACTTCAAAGCCAATTTCATTAGGCTTGCCTTTCATTCACGTATGTTCAAAAACACTACTTTTCATGAATGGGCTTTTCATAAGATATTCATTTCCAAATACATTGTATTGATGGCAACGCTACTTGTTTCAGGTTTAGCCAACACAACCTAGGTAACTCAGAGCTGAGACACAAATAAACAGGGAAGCTTGTCCAACCAAAATGCTCTAGTGGGGAAAGGTCCTCCATGCCACAGGTCAAGTCGTAGGTCGGGTCGGAAACATAACGGGAAGGTAATGGATGGGTGGACACAGTGAATAATGAAACCAACACTAGCAAGCCAAAGTATGGTGGGAATGACTACCTCTATTCTCCCTAAGGAGGGTAAAACCAATGAGTATGAATCAAGAACTTCAAGGTTTGTGTAGGGACATCAATACATAATATCATTACATCCAAGTCCACGTATTTATATGACCGCCAGATCATGATCCTAAATGCTAATACATGTCACAAAAATGAGTATAAGAGCAATGATAACCATAACACAAGATAATATAAACTGAGTCATAAACATGTAATAATCCATTTGAACCAACATCTATCCAATGAGAAAGCACCGATACAACTATGAGCACTACTAACTGCTTTGCAATTGGCTAAATGGCTACATCAGTCCTCAAATCTGAGTGTCCTGAGACTCAGTCATGGCAATGGGAGAGTACTATAGTCCATCAATCAAATCATGATCCATCAGAAATGTTCTTCTCAACATCTCATATGTAGGGGAGTTGGCTGAAAAATGAACTGGAATCTGAAAAATAGAATATGGTAGCCCGGCTACTATATATTTGATAACAAAACCAATGTGCATACATGAGAGCCTTTGCATCAAGGCAAGATGACCAATCCAACAGTCAACGCACCATAAGAACCAATGAAGCATAGGATCACGCAACTAGTCAAACTACTAACATAAATAAAGAAGACAAAACATAACATATAACATCCATGTGCATAACCATATACCTGCTCTGCTGCATAGATCCGGAAGATGGACTCTGATGAAAATAGGCAAGGGAAAACCAACACTGATCACCACTGCTCTCCTAGTGAGCCATGGCCTAGCCAACGCATCTCCATGGGGTCATGTAGGAACAACTGTGTCATGGGGAGCCTGGAAGAATGCTCTGAGTAGCTCTGAGATTGAGACACACTACCGATGGCGCATAGCTATGCTCATGCTCATGTAAGGACCGACTCTATGCTCTGGTATAGGATTTGCATCATGGTAGTCCCAGCTAACATGGATGTTGTAGTGGAGATTTCTCTCTAGCTACGTGCAAAAGTGTTGATTTTTATACCTAGGAGTTGTTCCCCTAAGTGACATTTGCCCAAGTCACTAGGAAAAGGGATTGAGTCACTTGGACTTTATATTAATGACTTGAGATGAACATTAAATGCACTTTAGAGAATAAAGTGCACTTTAAATAAAAATTTAAAAAGTGAGTGAATTAAATTTTATTTTGTGGAGAAAAGTGATTTTAATGACAACCACTCATCTAGTCTAATTTGAGCCTTTGGATTATATGGATTTTCATTAACCCTAACTTTTTACCTAAAATGAAAGTTTTCCAAGTGAAGAGGCACTTTTGCAATTTTGAGAGAGAGGAGAGCCATTTCTGAGAAAGAGGGAGAAATAGCAGTAGGAGCTTTTTTTTCTTTGGGCATGCAAATCGAGAAAGGAAAGTACAACAATGGGGTACGATTTTCGAGGCAGCAAGCATTTATTGTAGCTTTTCTGTATAAACCGTACTGGATGGATTTCGTATAGGGTACGTTTCTCGAGGCATAAGGTACGAGCTTAGTTTTCGAGGCAGAAAACCAGGCACACATTTCGAGGTAGAAATCTGGGCACAAATCTCGAGGCATTTTTTAGAGGAACGATTTTCGAGAAGTCTGTACAGACAGACAGTACAACCCGTTCGTACGACTGCTGTTCAGTCCGTACAACAGCATGAAAATCGAGGAGGGTGCAACAGGAAATTTTTGAGTTTGAGTTTTTTCTGTTCGGCATAAACATCGAGGCAAGTTTTCTTCATTCGATTGAGATAAGTTGGATTGATATTTTTTCTGTCTATTGCTGTAAATTTTCCAGATAAATAAAATTCTCTCTCACAGGTTTTCCCTGGAGGTTGGGGTTTTTCTCGGGTCATTGGACCAAAAATCTCTGTGTCTAAAATTTATGTGTGATTGTGTTTTATTTGCTGCTCATGAAAAGTTGTAGAAATTCTTCTTCTATTTTAGTCCTATATTGTTTATGAGAAAAATCTAATTTGCAGCAGAAATACAAATTGGGTTGGACATTAAACAATGTTTTAAACGGAGTTGGAAAACGGGTTGGGAGAGTGCTGAAAATTCTACATGGTATCAGAGCTTTGTTAAAGAGAGGGCATATTTTTACACAATGAAAAATTTCAGACTTCAATGATTTGTTTTGTCAGTGGGCAACATCTTGTTAAAACTTGAACTTTGCGGAGAAAATGACAACAAGACTTAGGTTGGAGGATAGACTTGATGGGGCTAGGAATTTTGTCCCATGGAAAGCTAGGCTAGTGCTGATATTGGAGGAAAATGAGTTATGGGATGAAGTGGTTCACAACACTACAACAAATCCTATTGATGTTCCCCCTTCCACTGATGCAACGACACTTTTTGCCTTCAACAAGCAGGACATAAAGGCTAGAAGAATAATCTTAGATGCAGTTAAAGACCATGTGATCCCATACATTTCGAGTAAGACCCGTGCATATCAGATGTGGGATGCTTTGATCGACTTGTTTCAAAGCTCAAATGAGAATAGGAAGATGGTTTTGAGGGAGAAGTTGAAAAGTATCAAGATGGCCAAAGCTGAGGTTGTGATTTCCTACCTTACTAGGATCTCTCAGGTGAGAGATGAGCTTGCAGCAGTGGGGGAGGTTGTTCCTGGTTCGGAGCTAGTGCAGACAGCTTTGAATGGGGTTTCAAAGCCTTGGGCTGTGTTTGTGGAGGCTATAGTGGCTAGGGAGAACTTGCATACATGGGACAGGATATGTGATGATTTTGTTCAGGAGGAGACCCAGAGAGGTCTTGTGCAGGGCAACTCTTCTACTAACAGGGAGGATGAGGAGAATGTGGCGTTGACTGCAAAGTGGAAGAAGAAGTTCAAGAAGGGCCCCAAGAAGAGTGGGGCTAAGCAGTAGGAGGGACAAAAGAAGGATTTGAGCACTGTGAAGTGCTTCGCTTGTCAGAAGTTTGGGCACTATGCTGGGTAGTGTCCACAGAAGAAGAAGAAGCAGCAGAAGATAACAACTTCGACAGAGGTGGAGGAGTTTATAGCTAGATTCGAGAGTTTTCTCTCTGTACTGGGCATGTTGATAGAGAGAGAGCATCCATCATCACCAGTGTAGATATTGATATTGAGAGGAAGTATTCCTTGTTGACAAGCGATTCTTTGAGTGCATCCACCGCCAGCACGTGGTATATTGATAGTGGAGCTTCGAGCCACATGACAGATGCTCGAGAGATGTTCTCCGAGCTTTCACAGACGGAGATTGATGTGGAGATAGTGTTGGGGGATGATACAGTTGTCAGAGCAGTTGGGCATGGGACCATTACTTTTCAGAGAGAGTCCACGACTCCCATGATTTTGAGAGATGTACTGTATGTACTTGGGCTGAAGAAGAACATCATCTCAGTTTCCATGATCGAGGATAGGGGTCTTGGGGTGTCCTTCCTGGATGGACATGTGCGTGTTTTTCCCAAGACTGCAGGACCATCTGCTTCCTACACCATTGGAGTCAGATATGGGAAACTGTACAAGCTCTTGTTTCAACCCCAGCATGCTTTGGTACATAGCAACAACAACGAGCTTTGTGAGCTGTGGCACAGGAGGATGGCTCATCTGCATCATCCAACTTTGAGGATGTTGAGGTATATGGTTAGAGGTTTGCCAGAGTTCGACACAAAGCATCGTGATGTATGCAGGGGGTGTGCTTTGGGAAAGTACACCAAGACTGCTTTTACGAGCAGTGATAGCAGGTGAACAAGAGTTCTTGATTTGATACATTCCGACTTGTGTGGTCCTATGACAGTTGTTTCTCTGAGAGGGTTTGAGTATTATGTGACATTCATCGATGACCATTCCAAGAAGACCTGGATCTACTTCCTGAAGAGCAAGAAATCTGAGGAGATCTTGCAGAGGTTCCAATAGTTCAAAGCTCTTGTGGAGAACCAGACTGGGAGGAAGATACATGCACTCATATCAGATAACGAGGGTGAGTATACCTCCAAGGAGTTCGATGAGTATTGCAGACAGGAGGGCATTCAAAGACAGTTGACGATACCATACACTCCTGAGCAGAATGGAGTGGCAGAAAGGAAGAACAGATCTATAGGTTGAGCTACGAGAGCCAAGTTACATGATCAGTCACTTCTTTTCTTCCTTTGGGCGGAGGCATGTAGTACAGTTGTGTACCTTCAGAACAAGAGTCCCCATCGCGCCGTGGGGAACAAGACACCTGAGAAGAAGCTTGAGGTGATTCATTTTCATATATTTGGTTGCCTGACTTATTCACATGTCTCTTTTGAGAAGAAGACAAAGTTTGAGCCCACATCAGAGAGAGACATCTTTGTGAGGTATGACGAGACTTCAAAGGTCTTCCGCATTTATCTTCCTTCCAAGAGGAAGGTGGTTGTGAGGAGGGAAGTGAGATTTGAGGAGGACTGGGCCTTCAGGAAGTCTAGAGAGTCAGAGCAGGGAGAGCAGCAGGTTCCCACACCTCAGGTAGCTTCACAGGTACCTTCAGTGCAGATGACAGGTTCATAGGTTTTCGGGGTTACTGGACCACAGAGTATAGGCACAGGATCTCTAGTTTCAGTCGTTTAGCCAGCAGGATCTTCAAGGACAGTTTTTCGGTCTCAGGTTATAGGTTCACCGTATAGAGCTACAGGATCATAGGGTTCACCAGCTTCTGGTTCACAGGTTATTGGGCCTTCTACCTCTTGGAGTTCATCAGATGAGGACAGACTAGTGTGGAAGAAACCTTTAGGGAAGAAGAAGCCTAAGTGGCTTCAAGAGATCTTGAAGGAAGCAAAGGAGTTTGGAACGCCCAAGGAGCCAGTGAGGGCTATACAAATGCCAGACAGATTGGGCATGGCATTGGTTGCCAGTCTTCGTGATTCAGAGCCATCTATGTTTGAGGAGGCCTATCAGCATCATGTTTGGAGAGATGCCATCATGGAAGAGTACCATGTTAAACTAGCAGCAACAAGGAAGGTCTTCCTGCATGCATGTGTTCTTGCATACAAAAGACTTAAATTAGGAAGCCAATTGTATTTAATTATTTTTCCTAAGTTTACTTTGGAAAATAACTAAAGTGATCTAAATTAACTTTAGTGAACCACTAGTTAAAGTGAAAGTGAAATTAGGGTTTTCGCTTTACCTAAAGTTATAAAAGAGAGATCAATTGGTGGAAAGAACACATACACTTGTATTCCGATGGAGATAGGATACCGACAAGGAGAGAAAGCCAAACAGGATTTAGCTGAGAAGACGAAGGAGCGAGCAGCAGGATCATCGAGCTTCGTACAACTGGGTCGTACACTCACACAGGAGGGTGTTGAGGTTTAGTTGGGATTTGCACCATGATTCTGTCGGGTACTGCATTCGCTAGGTTTGGGTGAATTTGCAGTGATTGTAAAAGTTCCATATATTCTCATAATAAAATCTATATCTGACTGTTGCACCGATTTTCCCATTTTGGGTTTTTCCGGGGGTTTCCATACCCAAAATAATAGTGTCAATATCGTGATGTGATGTTGTGATTTATTTCTCAGTTTTATATTCCGCTGCATACTGTAAAAGATATTCATGTGTGGTTATCAGTTGATATTTTGCATGCACTGTTTAGCCCTAGTTGAATATTAAAGGAAAATTTACATGGTATCAGAGCTCTGGTGAGCTAAAGTTGAGAGATTTGCAGCAGCAGTGATAGATCAGGGGTAGATCTATAGGAAGACACAAACCTAGACTTCCAGATTTAGGGTTTGACATGTACACTTCACTATGGCTGTGTAGTTGAGAGTTGAGGAGACTCCAGGGTGCTCAGAGCTTTCCTACATGGAAAGAAAGGATCACAAGGATCCTGGACGTCAGCGATGCAGAGGAGCACATTGACTCCACGAAGGTTGCACCCACAGATCCGACAGATTTAGCAGCTTGGAAGAAGATTGATTCCAGAGCCATGCTGATTATCATGGATGGAGTGAAGGACCATATAGTCCCTCACCTTTCTGGTAAGAAGACCGCAACAGAGATGTGGACGGCTTTGGAGAGTCTATACCAAAGCAAGAACGAGAACCAGAAGATGGTGTTGCAAGAGAGGATGCACAACACCAAGATGGCCAAGGGAGAAGGAGTGGTGCCTTATCTCATAAGGCTTACACAGATCAGGGACAAGCTTGGAGCTGTTAGCTCTAAGACAGTGGATGAGGAGCTAGTTCGGATAGCCCTCAATGGCTTCTCTAAGCCATGGGACACCTTTGTCAAAGGTGTTGTGGCTAGGGAGAAGTTCCCTGATTGGCAGAGACTATGGGATGACTTTGTGCAGGAGGAGACCCGCATGGGTCAAGGATCAGGCTCATCCAGCAGTGCCCCACAGATTGTGGATGAGGAGGCTCTAGCCCTTACAGGGAAGAGCAAGGGGAAGGCAAAGAGGAAGAAGGATGGTAAGAAGAACCTTGACGTGTCAAAGGTCAAGTGTTTTATTTTCCACAAGCAGGGACACTTTGTCTCTCAATGCCCAGACAGGAAGAAGAAGAGTAACACTCAGATGGCTGGATCTGCAGAGGTGGATGAGTTCAGAAAGAACTTCGATGAGGAGTTCCGTTTGATAGTTTGCATGGCAAGCACCACGGGGAGCAACATATGGTACATTGACAGTGGAGCATCTGGTCACATGACTGGATAGGAGAGATTCTTCAAAGACTTGTAGGAGGGTGGAACAGGGATCCACGTTGAGCTGGGTGATTATGCGCGGTATCAGGCGCAAGGAGTTGGCACTGTTTCATTTGAGAGGGAGTCTGGCAAACCCCTTAGTTTTGTTGATGTGTAATATGTTCTAGGACTGACCACGAACTTTATATCAGTTTCCATTTTGGAGGACAAGGGATATCAGGTGAAGTTCCGTGACCATAGAGTTTATATCAGGCCCAAGGGGTCAGATAGGAGCTTGGATCGGGTGATTGGCAGAAGGAGCGAGAAAGTGTACAGATTACACTTTGAGCCTGCAAAGGTTCTAGTCAGTAGCAGCAGCAGCAGTCAGGGTGAGTTGTGGCATAAGAGGGCGGCACACTTACACCATGGAGCACTGAAGCAATTGAGACAAGCAGTCATTGGAGTTCCTTAGGTACAGGAGGAAAAGCATAACCACTACAAGGGTTGTGCTTTGGGGAAGAACATCAGGAAGCCTTTCCCATAGAGTGAGCACAAGTCTAAGGAGCCCTTGGACTTGGTGCATTCGGATCTATGTGGACCTATGAGTGTCCATTCGTTCAGTGGTTACAGTTATTGCGTAACATTCATTGATGACTATTCCAGGAAAACCTGGATCTATTTCTTGAAGGCCAAGTCAGAGGTATTTGAGAGGTTTTGAGAGTTCAAGACTCTTGTGGAGAATCAAACAGGAAAGAAGATTTGAGTGTTGAGGACAGACAATGGGGGTGAGTACACTTCCAATGAGTTCATGGAGTATTGTTCAGCTGAGGGTATCAAGGAGCACACTGTGCCCCATACCCCACAGCAGAATGGAGTTGCAGAGCGAAAGAATAGGACTATGGTTGGAGCAGCCAAGGCCATGCTATTTGATCAGGGATTACCACTATTCCTCTGGGCCAAGGCATTTAGGACTGCAGTATACATTCAGAACAGGTGTCCCCACATAGGCTTGGGGAGGAAGACACCAAAGGAGGTCTTCACAGGCACTAGGCCAAATGTGAGTCACATTCGCATATTCGGCAGTGTTTGCTATTGTCATGTTCATGCTGACAATAGGAAGAAGCTGGACCCTTCTGGAGAGAAGGGGTTACTTGTTGGTTACAACGAGATTTCGAAGGCATATAGAGTTTACATTCCTGCTCGCAGGAAGGTCATTTTGAACAGGGATGTCCAGTTCGATGAGGACAGGGCCTTGCGGAGATCTTTGGACTTACGAGCAGAGCAATAGCCAACACAGGAGTCGGGAGTCAAGTTGGAGGAGCCAGATGTATAGGTACAGGTACAGACACAAAGCATAGGTTTTAGTGGTCAGAGGGACTTAGGTGGACAGGATCCTTCAGTCATTGACTTGAAGGATGAGATGCAGCAGGAGACGGATATCCAGCAGCCATAGGAGGTTGACACTAGGCCAAGGCCTAAGTGGTTTAGATCCACAGTGCAGGATTCTAGGTAGGTAGATCCTCCACAGACATCTTTTAGACGAAGTGTACCACCAGAGAGGCTTAGTTATATGGCACTGATGACAGAGTTGATTAACTCTGAACCTTCCAGCTTCAGGAAGGCTACACAACATGATGTGCGGCAGGAAGCTATGGTTGAGGAGTATGACTCCATTATGAAAAACCAAGTATGGGAGGTTGTGCCGAGGCCACAAGGGAAAAAGGTGGTGGGATCCAGATGGATCTACAAGGTGAAGCTTGTAGCAGATGGAAGCGTGGAGTAGTGCAAGGTGCGCTTCGTGGCAAAGGGGTTTTCGCAGAAGGAGGGTATTGATTATGAGGAGACCTTCGCCCCTGTTGCCAGGTATTCTTCCATTCGGACCATTATCTCGCTAGTAGCTAAGATGGGTTGGTGTGTCCATCAGATGGACGTCAAGACTGCCTTCCTCAACGAAGTTATAGAGTTGGAGGTGTATATTGAGCAGCCAAAGGGGTTTGATGTGGAGAATAGGGAGACGCATGTATGCAGATTGCATCGAGCTCTTTATGGGCTCAAGCAGGCACCTCGAGCATGGTACTTGAGGATTGACAACTATCTACGAGAGATGGGATTTCAGCGCAGTGAGGTTGGCCACAACCTGTACTTCTTGATAGGTGAGATGCCTCTCATACTGGTCTTATATGTGGATGATGTCTTTTTGACAGGAGATGAGAGGCTGATTGGAGACTGTAAGTCCAACCTTGCAGTAGAGTTTGAGATGAAAGACCTTGGGTTGATGCATTACTTTTTGGGCTTGGAAGTTTGGCAGAGAGATGGATGCTTCTTCATTGGACAGGGGAAGTATGTAGTAGAGATCCTGAAGAGATTCAGGATGGAGGACTGCAAGCCTATGGCCATACCTCTAGTTTCCAACTGGAGGAAGATTGATGCATCAGGATCAGACGGATTTGATCCTACCTTGTATCGTCAGCTTATCGTATCGCTTATATATCTGGTCAACACACGGCCAAACATTAGCTTTGCAGTCAACTCTTTGAGTTAGTTCATGGTGGACCCTCAGAGAGTGCATTGGATGGCTGCAAAGCACATACTTCGCTACATCAGAGGTACAGTGGAGTATGGATTGGTATATGAGCGCATGGGGAGTGTACAGTTAGCAGGTTTCACAGATGCTGACTGGGTAGGATGTGTAGAGGACCGAAAGAGTACTTCAGGTTGCTGTTTCAACATCGGATTAGG
Source organism: Pseudotsuga menziesii (assembly GCA_001517045.1). Classification (NCBI taxonomy): domain Eukaryota; kingdom Viridiplantae; phylum Streptophyta; class Pinopsida; order Pinales; family Pinaceae; genus Pseudotsuga; species Pseudotsuga menziesii. The sequence continues at coordinate 450,736 of LPNX010310293.1, read as the reverse complement.
GGTTGTCTCTTGGTTTAGTAGGAAGCAGAAGTCAGTTGCATTGAGCTCGTTAGAGGCTGGGTACATGGCAGCCAGCATGGCTGCTTGTGAGGGTATGTGGTTGAGGAAGTTACTTGCAGGGTTGTTCGAGTGTGAGCTAGAGGCTACAGTAGTTCACTGTGACAATCAGAGTGGCATTAGGCTATCTGAGAATCCAGTGTTCCATGACTGGAGCAAACACATAAACATCAGATACCATTTTTTGAGAGATTGTTTTCAGAGGGGAACCATTCGGTTGGAGTACATACAGACAGATGAGCAGGTGGCAGACATTTTCACCAAGGCACTTTACAGTCAGAGTTTTGTGAATTTCAGGAATAAGTTGGGGTTGCTACCGAATCCCTTCCTCGTTGAGAGGGAGTGTTAAACTAGCAGCAACAAGGAAGGTCTTCCTGCATGCATGTGTTCTTGCATGCAAAAAACTTAAATTAGGAAGCCAATTGTATTTAATTATTTTTCCTAAGTTTACTTTGGAAAATAACTAAAGTGATCTAAATTAACTTTAGTGAACCACTAGTTAAAGTGAAAGTGAAATTAGGGTTTTTGCTTTACCTAAAGTTATAAAAGAGAGATCAATTGGTGGAGAGAACACACACACTTGTATTTCGATAGAGACCATAGGATACAGACAAGGAGAGAAAGTCAGACAAAGGATTTATCTGAGAAGACGGAGGAGTGAGCAGCAGGATCATCGAGCTTCGTATAGCTGGGCCGTACACTCACACAGGAGGGGGTTGAGGTTTAGTTGGGATTTGCCTCGTGATTTTGCCGGGTACTGCATTCGCCATGTTTGGGTGAATTTGCAGTGATTGTAAAAGCTCCATATTTTCTCATAATAAAATCTATATCTGACTGCTGCACCGGCTTTCCCATTTTGGGTTTTTCCGGGGGTTTCCATACCCAAAATAATAGAGTCAATATCGTGATGTGATGTTGTGATTTATTTCTCAGTTTTATATTTCGCTGCATACTGTAAAAGATATTCATGTGTGGTTATCAGTTGATATTTTGCATGCACTGTTTAGCCCTAGTTGGATATTAAAGGAAAATTTACATACCATTCCATCATGAAGAACGATGTTTGGGAGATTGTTTCGAGACCTAAGGGAAACTCAGTGGTGACTTCTCGTTGGCTTTACAAGCTTAAACATGCTGTAGATGGTAGTGTGGAGAGGTACAAGGCTCAGTTTGTGGCGTGGGGGTTCTCACAGGTTGAGGGAGTTGATTATGATGAGACCTTTGCACCCGTTGCTCGTTATACTTCTATCAGGGCATTGATTTCCATTGTTGCGGAAATGGGTTGGAAGATCCATCAGATGGATGTGAAGACTGCATTTCTCAATGGAATCATACAAGAGGAGGTTTACGTGGAGCAGCCACAGGGCTTTGAGATTCATGGGAGAGAGTGTCATGTTTGCAGGCTGAAGAAAGCCTTGTATGGGCTGAAGCAAGCTCCTCGAGCTATAAACTCTTGCTGCGGATGGATTTTCAAAAGAGTGAAGCAAATCCGAATCTCTATTTCATCATGGTTGGAGATGATCCGCTCATTCTTCTGTTGTATGTGGATGACTTGTTTATCACAATGGGAGAGAGACTTTTTGCAGTTTGGAAAAGAGATCTTGCTTCAGAGTATGAGATGATGAACATTGGGTTGATGCACTATTTTTTGGGATTGGAGGTTTGGCAAGAGCCTGGTCATATTTTCATGGTACAGGGAAAGTATGCAGTTGATATTCTGAGGATATTTCAGATGAAGGATTGCAGGCCGATGTCTACACCGATGGTCACCAACGGGAAGAAGCTTCATGCTTCTGAGAGAGAGTTGGTGGATTCTACATTATATCGTCAGCTCATTGGTTCTTTGATGTATCTAGTCAACTTTAGGCCAGATTTGTGTTTTGTGGTGAACACACTCGGTTAGTTCATGGTGGAGCCTAGGAGGGTGCATTGGGTTGCCGCAAAACATGTGTTGAGATACCTTGCAGGGACAGTGGATTATGGTCTGGATTACAGGAGATTGGATGAGATTAGATTGATTGGCTTCACAGATTCAGATTGGACAGGGAGTGTAGCAGACCGAAAAGCACATCCAGATGTTGTTTCAGTTTCGGCTTGACAACAGTGTCGTGGTTCAGCGGGAAGCAAAAGTCTGTTGCTTTGAGTTATGCAGAGGCTGAGTATATGGCAGCCAGTCAAGCTAGTTGCGAGGCGCTGTGGCTTCGCAAGTTGTTGGTGGATTTACTTGATCGGGAGCTGAGGTCTACGGTGATTTACTGTGACAATCAGAGTTGCATCCATTTCTCTGAGAATCCAGTATTTCACGACAGGTCAGCGTATTGAGAATACCATTTCATCCGCGATTATGTTCAGAGAGGAGCTGTGGCATTGCAGTACATTTCCACTAATGAGTGGATTGCAGATATCTTGACGAAGTCTCTTGGAAGAGGCAAGTTTATTCATTTCAGAGACAAGTTGGGTGTGGTGAAGAACAACTTCCATGGTAAGAGGGAGGGTTGATTTTTATACCCAGGAGTTGTTCCCCTAAGTGACATTTGCCTAAGTCACTAGGGAAAGGGGTTGAGTCACTTGGACATTATATTAATGAGTTGAGATGAGCATTAAATGCACTTTAGAGAATAAAGTGCACTTTAAGTAAAAATTTAAAAAGTGAGTGAATTAAATTTTATTTTGTGGAGAAAAGTGATTTTAATCACAACCACTCACCTAGCATAATCTGAGCCTTTGAATTAGATGGCTTTTCATTCACCCTAACTTTTTACCTAAAAGGAAAGTTTTCCAAGTGAAGAGGCACTTTTGTAATTTTAAGAGAGAGGAGAGCCATTTCTGAGAAAGAGGGAGAAATAGCAGCAGGAGCGTTTTTTTCTTTGGGCACGCAAATCAAGAAAGGAAAGTACAACATGTCACGATTGTCAAGGGGGTAGCTGGGCACGATTTTCGAGGCAACAAGCATTTATTGTAGCTTGTCTGTGTCGTACCGATTTCGTACAGGGCATGTTTTATGAGTCAAAAGGTACGAGCTCAGTTTTTGAGGCAGAAAATCGGGCATAGATTTCAAGGCATAAATCTAGGCACAAATCCCAAGGCAGTTTTTCAGAGGCACAATTTTCGAGAAGTCTGTTCAGCCTGTCCGTACAGTCCGTACAACACAAATCGAGGAGGGTGTAGTAGGAAATTTTTTGAGTATGAGTTTTTCTGTTCGGCACGAAAATCAAGGTAGATTTTCTTCATCCGGTTGAGATAAGTTGGACTGATATTTTTCTGTCTATTGTTGTAAATTTTCCAGATAAATAAAATTTTCTCTCTCATAGGGTTTCCCTTAAGGTTGGGGTTTTTCCTTGGTCATTGGACCAAAAATTTGTGTCTGAAATTTATGTGTGAATGTGTTTTATTTGCTGCTCATGAAAAGTTGTATAAATTCTTCTTGTGTTTCAGTCCTATATTGTTTATGAGAAAAATCTAATTCGCAGCAGAAATACAAATTGGGTTGGGCATTAAACAATGTTTTAAACAGAGTTGGAAATCGGGTTGGGAGAGTGTTGAAAATTCTACAAAAAGCACCAACCTTAAATTAGAGGGATCTAGAGGTAGAGTTCATGGTGCAAGGGAAAGCATTCAACCTTGACTTACTTAACAAAGTTGTATAAATTCTTCTTGTGTTTTAGTCCTATATTGTTTATGAGAAAAATCTAATTTGCAGCAGAAATACAAATTGGGTTGGGCATTAGATTTTTATTTGCTGCTCATGAAAAGTTGTATAAATTCTTCTTGTGTTTCAGTCCTATATTGTTTATGAGAAAAATCTAATTTGCAGCAGAAATACAAATTGGGTTGGGCATTAAACAATGTTTTAAACAGAGTTGGAAATCGGGTTGGGAGAGTGTTGAAAATTCTACAAAAAGCATCAACCTTAAATCAGAGGGATCTAGAGGTAGAGTTCATGGTGCAAGGGAAAGCATTCAACCTTGACTTACTTAACAAACAATAAACAAACTGTTTTTTTAGATTTTCTTTTAATTAACAAAAATACTGCAACTATTCATACCTTTGTAAATGAGTCATTGCAACTGTTTGAGGATTTGGTCCAATGGCTTCCATGATTCATTCCTCCGATTTTATTCAACTAGGGTTCTTAATGGGAATGGATTCAAGGAATTTATGTAGTAAACTCAACATACAATGCGATGTGGAAATATGTGGCAAAAGTATGACGGACCAAAAGTGTGACTAAAAGTGTTTGTGGGGAAACCTTCACAATGTATTTATAGGACGACACAAGATTTTGTTGCCCATGGTTTTATGTAGTGCATGGTATTTTTCCATGGTTTATGACCCATTCTTATTTTAGGGTTTTTTGGTCCTTTTTTGAGAGGATGGGGGTTTTGTTGCAATAAATGCACATCTTCCCTATATTTATGAGGGAAGAAAGAATGATTACTTGGACCAATTTGGAGGGAATTTAACTGTGAAAAGAAGGTCAAAATGGAGGGAATAATGATGGGATTATGATGTATAATTATGATGTTGACCATAGAGAGCTATGTGGACAACTTTTAGTGCTAACAGATGTGACAACAATGTTAGAAGGAACCAACAAGGAAGGTCTTCTAGCATTGTATGTGTCTTTGCATGCTAGAGAGACATTAAACTGGAAGCTGACGTTAGCACCGTAAAGATTCTGTACAGCTGGGCCGTACTGTTGACGCAGAGCCATACAACTACGCAGGGTGGTCGTCCCTTGCTGCTTGGTTGTTCAGTGATTTTGCTGAGGTTCTCGCTAGGTTGGTGTATTTTACCTGTTGGTTGTAAAAGTTCCATATCTTCATAATATAAATTCTATATCTGACTGCTGCACCGATTTTCCCATCTTGGGTTTTATCTAGGGGCTTCCATACCCAAAATATTTGTGTTTATATGTGATGTGATGTTGTGAATGTTTCTTAGTATTTATATTCCGCTGCAATACTAGTAAAGAAGTTCATGTGTGGTTATTTCAGTAAACAAATTAAATATATTGTTTAGCTCTAGTTTGAGCTTTAAAGGAAAATTTACATGGTATCAGAGCTCTGGTGAGCTAAATCTGAGAGATTTGCAGCAATAGTGATAGATTAGGGGCAGATCTATTGAAGACACAAACCTAGAGTTCAGATCTAGGGTTTGACAGATACACTTCAGTATGGCCGTACAGTTGAGAGTCGATCTAGGGATCAAAACCTTCCTACATGGAAAGAAAGGATCACAAGGATCTTGGATGTCAGTGATGCAGAGGAGCACATTAACTTCACGAAGGTTGCGCCCACAGATTCGACAGAGTTGGTAGCATGGAAGAAGATAAATTCCAGAGCCATGTTGATCATCTTGGATGGGTTGAAGGACCACATAGTCCCTCACCTTTTTAGGAAGTAGACCACATCAGAGATGTGGAGGGCTTTGGAAAGTCTATACCAGAGAAAGAACGAGAACCAGAAGATGGTGTTGCAAGAGTGGATGCGCAGTTCCAGGATGGCCAAGGGAGAAGGAGTGGTGCCTTATCTCACAAGGCTCACACAGATCAGAGACGAGCTTGGAGTTGTTGGCTCTAAGACTGAGCATGAGGAGCTAGTTTGGATAGCCCTCAATGGCTTTTCTAATCCATGGGACACCTTTGTTAAGGGTGTTGTGGCTAGGGAGAAGCTCCTTGATTGGCAGAGATTGTGGGATGGCTTTGTGCAGAAGGAGACTCGCATGGGTCAAGGATTAGGCTCATCCAACAATGCTCCATAGATTGTGGATGAGGATGCTCTAACCCAACAGGGAAGAGCAAGGGTAAGGCAAAGAGGAAGACGAGTGATAAGAAGAACCTTGACATGTCAAAGGTTAAGTGTTTTATCTACCACAAGCAGGGACACTTTGCTTCCCAGTGCCCGAACATAAAGAAGAAGAGCAATACCCAGATGGCAGGTTCTGCAGAGGTGGAGGAGTTCAGCAGAAACTTCGATAAGGAGTTTTGTTTGATAGCTTGCATGGAAAGCACCATAGGTAGCAGTATTTGATACATCGACAGTGGAGCATCTAGTCATATGACTGGACATAAGAGGTTCTTCAAGGACTTGCAGGAGGGTGGAACATGTATCCACGTTGAGCTGGGTGATGATGCGCATTATCAGGCGTAGGGAGTTGGCACTGTCTCATTTCAGAAGGAGTCTGGCAAACCCCTCAGTTTTGTTGATGTGTTATATGTTTCAGGGTTGACCAAGAACCTCATATCAGTCTCCACTCTAGAGGACAAGGCATTTCAGGTTAAGTTCCGAGACCATAGTGTGTATATCAGGCCGAAGGGGTCAGATAGGAGCTTGGATCGGGTGATTGGGATCAGGAGTGGGAAGGTGTATAGACTACTCTTTGGGTTTGTAAAGGCTCTAGTCAGCAGCGACAGCAGTCAGGGTGAGTTATAGCATAGGAGGATGGCACAATTACACCATGGAGCATTGAGGCACTTGAGACGGGTAGTCACTGGAGTTCCTCAGGTACAGGAGGAGAAGCATAACCACTGCAAGGGTTGTGCGTTGGGGAACAACATCATGAAACTTTTCCCACGGAGTGAGCACAAGTCTAAGGGAGCCTTGTACTTAGTCAGTTCGGATGTTTGCGGACATATGGGTGTCCATTCTTTTATTGGTTACAATTACTGTGTGACCGTCATTGATGACTATTCCAGGAAGACCTGGTTCTATTTCCTGAAGGCCAAGTCAGAGGTCTTTGAGAGGTTTTGGGAGTTCAAGAGTCGTTGAAAACCATACAGGAAGGAAGATCCGTGTTTTGAGAACAGACAATGTGGGAGAGTACACCTCCAATGAGTTCTGGGAGCATTGTTTGGCAGAGGGGATCAAGAAAGAGCACACAATGCCTCTTACCTCGCAACAGAATGGAGTGGCAGAGAGAAAGAACAGGACTATGGTAGGAGTAGCCAAGGCCATGCTATTTGATAAGGGATTACCATTAGTCCTTTGGGCCGAGGCATACAGGATTGCAGTATACATACATAACAGGTGTCCCCACACAACTTTGGGGGGGAAGACACCCGAGGAGGTCTTCACAGGAACTCGACCAGATCTGACCCATATTCGCATATTTGGGAGTGTTTGCTATTGTCACATTCATGTCGACACTAGGAAGAACCTGGACCCTTCTGGAGAGAAGAGGTTACTTGTTGGTTACAGCGAGATTTCGAAGGCATACAGAGTATACATTCTTGCTCGCAAGAGGATCATTGTGAGCATGGATGTCCAGTTTGATGAGGACAGGGCCTTGCAGAGATCTATGGACTTACTAGCATAGGAGCAACCAACACAGGTTTCAGGGGTCAAGTTGGAGGAGCAAGATGTACAGGTATAGATACAGACATATGGCACAGGTACTGGTAGTCAGAGGGAGTTAGGTGGATAAGATCCTCTAGTCATTGACTTGGAGGATGAGTTGCAGCAGGAGATGGATATCCAGCAGTTGCAGCAGGTAGACACTAGGCCAAGGCCTAAGTGGTTTAGGTCCACAGTTCAAGATTACGGGCAGGTGGATCCTCCACGGAGCTCCATGAGGCGGAGCAAACCACCAGAGAGACTTAGCTATATGGCATTGATGACAGAGTTGATCAACTTTGAACCTTCCGGTTTCAAGGAGGTTGCACAACATGATGTGTGGCAGGAGGCTATGGTTGAGGAGTATGACTCCATCAAGAAATACCAAGTATGGGAGGTTGTGCCGAGGCCACAAGGTAAAAAGGCGGTGGGATCCAGATGGATCTACAAGGTGAAGCATGCAGCAGACGGAAGTGTGGAGAAGTATAAGGCGCGCTTTGTGGCTAAGGGGTTCTCATAGAAGCAGGGTATTGACTATGAGGAGACCTTTGCCCTTGTTGCCATGTATTCTTCTATTAAGACCATTATCTCTTTAGCAACAGAGATGGGTTGGCGTGTCCATCAGATGGACGTTAAGACTGCCTTCCTCAACGGAGTGATAGAGGAGGAGGTATATATTGAGCAGTCAGAGGGGTTTGATGTGGAAAACAGGGAGACTCATGTATGCCGGCTGCATAGAGCTCCTTATGGGCTCAAGCAGGCACCTGGAGCATGGTACTCGAGGATAGACAACTATCTACGGGAGATGGGATTTCAACGGAGTGAGGCCGACCACAACCTGTACTTCTTGACAGGTGAGGTGCCTCTCATACTGGTCTTATATGTAGATGATCTCTTTCTTATTGGAGACAAGAGGCTGATTGGCGACTACGAGTCCAACCTTGCAGTTGAGTTTGAGATGAAAGACCTTGGTTTGATGCATTACTTCCTAGGCTTGGAGGTTTGGTAGGGAGACAGGTGCTTCTTCATTGGACAGGGGAAGTATGCAGTAGAGATCTTGAAGAGATTTATGATGGTGTACTATAAGCCTATGGCCATACCTCTAGTTTCCAATTGGAGAAAGATTGATGCATCAGGGTCAGACATATTTGATCCTACCATGTATTGTCAGCTTATCGGATCGCTTATGTATTTGGTCAACACATGGCCAAACATTAGCTTTGCAGTCAACTCTTTGAGCCAGTTCATGGTGGACCCTCGGAGAGTGCATTGGACGACTGCGAAGCACATACTTCGCTACATCAGAGGTACAGTGGAGTAAGGATTGGTTTATGAGCGCAGGGGGAGTGTACAGTTAGCAGGCTTCGCAAATGCTGACTGGGCAGGATGTGTAGAGGACCGGAAGAGTACTTTAGGTTGCTGCTTCCGCATTGGATCACGGGTTGTCTCTTGGTTCAGCAAGAAGGAGAAGTCAGTTGCGTTGAGCTCGATAGAGGCTGAGTACATGGCAGCCAGTTTGGCTGCTTGTCAAGGTATGTGGCTGAGGAAGTTACTTTCAGGGTTGTTTGAGTGTGAGCTAGAGGCTACAGTAGTTCACTGTGACAATTAGAGTGGCATCAGGCTATCTGAAAATCTAGTGTTCCATGACTGGAGCAAACACATAGACATCGGGTACCACTTCGGGAGAGGCTGTGTTCAGAGAGGAACCATTCGGTTGGATTACATATAGATAGATGAGAAGGTGGTAGACATTTTTATCAAGGCACTTTACAAACACAATTTTGTGAAGTTCAGAGACAAGTTGGGGTTGCTACCGAATCCCTTCCTCGTTGAGAGGGAGTGTTAGAAAGCAACAAGACGAATGTCTTTATAGCATTGCATGTGTCCTTGCATGCTAGAGAGACATTAAATTGGAAGCCAAATCTATTAAAGTGATTTTCCTAAGTTTTGACTTAGGAAAATACTTAAATTATTGTAATTTGATTTTGACTTTAATGGAATCGCTTTTATAAAGTGAAAAGTGAAATAGTTAAGTAATTGCTAATCTAATCTTTGCCATTGATTCTCACCGGAGGATCTCATCCATAGATCCATAGTGATGATTAGACTTTTTGCTTAGCCAATAAAGTTAAAAGGAGATTTGGTGGAGAGGACATGTACACGGGAGAGATACAAACAGAGAGAAGTCAGACGAAGGAGTTTACAGGAAAGATGGAGGAGCATCTTCCCGACAGGTTCACCAGGCTGAGCAGGGATCGTACAGATAATGCAGAGGAGCAACGCCATACATAGCAGGAGGGCAGTACAACACCATATGGATCTGTACTGCATACATCAGCACTGTATGGATTCCATACAACTGGGCCGTACTACTGATGTAGGGCCGTATAGCTACGCAGGGTGGCCATACCTTGTTGTTGGGTTGTTTGGTGATTTCGCTAAGGTTTTCCATTGGCCAGGTTGGGTGTATTTTACCTACTGGTTGTAAAAGTTCCATATCTTCTTAATATAAATTCTATATCTGATTGTTGCACCGGTTTTCCCATCTTGGGTTTTATCCGGGGGTTTCCATACCCAAAACATCTATGTCTATATGTGATGTGATGTTGTGAATGTTTCTCAGTATTTATATTCCGCTGCAATACTAGTAAAGAAGTTCATTTGTGGTTATTTCAGTAAACAAATTAAATATCCTGTTTAGCCCTAGTTTGAGCTTTAAAGGAAAACTTATAAACAAATATTTAACTTGAAGGAAGAGTGAGCCTTGTTGCCACAAAAACTAGCACCCTAAGTCAAATTTTCCTAACAGATTTTAACCAAGTGCAACAATGGAAACTTGTCACTTAAGTAATGTTTCCCTTCACTTTTAGTGACGAAAGATAATTCTACACTAAGGGGGGATTCCTTAAAGTAACTAAGGTTTGTTTGATTGATGAAGTGATTTGGAGATTCCTACGATTACTTGTGAAAGATTGTGAGTAGATTTAGATTAGTTAGTTAAAGTATTTCTGAGCTGGTTGAAAGTGTCTTTGTCAAGTGTCTATGGGTAAAACCATAGATTTCATCTGTGGAACTGCTGGATGTGATGGAAGATCATATATGAACTGATGATCAAGTCACCCCATACATGTCAGGGGGTAACAAGCCTCATATTGATAATCAGGGTCGATGAGCATAAATGGAGATAGGGAAATGATCAAAAGTTGGTGATGGTCAAATCCGGTCAAATCCACATAAACAGATCGCTCACCATTTGTGTGGAACATGGAAGCATTGGAAATTTGGAATTTGTATAGGGCTTGTGAAATCTACCTTAGATCTGGTGACTACCAACTTGTTTATGGACCAGTGTACCACCCTGCCAGAGCAAGATTCTTTTGTCCCCACACATTGTCAGACACACCAAGCATGTTTTTGCAATCATTCCAAGCTTTTCTTTCATCAAATTGAAGAGTTGTCTAACACCCTCCGACACAGTCCCCATTCCACTCAACCATGTTGAAGTACCCTCCAAGGATCCTCTTAGCATTATGCAACATTTGGGCCATCCATTGCCAACATTGTGGTATACCAATGGGATCATTTGAGGCATACACTGAACAAAAGCCCCACACCTTGCCAGCAAGCATGATTATCATCTAACAAGACCAGACCCCCTCCTTTGCCTTCCTTGTGAGAAGTAGCAACATACTCACGAATCCTTATGTATCAGCAAGCATAACTTGAAGCCAAGGACTTTAACCTCTTAAAGTAAGAGCACATCAGAATGTAGGTTGGCCATGGCGATTCTAACATTGTCCTGCCTATCATCACCAGAGCCCCCCCTAACAGTGCGTGTTGAAATCTTTAGCTTCAGATGTGGGTCTCATCAAGTTTCTGTTCGAGGACTGCAAATGAGTTTTTAACAGTAACATACTTGGAGGGGATGTTGATTTTTGTACCTAGGAAGATGTTCCT
>LPNX010310293.1:415975-439303 GCA_001517045.1 Pseudotsuga menziesii | reverse complement strand
ACGGTCTGCTGATAAATTGCACAGAAATCGAGGGAGTGTACGGCCTGCTGGTGCTGTACGGACTGTGGCTCGATTCCCAAGAAACAGTACGGTCTGATACCGCTGGTTTGGCACAGAAAACGAAAAAGGGTGTTGGCTGTTTTGCTGAGCATTATTTTTCCAGACTTTGTGAAGAAGTTTGCCGGTGGAGATAAGTTGTTTTTTCCACTATTTTTCTGTCCTGTACATTGCTGAAGAAAATAATTAAAATCTCTCCTCTCTGACTGGTTTTCCCCGTGGGGGTTTTTCCAGGGCTGATTAGCCAAAAATCTCTGAGTAAATTTTTATGGTGTGCATGCATTTGTTTTCAGCCTGTTAGTAATTTTTACTGTGTGTTTAAAATTGTTCGGCAAAATTTTAAGTAGCTTCAAGCCTATGCAAAACCGGCTGAAGTGAAAAACACAAATTGTTCATTTAAACCAGCAAGCAGTAAATCTCAGTTTTTCAACAGGGGAAACTGTCCAAATATGCATGCAAACCGTTGGTTGATTTTGTGGGGCACTACTATGGGCAAATCTGTTGCTGAATGCTGTCGGCACTCTATCTGTACCTCCTGACTCCTGTGGTTGGTCATCTGTATTATTCCCAACTCTATGTGTAGGACCTGTTGTAACCACAGTACTGACCACTCCTGCTTGGTACCCATTTTTAACCCATTGAAGGAACAGGCATTGCAGCATGCTTTGCCACCTACTTATTCTATATTTTTTGTTTGTTTGTTTTGCACTTGTCATGCTTGAGAGTCATCAGTTGGTTTTGAGGCATTTTCATTGGTTTTGTGTTTTTAAGCGAATTCTGTTCAGGTTTTGTATTTCAACAAGTGAAGTTTTATCTATCTATAATCATAAATTTGTGCCTGCAGTTTGTATTAGTTTTACTTGGATATATCATACATTTGCCCACACCTCAAGTATACGCTATAGATGGGGAAAATGTTTTGGGGATGTGGGGTACCTCCTGGTAAGGGAAATACATGGGTACATAGGGGACGTGGGGTAGGGGAGGTGGTGTGGTACATACCCACCCCTCAATCTCACGTTCTGGATGCCCACTCATATGCCATAAGGCAAGGGATATCCACACATACTCTGCATGTGCTACCATCACACAACCAAAAAATATAAAGAAATTAAAAGAAACTTCACTTAATCCCTCCCGCCCTTTCCTAATGGGTTCCACTTACCCTCCTACCATCTATTAAACCTTTACAAAACCTATATGGCTTCATATTCATCATTTGCTTCAGTGTTATTGGTATTGTGTCACATGTGTTTGTTTGGAGTCTTGGAGATGAGATGAATTTTTTGAAATGTATTCAGGTCCTGAGCAAAACACAACACTTTTCTTCAAACCTTCAAATGCTAATGCCGACAGACTTTGGCATCTTTCTCATAAAAACTATGGTAGGCCAGAACTTAGCAGTAAAAGAGGTGCACATGTGAGACGATTTAACAGGCCTTTGTATATTTGTCGTTAACTTTGCTCACTCTGTAAATGAAAATGGCTTGGGTTATTGATTTTTGTCTCTACTTCTATTCTATAGGTACAGCTTGCCATGTGTCTACCATTTGTGACTGATTTTGCTTCTACCTTAGACATATTTTTGCATGGTTGCTAATGAGTTTGCATTCTTGGCTGGAGTATGGTTGCTAAGTGAGCTTCTTGAATATTGAGTGGGTTTCCCTTTGCATATACTTATTTCTAAATATGTTTATTAATTAACTCAAAGCTTAGTGATATTTTTCCCCTATTGATGCTTTGAGGTTGGTAGTGGTTAATTGTCCATAAGAAAGATGAGAAAGACAGACTATTTTTTAATGTTAAATTTTTTGTTTTCTAGGATCACATCAGCAGGGCTGGACGTGCATTCTGTTCTCTACCTCTACCAGTCAGAACAGGTTTGTCTGTACATGTGAATGGTTACTTTGAAATTTCCTCCAATCGTCGTGATATCTGGTATGGAGCCGACATGGACAGGGGTGGGAAACTACGGTCAGATTGGAACACATGTCTTCTACAGGATGTTGTGGCTCCAGCTTTCAGTGAGTTGCTGATTAAAGCTTCGAAACTACTAGGCCCCACTGAGCTGTATTACTCATTGTGGCCTTGTGGTCGTTTTGAAGAGCCATGGGAAACACTTGTTAAACAAGTTTACAGGAATATTGCTGAACTTCCTACTCTATATACATATATTGATGGTGGGAGGTGGATTCAGCTAGCTGATGCTTATCTTCATGATCAAGTGTTTTTAAAGTCTAAGGAACTTGCTGATGCTCTCATACTATTAGGAATGCCTGTTGTTCAACTTCCTAATCTTCTTGTAGATATGGTCCTCTGCTATTGTGGTACTTTGCCTCCAAAGATGGTTTCCCCTGGTACAGTAAGGGGCATGTTGCGGAAACTAATGAATACCAGTATTCTGTTGGACAGGGAACAGACCTTACTTTTATTGGAATACTGTCTTGATGATGTAGTTGATGACGAAGTGGGACAAGTAGCATCTGGCTTGGCTCTCATTCCTCTAGCCAATGGTGAATGTGGAGTTTTTGAAGCAGGGACAAAAGGGATAACTTATTTCATCTGTAGTGATTCTGAGAACAGGCTGCTAGGGATCCTTACTGATAGGATAGTTGACAGGAACATTCCTGTCAATCTACTCAATAGACTTTCAGATATTGCACGTACCTCAAGGACAAATGTCACTTTCTTTAACAGTATCCATCTTCTTCATTTGTTACCTCGGATTCTTCCAGCTGATTGGAGATATAAGGAGGTAGTTGAGTGGATGCCAGATACTTACAGAGACCATCCAACCCAGGACTGGATCATGCTTTTCTGGTGTTATCTTAGAGATCAATGTGAAGACATATCGAAATTTTTGGACTTTCCTCTCTTGCCAACAACAACAGGACATCTTTCCACGGCTTCAAAGAATTCAAAAATGATAAATGGTCGACTTTTACCAGATTCCTTGAAAGACCTTCTGGTAAAGGTTGGTTGTCTGATACTAAGCCCAGATTTTGAAGTGGAGCATCCTCAGCTGTCTCTGTATGTTCGTGATATAAGTGCTTCTGGTATTTTGGATGTCATATTTGAGGTAGCTCACAGGCAGGAATCTCAACTGGGAATGCTCTTTCATAGTCTCTCGATTGCAGAGAGACGGGAACTCCGTCATTATCTCCTAAATCCAAAGTGGTATGGTGGACGACAAGAGAATGGAGGACAGATAACTAGATCTCATATGCGTATTTGCAAGCGGTTACCAATTTTTGAAGTATACAGTGAAGGCACAAATGATGACAACTATATTTTCACTGATTTGGTGGCATCACAAAAATTTTTGGTACCCTTTCATGTGGACAGGCTCCTTTTAGGTCCAGATTTCCTTTATAGTTCAGCTGAAAGTGAAGATGAAGTATTCTTAAGGTTCTATGGCATTCAACGAATGGGAAGGCCATTATTTTATAAACTCAGGGTGTTGAGTCGCATAAGTGAGATTTCCCCACAAGTTCTTGAGGAGGCTATGCTTTTGATTTTGCAGGAACTTCCTCAACTGTGCATGCAAGAGCCATCCATAAGGGAAGTCTTGAGGAAGTTAGAGTTTGTTCCAACTTTTAGCGGCAGGCTAAGATGCCCAAGTGTTCTGTATGATCCTCGAAATGAAGAGTTGTATGACCTTCTAGAAGATTATGATTGCTTTCCATGTGGTAAGTTTAGAGAATCAGGAGTCTTAGATATGTTGCAAGGGTTAGGCTTAAGAACTGTAGTCTCTCCTGATACTATACTGCAGAGTGCTAAACAGATTGAATCATTAATACATGAGCATCCTGCAAAGGCACATTCAAAGGGAAAAGTACTTCTTTCTTACTTGGAGGTAAATGCAAATAAATGGCACCCTCAGCAGACTGATGATGGGCACAGGGCAGTCAATAAAATGCTGACAAAAGTGGCTTCAGCATTTCAGTTACATGATGCAAGTACATGTATTGATTTGGCAAAGTTTTGGAATGATCTCACAATGATTTGCTGGTGTCCTGTTTTGATCAATCCTCCATATCCTCTTTTGCCATGGCCTTCAGTTTCTACGACAGTGGCCCCACCTAAGCTTGTTCGTTTGGTGGCAGATGTATGGCTCGTGTCTGCCAGCATGCGTATACTTGATGGAGAGTGCCGTTCTCATGCCCTTTCACATCATTTTGGATGGTCTACTTCACCAGGGGGAAGTATCATTGCTGCTCAACTGCTTGAGCTTGGGAAAAATCATGAATCTGTTGCAGACCAGGTATTTCGTCAGGCATTAGCTTTGTCGATGCCAAGAATATACTCAGTTTTGACTGCCATGGTTGGTACAGATGAAATGGATATTGTGAAAGCCATTTTAGAAGGAAGCCGTTGGGTGTGGGTGGGAGATGGGTTTGCAAAAGTGGATGAGGTGGTTTTAAATGGGCCTCTTCATTTAACTCCATATGTACGCATTATTCCTGTTGATTTAGCAGTCTTTAAAGAGCTATTTCTTGAACTAGGTGTACGAGAGTGCTTGAGTCCCAGAGATTTTGCTATGGTGCTATCCAAAATGGCTGTGAACAAGGCTGGGACTGCATTGGACATGCATGAACTGAGAGCAGCAGTCCTCATTGTGCAATACTTGGCTGATTCTCTTTTTCATGACAATCAAATATCATGTTATATTCCTGATGCTTCATCTATTCTTATGCCCGCAGCAGAACTTGCCTACAATGATGCTCCTTGGTTATCCAACTCTAGTGAATGGAGTAAGTCAAGGGACATTCCCTCGGCAGCTTGGACAGCAAACAAGAAGGTTCCCAAATTTATACATGCCAATATATCAAATGATGTTGCAGAGAGACTTGGTGTTTGCTCTTTTCGTAGATTATTACTTGCTGAGAGTGCAGATTCTGTGAAGTTGGGCTTGCATGGGGCAGCAGAAGCTTTTGGCCAGCATGAAGCCTTAACAACTAGGCTGAAGCATATAGTTGAAATGTATGCTGATGGTCCTGGAATTTTGTTTGAACTTGTACAGAATGCCGATGATGCTGGAGCTTCAGAAGTTTGCTTTCTCTTGGATAAAACTCAGTATGGGACTTCATCCCTTCTTTCTCCACAAATGGCAGACTGGCAAGGGCCTGCTTTATACTGTTACAACAATTCTGTTTTCACAGCTCAAGATCTTTATGCGATCTCACGCATTGGGCAAGACAGTAAACTTGAAAAGCCATTTGCTATTGGAAGGTTTGGACTTGGTTTCAATTGTGTATATCACTTCACAGATATCCCTGGGTTTGTTTCTGGAGAAAACATGGTCATGTTTGATCCTCACGCATCTAACCTGCCAGGAATCACACCATCACATCCTGGCTTGAGAATCAGCTATGTTGGCAGAGACATTTTGGAACAATTTCCTGATCAGTTTTCTCCATACTTGCATTTTGGTTGTGACTTACAAAATCATTTTCCTGGCACCCTTTTCCGGTTTCCTTTAAGGACAACCAATGTAGCTGCATGCAGTCAAATAAAAAAAGAAAGTTATAGACCTGAGAGTGTTCTATCCCTTTTCTCATCCTTCTACCCAAGTGCAGGTGAGGCTTTGCTTTTTTTGCGGAATGTAATGAGCATTTCTCTGTATGTGAAGGAGGGGCCAAGTCATGAAATGCTGCTAATGCACCGTGTATCTAGGCGTCCTATTAACGTATTGGAGAACCAATCTGTCCCTGCGAAGGTTATGCTTGACTTTGTTCATGGGGATCGCCAGGCTGGTATCGACAAAGAGCAATTTTATCAGAGGCTGCAGAGAACACCAGATGCACAGCTACCATGGAGTTGTGGGAAAGTAGTTGTGACTTCAACTGATACTAGCGCAGAGAAATCAGATTTGTGGCTGGTCAGTGAATGTTTGGGAGGTGGACACGCTAAAGCTAAATCTGTAGCTTTGGAAAATAGAGCACGCAGTTTTATCCCATGGGCAGGTGTAGCTGCAAAGATGCGATTTGTACCGGAAAATGAAGAAAAATGTGAAGGAACCCTTGTTGGAAATAACAACCTCCAATCTTCTTCAACCATGTCAGGGTGCAACAGTGTACTTCAGGGCCGTGCATTTTGCTTTTTACCTTTGCCTATTAATACAGGTCTTCCAGTGCATGTTAATGCCTACTTTGAGCTGTCGTCAAATCGTAGGGATATCTGGTTTGGTGATGATATGGCAGGAGGGGGGAAGCTACGCTCTGATTGGAATTGTTTGCTTCTTGAAGATGCTGCAGCTCCAGCATATGCACGTTTACTGGCAAATATTGCACCTGAAATTGGTCCATGTATCGCATATTACATGCTTTGGCCAACTGCTACTGAAAGAAAGCCGTGGACATCTTTAATGCAGAAAGTTTATTCAAGCATCACTGATTTAGAGCTTTGTGTCCTCTACACCAAGGCTAGAGGTGGTCAGTGGATTTCTGCAAAAAGAGCTATTTTACCTGATTATTCATTTTCGGAGGTTGATAAACTGGGAACTGCATTAGCAGAAGCAGGTTTGCCTCTTGCAGATGCACCAAAATCAGTGGTGGTTAGATTTCGGGAGTTTTGCCCTTCATTGCGGTATCTCACTCCACATTTGCTTCGAAACTTATTAATTCGACGCAAACATGGTTTCAAGGAAAGAGAAACAATGCTTATAACATTAAAATACTGCTTGGATGATATTGATGAGACTTTGGTATCAGACAAACTAGATGGCCTACCCTTGCTTCCCCTTGCTACAGGCTTATTCACCATGTTCACTAAGTCTGGACAGAGTGAAAACTTTTATGTGACTAGCCAAATTGAATACGATCTTCTTAAAGAGACAGTCCCATATTTGCTTATTGATCGTACCATTGATGGACAGATTTTCAGCAAACTACAGAGAATTGCTCATAATGGGGGTACAAATATTTCCTTACTCACCTCATGTTTGTTGGAAGAACTTATGCCTAAGATTCTCCCTGCTGAATGGCAAGATAGCAAGGCTGTGTTATGGACTCCTGGTCATCAAGGTCAACCAAGCCTGGCATGGATGACATTACTTTGGGAATACTTAAAATCAACATGTGCAGACTTAACTGTCTTTTCAAGGTGGCCTCTTTTGCCAGCTACAGACGGCCACCTTCTACAACTTGTTAGGAATTCTAGTGTCATTAAAGATGAAGGATGGAGTGAGAACATGTGTTCTTTGTTGAAGAAGACTGGATGTTTTGTCTTGTGGAGTGACCTCCAAATATATCACCCAGGCTTAGGAGAATATGTTCAAAATGCAACAGCATCTGGTGTCTTAAATGCTTTACTATCAGCAGCTGGTGATTTACACAATTTACAACGGCTTTTTACAGGTGCGTCAGAGGGAGAGCTACGTGAACTTCGAAGTTTTCTTTGTCAGTCTAAGTGGTTTTCCATGGGTCAGATTAACACCCAGCAAATTGATATCATGAAGGCTCTTCCTATTTTTGAATCTCATGGAAGTAGAGCATTTGTTAACTTGTCAAAAGCTACCAAGTGGCTGAAACCAGATGGAGTAGATGATGAGCTGATAAGTGATAGCTTTATTCATACAGCCTCAGAACGAGAATATATTGTTTTGGAAAATTATCTGGGGATTAGAAGACCGTCAAAGATCCAATTTTATAGGGAACACATTGTCAATAGGTTATCAGAATTTGCTTCGCGATCAGAAGTTATGTTGAAAGTGATTCAGGACTTGAAGGCAATAATTGAGGACGATTCTTCCATCAGAAAATCACTTTCTGAATTACCTTTCATCTTGACTGCACAAGGATCCTTACAAAAGCCTCCAAGGTATTATTCATCTTAACCTTTTCTCTTTCTGATTGAATCTGCATCCTTTGTTTATGCACACATGAAAATCAAAGTGCAATGAAGGAATCTCAACTGTACTGCATTTGAGCAATAGTATCTGTGATCAAAATAGCACAAATAGTAAATCTAGTTTTAAAGTTCTTTTTGTACCATGTGCTTGTAAGCATCGTAGATTTTATATGGGAATGATGGAAATGTCGAATATTATGCTTTGTTGCTAAACTTGTTTGTGGCTAATTTTGACCTACTTGATTCAGCCTGGCTTTGTAGTAGGTTTCTTGGTCATATCCTGAGTGTTGTCTTTCATGGTTGTTACCTTTGGGGTTGCATAGTGTTGCAGTGCCATTAGCACAACTATGTTATGTTTCAAAGCTGAATCAAATAATCAGGACCGAATAACAAAACTGTAAAGCAATAACAAGGGGCAAAAATGCATAGTCATCAGATATAATGAGGTGAAAAATGGATATTCAGAAATATTAAATTTTGGTGAACACCAGTTAATGAGGGTCAACATAGTCAATAGACACCATTGTGAACAACAGAGTGAGGCAGGGTGCCAGAGTCCTATAGCCAGGCTGTTCATGGCATTAGTGTTAGCCAGTATGACAGTATTTGAGTGCTAGTTAGGGAAACAGAAAAATTAATTACAAATTGCTTTAAAAAGTCACATTCTCAGGCATCCCTTGAAACATATTTAAAGAATTGATCCTATTAGAAGACATATTCAAAGAGCTGAACCTATCTTTGTTGTTTGGTGTTCTTGTGTGCCTGAACCTTATCTTTCTGAATGTGCTCTTGATCTCAAAGGCTCTTCTAAAAGTTTATCTAAGATTCATTCCCTGAAGATTAGAGATTCTTTCTAATGTTTCCACAATGATTTTGCAATCCCCAGCCACCAATAATCTGTGATGCTCTCTGCAATTGAAATTCTCATAGCAATCACCGCTCCAAATAACTCAGCATCACTTTTGTGGTTGAGCCCTGTTACCACCCAAAATGCAGGCCCATTTTTGGAGGCATTCTTCTCAGCAGCAGTTACATGGTGATGAGGTTTCCGTAGGTAGACTGCCCCTGAATGTGGACTTTAGGAGCATAATTCGAGCATCGTCTTGTTTATCACCTTTTCATTCACATGCTTGGAGGTTGCTCACGTCCTTTAATGTGTGTTTGATGGTTGAGTTCATATATTTGGAGGCATGGTTGCACATGTGGCATAGAAGATTTTGGAGCCCATATCTACATATTTCTATGCATATTTGTTCATTGAGGGTGGATCTCACCTATCACGAGGCAAAGTTGTATATTTGGAGGCATTTCATACTATTGGAACTTCTAGGGAGTCATCTTGCATGGCATGAGGAGCTTGGTGTTCACACCACTCCACATTTATTTTATTGCCATATGTGTTGAGATAAGGTGCTAATTGATCAATGCATCCAAGCTTGAAGAAAATTAATAACCACCTTGATCCCACTTTGCACATATACCAAGAAAAGATGGTTGTTTTGGGTTTTCATTACTATTTTTTGTAAAGAGGAGCCTTTTTTGGAGAACACCCTACACGGGATGATAAGGTATGGCACACGATTACTTGGTTTCAACTTTCAAGTCAAAGGCTTAGCATTGAGAGGACTGCTTCACTCATGTTTTATTCCTATATTGATGAAGGGTGTCCTAGAGCTAAGGGTTGTCATAACAACTAGTTCCCACCAATTGCAGATATTCTAAGGGCACACCATGTTTGAGGCATTGTGTTGAGATATGATTTGGTCTACGGCTAAAAATAGACCGCTTAGTCAAGGAGGATGACTTGGTCATGATTCACTTGGTTCAAAGTTAAAAGGTGAGCATTTAGAGTAGTGCACATTTCGAGGGGGTCATCCATATTCTTTGGCTATATTTGGTGAAATGTGGAGCCATTCAAGGAAGGAATTCTAGATCCAAGGGGCATTAATTTCTTCAGTGCACATGATCCTAGGACGTACCACCTCATAAAAGTATTTGATTCATATTTTAATTTTTGAAGAGGTCAAAACACACCTTGTGAGGTAGCACCTTACCTACATAAGGGAGTCAGCTAGGGAATTTTTTTAAGGATCCATACTTATCTTAAAGTGTAGAAACCTTGGTGAATCTTACTAATTGTTAAAATGCCAACCATACAATATTTGGCGATATTTTTGTACAAATATTCAAATTTCCAAGGATTTATAGAGTTTTTAGAATATTTTGGCAATTTTTAGAGTAAAATACTTTTTATCCTATAGAAATTGGACAATTTCTTCTTTTAGAAAATGGAAATTGGCGAATTTTTATTTCTAAAAAACATGCAAAAATAGCCCATGGGCAAAATTTTGCTTCTAAAATTTTCCTTCTGAGGGACACATGGCATAATTTAATTATTAGGGGGCATGGTACCTTACCATGAGGAGTGATCCCTTGACATGGTTTTTATTATTATCTTAATGGAAAATGGTTTGAGTGGTTTATGGAGAACTCTATAAAGAGAAGTCTTGTCAATTGGTGAGTATGGTTGGATTTGTGGGGAGATCCCCTCCAAGCCTAGTTGAAGATCTTTGGGAGGATGACGTTAAGGGTTTATTCTATGTGAGGTTCTCTATCTTTTCCTCCTTGTTCTGGGGTTATTTTTGTTGCTCGAAATTACTTGTAGAAATCTGCTGGTTGCAAGCTTTGAAGAAGAGTAGTTTTGCTCCAATAGAGGACATTAGGGTTGAGGTGAAACCCTCCCTTCATCTTGCTATAATTATGGTGTTGGATTGAAGGATTTGTTGGTGTAATATCACTGTTAGGGCCGTTCACTCTCTTTAAGGGCTGCCCTAACTTAGAGTGGTTTGATTTCAATGAACCAAACTATTTAAAAATACAAAAAAAGTTACAATTTTAGTTGAAAAAAAATATTTAAATTTTATCATTAAGCTATGATTAAGCTATGATGGTATCAATATCTTTTTCAATGCAACTAAGTTTTAAAGTTATAATTTATTTGTTAAACGTAATTTAAAGTTATATATTTTTCAAATGTTATACAGTTGAATAGAGATTGAACACTTAACTTGTATATATTGTTGATGGTTAAAAACCACAATTTATTAAACAATAGCCAAATTCAATAAAAAACCACAATTTTTTTAAACTATACAAGGATTCAACTGAAAACCACAATTTTATGCATTTTGCAACACACTAAATAAATGATTTAATCCTTCATTAATATTAATTAAATAGACAATTGATTCTCGAAGGTGGATGAATATTTATTGGCGACCAGATGAACGTCAACAACTAGTGTGTCTCCATGGATCCCATGTCTCACGCTCGGTAAATTTCTCGTAAACGAGTAGGGTTTTAAAAGCACAATTTAGTGTTTTTATTAGAGCAACTCGGTTGGTTTTTATGGGGCCCGACTGGTTCAATTCGATTCGGTACCAAACCTACTGTTTTAGTCACCTAGCCGATTGGTTCGTTACTGAACCATTCTCCAGAATGATTTTTCTAGTGGTTCAATCTCCTAGGTGATCAGACCGATCAAACCGGTCGGTTTCGGTTCGGTTTGAACGTTTTTTAAAACACTACACTGCATGTATGAGGACCTGTCCATCACGGAACAACACAACATACCCCATGCCCTCTAAGGATGATACTGTGACAAGACTAACACTCATCCTAGGAACATAGATCGCTTCCTCTGTTGTGACTCCATGATGCAACTCCATCTTGTGTGTCCTGCAGCTAGTCACCTCAGTTGTGGTTTTGCTAGTTGTCTGATCCTCTGTAGATCACAGATGGTGTTCCTTGCAACATGTGTGTCTTCCTGAACGACTGCTACATTGATCGTGCCCATGTCTCGATTAAAATCCAGGTAGTAGCCGCATCCCAGACTTATCCTGTCTCCTCGTCTGCTCTACAACATATGTCTACGACTGCGACTAACTGTCCATCGTCTCTGTCTGAGCTTTATTGTCTACCTGCTCTGGTAACTCAAAGTCTGGAACTTGATGGCTATTCCCAACACTGATACCTGTAGACTCCATGCATGGCATCGGTTCTTATGTACTGGGGGTTGCTACTTCGACGTGCTCACATTTGCGTCTCCCACTCAATTGTCGACTATCTTGGCGACACCCAGCGTCGTGTCTTGCTTTGCTGGAGTCACAACCTTCACGACGACACTCCTACACAACAACTCGACGCAGCTCCTTAGAGTTGTGATCTCACTCTGCTGGTCGTTGCTACCTCAAGCTTCGGCTCACTACTTCACATCGTCGTCACTCTGCCTATGAGTTTACCTCCCATGTTGGACTCTACGAGCTCCTCATGTCACGTCAGTTCTGCCTCGGCAGTCTCGCATCGCTTCTTTGTTGTTCACACGCCGAGCCTCCACTTCACAGCTGTTGGCGTCGACTTACCTCCACGTCCTTGACTCCGTCTGTGTTGATATTGAGCCCGCAACAATCCTTCGCAGCTTGTCGGTTGCCACACTTCACGCCGTTGGGCCTCCTGTCGTTGAATGTATGGATCTGTTGCAACACAACTTGTCAACCCGCCATTTGTGTCTCAACTAATACCCCATGATCCACTGTGCCTTCGTCTGCTGAGTCTTCTTCAGTTATGCCATGGATCTGCCGCTCATCCTCTTTGTCGTTTTCTTAGATGTCTGCAACCAGTATTGACCTCCAATTTGAGCTTCCTTCACTTAGATCTGTTGCAGTTGAACTTTGTCGCAACTATGTCCCGCAGGATCCTTGTTGATTGAGTCGCCACTTCGTAGATTTGCCGCGGCTTGAACCTCTGCTGCCATCACAATCCATGTTGACATGAGCACTACAACAATCTGTGCCCTCGACGAATCAATACGCCTGTACCATTAGAGGTTGTATGGCTCGTACCATGGCCATATGATGCTCAAGTTATTTTTTTGTTTTAGGATTTTGTGTGAGGGTTTCTCAGTCCTTCACTAATACCATGTGAAATTTAGCTTACCAGATTTTGATTGCCATTTTGATCTTTTATATATACCTAGTAGTTAATTTTTATAAATTCAATTTGATTGAAATGATAAATGACAACACATTAATAAACAATAATCACAAAGAAAACTGAACACCAGATGTACTCTAGAAACTCCAATGGGAAAAACTAGCAAACGGTTTGTTTTTTGTTGCAGATTTGTTAAACAAGACTTACAACACCAAGCTTTCGGATGTGACACACTGGAACTCAGTCAACTCTTGACTCTCCCTTGCTGCAACTGAGCCCAAATCCTCAGTAATATCAACAAACTTTGGCTTGAGTGAATCCCTTAGTCCCAAGCCTCTAAGAGACTCCCTCTCTCAGATTTGATCATTCATTGATCCCTGACCAACACAAGAGATATGAATCACTTTTGCATCTATGGTACTATACAACTCTCCATAGATTCTTTTATAACCTTCAACCTCATGCAAAACTATTGGACATCCTATCAATACTAGAGCCAATACCATTAGCTCAATATTGACCCTTAGATCTAATCCAATGGTAGGGACTTAATCTTTCGTTGAGATCACTTAATTCATAGATCAACGGCTACAACTTAATCTCTCATTGAGATCACTTAAGTTACCCTTTTTACATTTACATAAGGTATTATAAAAGTCACCTTTTACGAAGTTTGTCTAGAGAGTCACTTTTTTGGATGACTTGTACATGTTAGACACCGCCATGTAGAAGCACTTGTTCGACCTACAAAATCTAGCATTGAATGTAGCTTCACTCAATTGCCCATTGGATAGGCACTAGTCTTGAACTTGCAGCAGTCTTCAAGTAACCTGTAGTCCGAACTACAAATTCTAACATTGAATGTAGCTTCACTCAATTGCCCATTGGATAAGCACTAGTCTTGAACTTGTAGTAGTCTTCAAGTAACTTGTAGTAGTCTTCAAGTAACTTGTAGCAGTCTTCAAGACGCCTGAAGTAGCCCTTTAGAACCTGTTGTCTCTAAACTGAGCCCTTTTAGGCCCTGTTATGTCCCACGACAACCTCTTGTAGAGACTTGTCATCCTCCTTAAAACCTCAGGTGCCTCTTGTAGACAATTCAAAGCCCTTAATCTGTCCACGGTAGCCCTCTATAGGGCCTTAGCATGCCTCAACATCCTTGCTAGGGATGAGTTTGAGACATGGCAGCCCTACTACAACCCTCGACAACCTTCCAAAGGGAATGACAACCAAGTTAGGGTTGAGTCTAACATGTGACAGCCCTTGGCAGGGCTATATTAGACCTCGACAACCATTTATGGCTCAAACAAAACCACGACACCTTCAAAGAAAAAAAGAACAGGTCTGTAGATGAAGATGACAACCCTCTTTAGGGCTTGAGACAGACCTTTGGCAATCACAAGAGAAAAGAACCTTGTAGAAGATCCAAACCCCTTAGAGAAAAATGCTGAGATGAAGGAGATGAACAATTGCTGAATAATACCCCAACGAATTCCTTGGACAGAGATGGGGAATGATTTTTTTTGTGTGATGATAATTCACTTGAGAGGGTTCCTCTTTTATCTCTCATTGGGTGACTTCCATAAGTCAAGGAGTCCAAATAATAATATAAAATACATTGGTTGGGGCTTTTTAATTTCATTGTGTGCTTTTAACACTTTGGTACATTAGTTGGAGTCTTTTTAAGTTCATTATGGGATTTTAACCCACCTTCCTTGGGTAGGTTACCCTTTGACAAATTCTTAACCCCTTCTCTTGGTATCCATGGTCCACCCAACTCAATTACATCATTGTATATAAGGAAGATATTCTTTGGCTCTCTTGTTCTCCCCACTAAAACCAATCCCCCAAGCTAGTTAATGGAACAAGAGGTGGCCAGTTCCTTGAGGAGGTCCTATAGCCCGTGACTAGGGAGAGGAGTACATCACTTGCCTAGACCCTGTCTAGGGATTTTAGTGATGACTTGGTAACTGACTAGGTGCTTCAGCCATAGGCTGAATAAAGTTGACCAATGTCAACATTGCTTGCTGACCAAGTTCCTTAGTCTCAAATTGCATCGTGTTTCTAGTAACTGACCAGATGCCTCAACCCCAAGCTGCAATAGTGGCCCGCAAGTATCTAAGCACATGTTTCACAGCTACCCAATATATGTGCTTAGGCTCAGACATAAATTGACTCAAAGAACTCACTGCATAGCATGTATTTGGTCTAGTATGTACTAGGTACATCAATGATCCAATAAGCTGATGGTATAAGGTAGGATCCACTGACTTTGAACAAGAAGCTAACTCATGTAGCTTCTTCAAGTTTGACACCATAGGTGTGCTCATAGGCTTGTAGTCTTGCATCCCAAATCTTCGCCAGATATCAACTGAATACTTCCCTTGTGAAAGGAAGATCTCATTTGGATTTTTCCAGACCTTTAGACCAAGGAAATAGTGCATAAGACCCAGATCCTTCATCTCAAATTCTGAAGTGAGCTCCCTCTTACACTGAGCTATTAGTTGTTCCTCTTTAGTAAGGAACAAGTCATTAACATATAAGACCAAGATCAAGGGATGGTTCTGAACAACCTTGAAATATAGGTTGGAGTCAGCAGCACTCTTGGAGAAACCCAAGTTGTGAAGGTAACTGTCAATTACTCTTGGAGCCTGTTTAAGCCCATACAAGGCTTTCTTTAGCTTGCAGACTTGGGATTCCTTCCTATGAATCACAAAACCTTTTTGTTGCTCTAAGTAGACTTCTTCCTCAACTTTTCCATCGAGAAAAGTTGTCATCACATCCATTTGGTGAAGTTTCCATCCTAGAACTACAGTGAGGGAGATAATCATTTTGATGGAGGTGTATTTGACAACTGGAGCAAAGGTTTCATCATAATCTATACCTTCCTTTTGAGAGAAACCATGATCCACAAACCTTGCTTTATATTTTTCAATACTTCCATCAGTAACATGTTTGATTTTGTAAATCCATTTAGAAGTCACTATAGACTTCCCCTTTGTTAAATTTTGCAGGTTAGATGAGTTTTAGTACCGATAATGAACTTCAATACATGAACATATAAAACTTAGGTAAAATTTAAACTGTAATAACATTTAACAACATAATTTTCATCTCTTTCAACTTAATGCTCTGCTGGTCACTGCGTTAATTTTAACGCTCTGCTGGTCACTGCATTAAAGTTGATCATTGAGATGTTTTTCCAAATGTCATGTACAGAATGATAATCATGTGCAGTAAATTCAATTTCAAATAAACTACAGAAGATAAAGAATCATGACCAATCGTTGGATCCGCCTTATACTCAGATAGTTCTGAGTTTGATCTTGTCACTGAAAGGACAAGTCAAACTGGTTAAACCATATACGTACCTTGAGAGAAACAAAGTTCAGGTAGAAGTAAACAGACCTTAGGTTCTTCAATCAAAGTAGCAGCATAATCACAACAGTTCAGATAGGAAAGAGATCACTGGAAATCGCACTGGTGTAGATACACTGGTGTGTTCACAATACTGAAGTATAAACACAGACTCAGCACATGGAGTAGGAAGGAACACAGGGATAGACTCAGTCTAATCCCACAAACACAGATCTCAGTCCAACAGAGCAGTAGATAATCGACAGATAGGAAAAGACCGGATTTGCAAAAATAAGCAGCCAGCAGGAAGAGTCACAGGTTGGCTCACGAAGGAGCACCCAACAAGTAGAACAGTCAGCAGACTAAAGACAAAGGCAGCCGGTGAAGAAGGGACGCGGAAAGCTCGTGAATAAAAATGCAGATAGATGGCAGGCAAAATCGTGGAGAGTCCACACGTGAAGAACTTAAGCCGCAAAGGTAACCCGAGAAGTAAAAAAAACGTGAAAGAGCCGGCACTTAATCCGTGTAGTAAACCATGCAGAAAACCGTGAGGAAAAATCATAATCGTGAGGAAAAATCACAAAACTGCAGGTGAGGAAAAATCACACAGCTGCAGAGATCACCGTGAGAAAAATCACAAAATTGCAGGTGAGAAAAAATCACACAGCCGTAGAGATCACCGTGAGAAAAATCACACAGTCGTAGAGATCACCGTGAGAAAAATACTCACACCGTCGCAGAGATCACCGTGAGATAAATAATCACGCACATTGAAGGGTAGCACTTTTGGTTTTTATATAGGCTACCGTAAAAAATCAAAAGAGATAAAATAAAATGTGGTCCTAAAGTAAACGGTTATAAGATAAGAAGAGTCCAAAAAAAATTCATTATAATAAAACAATAAAACCATTATAATAAAACAATAAAACCATAAAGTAAAAGTCTTATTATAATAAAACCAATAAATCCATAAAGTAAGTAATTTGTCCAAAAGACCTATTAAAGGTAGTCAAAGATTTAGAATAACTTAGGAACGAGAAAGTGGTCCAAATAAAACATAAAATAACACTAAAAAGTAATTATGACATAAGACTTAATAGTTCACAAATCTTTATTAATAAATCATAAAGATTTTATTAATAAGATTAACACATAACTAATTAATGGTAAAAGTCATAAAGTGAAAGGCCATAGGTCCAACATAAGGTGGAAAACATAAAGTGGATAGACCAAAATCATAAGTGGGTCAAAAGGTCCAAAACATAAGGTAATCACAACAATACAGGGTCCAGTGGTCTTTAATAGACAATACATTCCATAAAATAGGAGCCATCATAATCAAAGGTGCACACAAGTGAGAGTGCTAGGACCAAGTAAGAAAAGGACCATGTGTCAACCACAAGATCAAAGTGAACCATAAAGGTGGACAAGCATTCAAATAGGACCAACAAGACCAAAGAATTTTCTCTCTCTCAAGGTACATAGTTTTATATATTTTGTCATCACTGTATAAGGGGGAAGATCCAAACGGATGGTACAATCCTTTTGTCCTTGACACTGCTCCTAAAGGTTAGGTACTAGGACATCGTCAAGGGGTGGCTAGTCCCTTGAGAATTAACCTAGCAATAACCGATTAGGAGAGGGGACATCATTATCTTCCATTCTTAATGAATGGCTTTCAGCCTTAGGCCGAGTTTCAGTCTCACATTGAATCAAGTTGATCAATCCCTGGACCCTAACCGGGTCCTCCATTCTCTCGCAGAATGGTTCTCAGTACTAAGCTGAGTTTCAGTCTCACACTGAAAGTTGATCAGCTACCCTAGAGGCATATAAGGGCCCTAGCCACATGCTAGGGGCTTTGCCATGGCATCCACCTACTTGGTCCTAGACCAAGAACCCCAGGAGACTACTGGGGGCCCTAGGGTACCTTCTAGGGTCTTACTCTGTCCTAATCAACTGACTAGGAAACCATTCTCTGAGAATGGGTCTCGCAGCTACACTAACTTTAACACCCTTTGGTCTTGGGACCACTTACAATACATCATTTTTCATGATAGAATTATATTCTTCTGTTATTACTTCTTTCCATACCTGTTGACTAGCTCCTGCCTCATAGGTGGAAGGCTTTGCACCGATGATGTGGCCCAGTTGAGTAATAAGACCATAGTACCTCTGAGGCTTCTTGCTTTGTCTGAAAGTTCTTGAAGGAGCTGTATGCTTTTCTGCTTCTTGCAGAGCTTCAAGAAACCAAGTAGGTCGTCTTTTGGTAGGAGGAGCCTCAAGCAATTCTTTGGTAGGGTTTTTTGGTTCTATGGAAGCATCTGGAATTGAGGGCTCATCATCCTCCTCCCTTTGATCATCTGAAAGAAGAGAATCTGGAATTTTCGAAGGAGAAGTTTCCGAATCATTTGGAAGCT
Organism: Pseudotsuga menziesii; assembly: GCA_001517045.1. NCBI lineage: Eukaryota > Viridiplantae > Streptophyta > Pinopsida > Pinales > Pinaceae > Pseudotsuga > Pseudotsuga menziesii. The sequence goes on along the minus strand of LPNX010310293.1, from coordinate 420,632 downwards.
CTCTAGAACGATGGAAAGCAACTTCTTCATGAAATATCACATCTCTATTCACCTCAATGTACCTCTGACCAGGAACATAGATACAATAACCTTTTGAGCTTTCACTGAAACCAACAAATGTACCTTTCTTTCCGGAAGGCTCCAATTTTGTTCTCTTTTCTTTTGGCACATGAATGTAAACTAGAGTGCCAAAAATCCTCATGTGATCAAGCGTTGGTTTCTTACCTGTAAATACTTCCTTTGGAGTCCTTTACCCCAAAATATTATGAGGGCTTCTGTTCTGAATGTATACAATAGCACTAGCGGCTTCAACCCATAGAGATAGAGGAATCACATAACATGGCTTTGGCAGTTTCACATATTGTCTTGTTCTTCCTTTCTGCAACCCCATTCTGTTGAGGGTTGTAAGGCACATTTAGCTCTCTCATGATCCCTGCCTCTCAGCAAAGATCATCAAACTGATGAGATTCAAACTCACCCCCAACCTCAAGATACAGTTGTGCTTCCTGTTTGGTTTTCAATCAGTGCCTTGAAATCTTTGAACCTATCAAAGGTTTCATTCTTAGTCTTTAGGAAGTAGATCCAAGATTTGCGAGAGCAATCAACTATAAAAAGTACATAATATGAACATCCACTCATAGAAGGTGCAGTCATAGGCCCACATATATCTGGATGAATTAAGTCCAAGATTCTTTTAGATCTACTACTACTGTTAGGAAAAGATTTCTTGGCATTCTTGTCAAGAGAACAACCTTTACAAACACCATCATGCTCAGAAGAAAACTCTGGCGTTCCTGTTACCATCTTTTGTAGACTAGGAAGAGCTCTGTAATGAAGGTGTCCAAACTTTCGATTCTGCTCCAAAAACCTTCGATTTCCCAACGAGGTCCAAAACCTCTAACTACGCAGCCTGTGATTCTGCTCCAAAACCTCCAAATGCTCAATGATGATTGTGTGAGGCAAAAAAATGGTGGAGGGGGGGTCTCCTCATAGAACATCTAGTGCAATCAATATATGACCCAAAATACATAAACAAAGAGGCTGCAAATAGAGTCGAAAAAACTTCATGCTACAACAAATAACTACAAGTGCACATCGTCAAAATCATTGCCTATATTGGGATCCTTTTCATCAATAGCACCCCTTTTCCCCCTCCTTTAGGCTCTAGCCCTTGCCTCTACTTCGAATCTTGAAGTTGATCCTCCAATGACATTAGTCAACACCCTACAATAATGATGAAACTTGCTATTCCAAGTGTTAAAATAAGGTAGAAGAAGCTTCCCATGCTTAATAAGTGATTTTGCTTGACTGAAGGGTACACTTTTATTAAGGTCACGACGAGGAGTTCAATCAACTTGAACAATCAACACCTCCAACATTAGGGTACATAGAGAGGCTGATGTGCTTGATTAGATTCCAATCCCTTACCCTCATACATGATAGAATCCAATGGAAACATTGCAATTCTGAAAACTGTTAAGTTTGTTGAATTCTGAATGGGATCAAAATTTCTATTTTTTTGCATATAGAGTCTGATGAGGTTGGAACCACTCTCAAACATCCTGAAACAATTAATGGTATTGTTAAAAATTTAAGTAAAAGATAGACAATGAAAGGAAAGCAGAATAGCACTTTTACTTTAAGAAATTAACTTTACCAATTAATATTACTGGTTTCAATGTCACTTGTACAAAACCGGGCGGGTTTGTACAAAATTGGTCCCCTGCATGAAAAGATGGAGCGTCTAGATGTCCCTCCCTTCTAAGTATTTGTGATTAATCATTGCTCTTGGATATGATGGATGAGTTACTTAGTTTATTGGGCATGGTTCATAAAGTTTCAGCAAGATTATTACTTCCTAATCATTGTGGGTGAACCTTAGCATATGTCACACGTGGTTGCTCTTGACTATACACATGAGAAGGGCATGGCATTGATGGAGAGTGGTTATAACTTATAACTACTTTATTTATTTATTGTTTCACCTACTATGCACATGTGTGCAATTTTGGAGGATGTACCCTAAGTCACCGGGTTCAGCGTTTTTTCGCCTTCACAATCGAAATTCGATGTTTTTTTCAGCAAGCCGAATTTCTTAGGAAAAAATCGTCGATTTTAATCCTAAATCGTCGATTTTAACGGCCCTACCGTAAATTCCGCCTAGTTTTATGTGTGTTTTTCTGTAGTCTAAGCCTGTCGAGTTTTCTGTGTGTTTTTCTCCAGTGTGAGCCCGCGGCTGCCTTTACATTTCATGAATTTCGTGAGCGTCGTGGTAAGTTCCTGGCAGCCGTCAGATCCCTGTACGCATGTCGTGGATCTCTAAGACGAGGACCGGAACGTGTACACTGTAGTCTTAGCGACGTATTGTGTATCAAAGCGTTCATCGCTGGATCATGTCATGGTTTAATTTTGCTGGATGGATTGCCAGCAGGTCGACCGGTGGAACGGCGGACAACATGCTTATGCTTAAGAGAAAATAATTATATATATTTTTAATTTATTAAGAATTAAATTAAAATATACATTTTATAATTTTTAATTTGAAACTTCAATACATTGTGTTATATTATATTAATATATTTATATGGTATAATATATAATTTGGAACTTTAAAAATATATGGTATAATTTTTAATTCTTATATAGCATAATTTTTAATTCTTATTTTTAACCATTAGATTCAAATTATATAATATTTAAATAATTTAATATATTATTATTTTATTTAATATTTATATATAATGAAATATTTTTTAATTTCTAAAATTTATAGTCATTCGAATTTAATGCCGAATTTTATCGCCATAATTTTCCTTGTCGAATTTTTGTCGAATTTTCAGCTTTCCGAATTCGAACACGAACTCGAACCAGGTGACTTAGGATGTACCTAACCACTTATTACTATTTTGAGCATGCAATTGAATTGGCCTGGGTTTGTTAGGCATTTATTGATAGTATGATTTGCTTGGAGCGTCTGCTTGTGGCAAATGCTATTTCAAGGAGGTTTTACTTGGTCTTCTTATTAGTTTTGGATGGCACGCGTAGGAGGGTACTTTTGGTGTTTTGTGCTTGCTTATAAGCAAATATCTTTTGATAGAGGACTCCATTTGTTGCCAGATCAACACCATTAGATTTAGAGTGGCTGCAGGATTTCCAAAAAATGGTTATAATTTAGAATATCTTATAAATATTGAGTGAGTTATGGCGATTTCAAATCTGCCAATTTAACACCATCGCTGCATTTTGACCACATGTGCCACTTGGAGGGTGTGTTTTTGCTAGATGAGCCACGTGTGCCATTGAGAGTTGGTTGTTGCTCATTTATGTAGGTTGTCTTGGAGGCACATTGGATCCCATTGACATGGTCAACCGTTGTTGTTGGAGTTATTCGGCATAACCACTTCATTATTTATTTATTGTTGGTTTGTTTATTTATTTAGTGCATATTTGTTATTTGGCATAACCAGTCTGTCAAATATCTTTTGACAAAGAACTCCAATTGCTCCCAGTTCAAAGCAAAGTTACAAATATCGGCGCGGCGCGGAAATCGGCAGGGTCCAGGAAACATCGTCTCGGGATATCTCGGCAGAACATCGGCAAAAATCGGCAAACTTAAAAAACACAAAAATATTCATTTTTTTTCAATTTTTTAAACATCTAAAGCAACAATAACATCAAATAAACACATTGCCACATGAATATGGAAAGAAAACTGATATATAAGATATATAAGATGTCTAGAGATACATCACACATCAAAATGGATCATGTCCTAGTCCTACTCCTGAATAGTGAATACTGAATGTCTGAATCATCAAAAATATAAGTTATAACTTATAACAAATGTATCTCACGATCATCGTCATGACTCATGAGTCATCTACAGTGAAATAAAGTAAATAAACTATGGATTCCCTCTACCCCTTTTACGGGAAAAGGTAATCCCTGTGGAAACAGCCCTTGCCCTTCCTCTAGGACTAGGTGCCCTCGAGGCTTGTCGGCCTCGTACTGGTATCTGACGTCCTCTAGAAGAACTAGAAGACCCTGCAAAAGGATCATGATGTCCTCTAGAACCTGAAGGTGGCTGAAACTGGTGTCCTGAAGAAGAAGAAGGAGCTCGAGGAGGTAGTCCTACAGCTACTCCTCCACTAGTAGCAGTGCTACTATCGGGTCTATCTCCCTCTAACCCTGCTTGTGGCTTTGGATCTAACTGTGGCACACTCCTAGACTCAGTGTGAAACTCCTCTGGAACTGGATCACCCTCATATGGAGCCTCTGTATCATCATCATGATCATGATCATCCGCTAGCCAATCAGGGGCTACCTCCATAGCAGGCTCTTGACACTCCGACCTCCAAGCTGCAGTGGTGTAGATATGATCTAATGAAATGGCCTTTGCATCAACTTTTCTCTGATATTGCTTCACCCACAACCTGAGATTGTAGTGGACGTAGACCAAATCATTAAGGCGCGGAGTATCCAACCTGCAGGAGGATCATAGAATTAGATATTAAATTATAAAGTTAATAATTTCAATTTGTAATGCATAAATTAGAAGGCAAAGGGGCATAATGATAAATGATAAAATTATAAACTAGAATTCAATAATTTATATTTTCTAATGAATTTGAAAATTCTCTAACTTGTTGCACTTTTT
>LPNX010310293.1:389278-414469 GCA_001517045.1 Pseudotsuga menziesii | reverse complement strand
AATAAAAAATAAAAATAAAAAACAGGAAAATTACAATATGTTTTTAAATTTTTAATAATTTAAAGAAAGTTTAAAAACTGCCTTTTCAGGCCCACAATGACAGACATATACTCCATATCAGACTTCTCTCGGAGCTCAAAGAACACATTCATATAATTTAAGACTGTATATTTATTTTTAATATAACTTAGGCATATTATAGGCATATTTTTAATAAGAACATTCCCAGTCCATGCCCAGATTTCACAGTTTAGGGCTGTCATTATCCCCAGATTTCACCCAAGCATGTTTTCTGTTGCTGTTCTTACCTTTTTAAGGCTACAATATGCCCAGAATTGTCTTTTAACCCTCCAATTCAGCCCAGATTTAAGATAAGCCTGTTTGGTGGTGCAAAGGTGCACACGGATGACTGATTCACAATGTTTCTTGCCACAAATTCATTCCCAAACTGCCCAGATTTGTTCTAGGGCCAATTTTGACTGCTGTTTGGGGTTATAGTAATCAAAAGCGTTAAGGAAATTGCCCAAAATTAAATTTTGATGCCAAATCATTGTGGACAGACCTGATAATTTGGATTTTTCACGCTGCTTTCTTACCCAGAATTGCTGATTCACCATAGATCTGCCTCTTTCAAATCCAGAACTCAGACATTGGGAGTCTTTATTTTTTAAACCTACACTAAAACTGTGTGGAAGCCGCAGACTGTGGATTCGTGGAAGCCGGGAGTGTGGAATGTGCACCGTGCAGGGGTTTTTGAGTGTGGAAGCCACGGACTCGCGGAGAGAGGAGACGCTGTGGAGTGGGTTGGGCGAGGAATGTGGAAGCCGGGCGCGGAGAGAGGCACACGGTGGAGGCATTCAAAATTTTAAATGAAAAAAAAACTAAACATTTACACATTTACTTACCTTCAGCTGCACCCTAATCGCCGGCTCTCCTCTCGACCTCTGTAGCGACCAAATGAGCAAATGAGCCCTAACCGCGGGCATAAAATGTCAAAAAACAAACTTTTTTTCACCCTGTCAAGAAATCGTGAGTCGACGGCGATTTTTCCCGATTTTTTACTCAAAAATCGGCGATATTTCGGACAGAAATCGGCCCGATATTGGTGCACGATTTTCTCTTAAAAAATCGCCGCTGCAAAAAAATTGCGATTTCTCGGCGACTCGCGATTTATCGGGCGATATTTGTAACAGTGGTTCAAAGCCATTAGACTCATAGTGGCTGCAGGATTTCTGAAAAGTGTCTGTAATAGAAAAACTGTCAAATATGGCTATTTAGAGCCTCTTTGTTTATGTATTTTGGTTCATATATGGATTGCACTCGGTGCTATTTTGGTTATATGCACCCTTGCTATATACATGAGAAAACTATGCATATTCGTGTCTAATGATTTGGATTCACATGGATGTAAATGAATATGTCGAATATTTTAAGTATGTTTTGGTTGGCTGGTTTTTGACTAGATCTGGTTTTTCAGGTTGACTAGTTCAGTAAGTGGTCCAGCTCTGATAACATTGAATTATAATGAATCAATGATCAATGATGAAGGGTGGTGCATATTGCTTCTGATAGTTGTCATCTAGTTGATTGCACCTTTATCATGTCAACTATACAGTATTACAGTATTACATGCTTTCTTGCATGTAACATAAGGCTTGGAGATGCCTTGGGCACTCAGTTGCCATCCTGTGATTGATGCATTTGATAATCTCATGTGCCATTTTTTGATTGGTTGACATTATTAATTTATTACAAGTACTCTCATTTTTCAAGATCCAAGGAAAACGGAAAATTAAAGTTGATTGATGGTCTTAAGTTATCTAAATTACTAATATATGTTTCTTCTGAGCCTCAAATATTCTTGTTTGCTTTTTATTGCATTCGTCGACCAAGTTCAGAAACCTGTCCTGTTATCTAGTCTCTTGCATGCATGTTTTACACTATTATCACATGCCATTAAGAGAAAAATAACAGAAGTATATAATTAAGGGGTTGGCTGTACCAGTAAAAATTGCTAATTTCTAATAGTTAGTATAATGAGTTCAGATGCTCTAACTAGTATCTTGTTGATACAGGCTGTATGATCCCCGTGTTCCAGAGCTACATCTATTACTGCACGAAGATGCTTTCTTTCCATCAAGAGAGTTTAGAGCCCCTGAAATACTTGATTTTTTGGTCAGATTGGGGCTCAGAAATTCTTTGGGTCTTAAGGGTTTGTTGGATAGTGCTAGATCTGTTGCAATGTTGTATGAAGAAGGAAAAAAGGAGGAAGCATTCAAATGGGCCAAGAGTTTGCTTGAATTTATGAATAAAATGGAGGTAAGAAACATGTCTGAGGAGCAATCTCAGAAGCCAGAGCATGAAGATGGCGGCAATAATGAAGAAGAAGATGGAACATTAGTAAGCTTACGTAATGAAAAACATGATGAGATGGATGTGAAAATTGCATGGCTAAGAGATGGCTTTATGGATGATCAATCAGAAGAAGAGTTTTGGATAGAACTTGCAAACACCAGTTGGTGTCCTGTTTATGTTGATCCTCCAGTGCAAGGAATTCCTTGGCCCAAATCAATCAAAGCTTCAGTAGCACCTCCAAAAGTGGTTAGACTAAAGGCTCAGATGTGGTTGGTATCGTCAACTATGCGTATACTTGATGGTGAATGTTGCTCATCTCATGTACAACGCAAGCTTGGCTGGTTGGAACGTCCAAATGTTGGTGTACTGGCAGCTCAATTGATTGAGCTATCCAAGGCCTATGGTTGTGCAAAATCTGAGCCTGATTGCAGTATGAAGGAGCTTCTAGAGGCAGTACTGCTGAGGGAGATCCCAACTCTCTATTCATTGATGCAAGAGTTTTTAAGAACGGAAGACCTTGAGATATTACAATCCCTTCTTGATGGAATTCAATGGGTCTGGATTGGGGATAGTTTTGTGTCAGCAAAAGAATTAGCCTTTGACTCACCAGCAAAATTTCAACCTTACTTGTATGTTGTGCCATCTGAATTATCATCTTTCAGAAGTCTGCTTACTGCCTTGGGTGTGCGGTTGACATTTGACATTACTGACTATGTTCGTGTTCTACAACGCTTAAATGAAGACATGAAAGGCATGCCACTTTCATCAGAACAATTGAGCTTTGTTCTTCGAGTGCTCGAGGCTGTTGCAGATACTTTGTCAGAAAAAATGACATCTGATACATTTTTATGTTCAATATTAGTACCGGATGCCTCTGGGATTCTGGTACCTGTACGAGATCTTGTTTACAACGATGCTCCTTGGTTGCCTAGAAGTAGTATTGAGAGTCAACAATTTGTACATTCAAGCATAAGCAATGATTTGGCTGAGCGACTCGGTGCAAAGTCACTACGATATATGTCTTTTATAGATCAAGAAATGACAAAAGACTTACCTTGCATGGATCATACTAGAATAACTGAACTGCGTCAGAGATATGGGAATGACGACCTTCTATTGTTTGACCTGTTAGAGTTAGCAGACCAATGTCAAGCAAAGAAATTACATATTGTATATGATAAACGGGAGCACCCAAGGCAGTCTTTACTTCAAACTAATCTAGGTTTGTGTTCAATCTCTGTTTTTCTCTGGTGAAATCTAAGCTTTGTTAACTTGTAAGTGTAGTGTGTGGTTTTGCTGAGCTCCTTTCTGAGACCATCCAGGTTTCTTTGTTTATTTCTTGAATTTATATTCTCAAATAGGGTTTAGTCCAGGGTTAGCATTTGAAGGAACAGTTGGAAGTGAAATAAAAAGTTATCTATGAAAGGATGACTCTGATTAAATATTACTGTTACTTTTGCAATGTTTTTCAGGTGAATTCCAGGGGCCTGGTCTCATAGTTGCTTTTGAAGGGACTGTGTTAAGCATGGAGGAAATATGCATTCTCCACCTTAATCCTCCATGGAAGCTTCGAGGTCAAACCCTCAGCTATGGCTCAGGCTTACTGAGTTGCTACCAGCTATGTGACCTTCCATTTATTGTTTCTGATGGTTTTCTTTATTTATTTGATCCTTTGGGTTTGGTCCTTAATACACCTTTGAACCGTGGTGATTCCGTACCTTCACGATCAGCAACTGCAAAAATGTATTCTTTACGAGGTAAATTTCTAAATCAGTAAATCTATCTTTCCATGCACAGATATTACCAAAATATAAAAACAAATGAATAGACTTCTTGGGAAGAGAACTTATTTGAATTTATAGTAGCATGGATTGACTGAATACCAGTAATAACTTAGGTTCTATTCTTGAAACTGTCATGAAAATGACCCGAAAAATGAGTGGAAGTGTCATGTAATTGTTAAGTATTTATTTACATTGCTTGCATTTTAGCAGATATTTCAGTTTCAAGGTTCTTAAGAGAGTGCTAGTTCTTTTAGAGTCCTAGGTTGGAAAAATCTTCCTATGCAGGACACTTTTTCTTAATATCAGTATTTTTATTGAAGATCATATGGAATTTCCCTTTTTCCCAAGTACATCCATTGCATCTTTGATAGTATCTGTAGTTGTTTTTATATCTTTATTTAGCTTCTTCTGTTGAAGTGTTATTGCTTTCTAGAATTCATATAATTCATCCTTGGACTAAATGAGATTTGAGCTCTTTTTCTTTTCTAAGTTTTGTCATAGAGTTCAGAATAGCTGTCATGTGTTGCCTCTAGTTTGTTGTTTGGATGTTATGTGAGGTTATTGAGACTATTAGTTCTCAATGGAAGTTCAATACATATTACAATGTCAAGCTATAGGAGACATTCAAACAGTAGAGTACAAATAAGGGATGATATTGTGTAGAACAATCATTTCATGGTGTAGTTATTGTGATAACATGACCATCAGACCAAAGACATCTATCACAAGAAACACAAGTAACACAACATTGTAGATGATTTTGTTGATTTTTGTACCTAGGAAAGTGTTCCCCTAGGTGACATTAGCCTTAGTCACTTAAAAGGGGGAAATAAAGTGGCCCTTGCATTAAATGACTTGAGATGAGCATTTAATTTGACTTTACAAAATAAAGTCACTTTTTGGATAATTTAAGTGAGGTGAGTGAATTTAATTTTTAAATGAGATTTAATGAGCATTTAATCTCATCCACTCATCTCATCTAATCTCCACCATTGGATTAGATGAACCCTAGGGTTTTCACAAAAAAAGCAAGGAAAGGCAAAATGCATTCACTTTTTGAGAAATAGAGTGAAGGAGAGAGCTGAGAGAGAGCAAAGCCATTTTTTCTGAGAAAGAGGAGAAAACACCAGCAGTAGCAAGTTTTTTCTCTTGGCACACATTTCGAGGAAAGGACAGCAGCAAGTGAGGGCATGAAAATCAAGGATAGGACAGCAACATTTATTGCTGGTCTGTACAGTCAGTACGATACAGTTTTTAGTACAATAGGCACGATTTTCGAGGCAGAATTCTGGGCACGATTTTTGAGAATGGTTTTTTGGGCATGGATTTCGAGGTCCGTACAGTCAGTCCGTACAACGACGTGAAAATCGAGGCAGAAAACAGGAAATTTCTGAGTTTGATTTTTCCTGTTTGGCACGAAAAACGAGGCAGAAAGTTTTCATCCGGTTGAGATAAGTTGGTCTGAAAATTTCTGAGTTTCGCTGTAATTTTTTCCTGAAAATAAAAATCTCTCTCCTAACAGGTTTTCCCCTTGTGGTTTTTTCTTGGGCAAGTTTGCCAAAAATTCCTGAGTCAGAAATTTCGTGGAGTGCATTTAATATTTTATTTTTTGTCATTAAATTTGAGTTACAACAGTGTTTTTATCAGTTTGAAATTTTGTGCAATTTTCAGCCTTATTTATTTCTGGGTTGGGCATTAAACAAAGATAAATTTCGACATTTAAACCAGTGGCTGAAATTGAGAAAAACTTTCATGGTATCAGAGCAAGGCTAAGTCACAGGGTTCGCCGAACCTAATCCTTGAGGTTCGAGGTTCGGCAAACCTCAAAAAAATTTTGAAATTCGTTCAGGTTCGCCAAACCTGAAAGACGAACCTAACGTCGAACCTGAAGTCGAACCCGAACCTCGTCGAACCCGAACCTGAAGCTGAACCTAATGTCGAAACTAAAGCAGAACTCGAACCTAAAGGCGAACCTGAAGACGAACCTAAAGCCGAACCCGAACCTAAAGGCGAACCTAAAGGAAAAAATAATTGAGGTTCAATTTTTTTACTGAAATTTTTTTTTATATAAAACACACACACACACAATACCAATAAATTAAATGTTGTCTATAAATTAAATGCTCTCTATTTATTTATGCTGTCTATAAATATAATGTTGTCTATAAATTAAAAGCTCTTGATTTATTTATTATGTCTATAGATTAAATGCTCTTTATTTATTTATGTTGTCTATAAATTAAATGCTCTTGTAATTTGAAATATCATGCCTATAGTCTACATAAGAACACACCAAACAACAAGTAAGAACATATATTTACCGCTAAGAACAAACCACTGCTGTGGGAAGCATGTAAATCCGTTGTTAAACCACAAAAACCTACTCTTAGAAGTACAAATCTGTAAGCAAAAATGTCATAAACAATAAGTATATATGATGAAATTATGAATGGTGACCTAAGTGCTTTGAATCCTATGGGTGATGGGGTGTAGAAAATTAGTTAAAGGGGAGTATATGAAGAAAGTTTATATATATATAATCGAACCTATTGTCGAACCTCATCCGAACCTCATTGGAAAATTCGAACCTGAACCGAACCTAATCCTTGCCGAACCGAACCCGAACCCGAACCGTGTGACTTACGAGCAAGGTTGGGTAGAAAATTAAATTTTTGCAGACAGAAAGTAATTTCCAGAACTCATAAAATTTCTTTTGACAGTGAGCAGCATTTAGTCGAAACTTGAACTTTGCAAAATATGACTTCCACTGGACTTATAATGGAGGATAGGCTTGATGGGGCTGGGAATTTTATTCTGTGGAAAGCTAGGATCATGTTGATATTGGAGGAGAATGAGTTGTGGGATGAGGTAGTTCATAACACTACAGCAGTCCCTATTGTTATTCCCCCTACCACTGATGCAACAACCCTTACCGCCTTCAACAAGAAGGACATAAAAGCTAGAAGGATAATTCTAGATGCAGTTAAAGACCATGTGATTCCTCACATCTTGAGTAAGGCCCATGGATTTCAGATGTGGGATGCTTTGACCGGATTGTTTCAGAGCTCAAACAAGAATAGAAAGATGGTTTTGAGGGAGAAGCTGAAGAGTATCAAAATGGCCAAAGGGGAGGTTTTGATATCTTACCTTACTAGGATCTCTCAGGTGAGAGATGAGCTTGCAGCAGTTGGGGAGGTTGTTCCTAATGCAGTAGTGCGGACAACTTTGAATGGGGTTTCAAAGCCTTCGGCTGTGTTTGTGGAGGCTTTGGTGGCTAGGAAGAACTTACTTGCATGGGATAGGATATGTGATGATTTTGTTTGGGAAGAGACTCGGAGGGGTCTTTTGCAGGGCAGTGCTTCTACTAGTAGGGAGGATGAGGAAGATGTGGCTTTGACAGTGAAGGGGAAGAAGAAGTTCAAGAAGGGTCCCAAGAAGGGTGGGGCCAAGTAGCAGGATGGGTAGAAGAAGGATCTGAGCATTGTAAAGTGCTTTTCTTGTCAGAAGATGGGGCACTATGCTGGGAAGTGTCCAAACAAGAAGAAGAAGAAGCAGCAACAGACAACAACTTCGGTGGAGGTTGAGGATTTTGCAGCTAGATTTTAGAGAGAGTTCTCTCTGTGCACTGGACATGTTGATAGAGAGAGCATCCATCATCACTATTGCGGATGTTGATAGTGAAAGGGAGTTTTCCTTGTTGACAAACCACCATTCCTACAGTGCATCTACTTCCAACACATGGTATATTGATATTGGAGCTTCGAGCCACATGACAGGTGCTCAAGAGATGTTCTCCGAGCTTTCACAGGCAGAGACTGATGTGTACGTAGTGTTGGGAGATGATTCTGCAATCAAAGTAGTTGGGCGTGGGACCATTACCTTTCAGAGGGAGTCCATGAGTCCCATGGTTTTGAGAGATGTACTGTATGTACCTGGGTTGAAGAAGAACTTAGTTTCAGTTTCCATGATCGAGGATCGGGGTCTTGGGGTGTCCTTCCTAGATGGACATGTGCGTGTGTTTCCCAAGACTGCAGGACCATTTGCTTCGTTTGCCATTGGAGTTAGATGTGGGAAATTGTACAAGCTCTTATTTCAGCCTCAGCATGCCTTGGCACACAGCAGCGGCAACGAGCTTTGTGAGCTGTGGTATAGGAGGATGGCTCACTTGCATCATCCAACTTTGAGGTTGTTGAGACATATGGTTACAGGTTTGCCAGAGTTCTGCACAGAGAAGAGTGATGTTTGCAGGGGATGTGCTTTGGGAAAGTACACCAAGACTGCTTTTCCTAGCAGTGATAGCAGGTCAGCAGGGATTCCTGACTTGATACATTCTGATTTTTGTGGACCTATGTCATCTGTTTCTCCGAGAGGATATGAGTACTATGTGACATTAATCGATGATCATTCTAGGAAGACCTGGATCTACTTTCTGAAGAGCAAGAAATTTGAGGAGGTCTTGCAGAGGTTCCAAGAGTTCAAAGCTCTTGTGGAGAACCAGACAGGGAGGAAGATACAGGCTCTCAGATCAGATAACGGGGGTGAGTGTAGCTCCAAGGAGTTTGATGGATATTGTAGACATGAGGGCATTAGGAGGCAGTTGACGGTTCCATACACTCCAGAGCAAAATGGAGTGGTAGAAAGGAAGAACAAGTCTATTGTTGGAGCAACCAGAGCTATGTTACATGACCAGTCACTTCCTTTCTTCCTTTGGGCAGAGGCGTGCAGTACAACTGTTTAACTTCAGAACAGGAGCCCCCATTGTGCCGTGGGGAACATGACACCTGAGGAGAGTTTCACAAGCAATAAGCCTGAGGTTAGCCATTTTCATATATTTGGTTGTTTGACTTACTCTCGTGTCCCTTCTGAGAAGAGGACAAAGCTGGAGCCCATCGTAGAGAAGGGCATCTTTGTGGGCTATGATGAGACTTTGAAGGCCTTCCGTATTTATCTTCCTTCTCAGAGGAAAGTTGTTGTGAGGAGGGAAGTGAAGTTTGAGGAGGAGCAGGCCTTCAGGAAGTCTAGAGAGTTGGAGCAAGGAGAGCAACAGGTCCTTGCACCTCAGGTAGTTTCACAGGTACCGTCAGTGCAACAGACAGGTTCACAGGTTTCCAGAGTTACTCGACCACACATTATGAGCATAGGTTCACCAGTTTCAGTGGTTTAGCCAACAGGATCTTTGGGGACAGGTTTTGGGTCTCAGATTACAGGTTCACTGTACAGAGCATCAGGATGACAGAGTTCACTAGTTGTTGGTACACCAGCTTTTGGTTCACAGGTTACTGGGGCTTCTACCTCTGGTAGTTCATCAGACGAGGACAGACCAGTGTGGGAGTAGCCTTCAGGGAAGAAGAAGCCTAAATGGCTTCGGGACACCTTGAAGGAAGTACAAGAGTTGGGGACACCCAGGGAGCCGGTGAGGGCGATTCAGATGCCTGACAGATTGGGCATGGCATTAGTGGCTAGTCTTCGTGATTTAGAGCCTTCTACTTTTGAGGAGACCTCCCAACATCATGTTTGGCAAGATGCCATGGTGGATGAGTACCATTCCATCACGAAGAAGGATGTTTGGGAGATAGTTTCGAGACCTGAGGGGAAGTCAGTGGTGACTTCTCGTTGGCTTTACAAGCTAAAACATGCTGCAGATGGTAGTGTGGAGAAGTACAAGGCTCGGTTTGTAGCGCGGGGGTTTTCACAGGTTGAGGGAGTGAATTATGATGAGACCTTTGCGTCAGTTGCTCGTTATACTTCGATCGGGGCATTTTTTTCCATTGCGGCTGGAATGGATTGGAAGATCCATTAGATGGATGTGAAGACCACATTTCTCAATGGAATCATACAGGAGGAGGTGTATGTTGAGCAGCCTTAGGGCTTTGAGATTCATGAGAGAGAGTCTCATGTATGCAGGATGAAGAAAGCCTTGTATGGGCTGAAGCAAGCTCCTAGAGCTTGGTACTCTAGGATTCACTCTTACTTGTAGCGGATGGGGTTTCAGAAGAGTGAGGCAGATCTGAATCTCTATTTCATCATGGTTGGAGATGATCCGCTCATTCTTCTGTTGTATGTGGATGACTTATTTATCACAGGAGGAGAGAGACCCATTGCAGCTTGCAAGAAAGATCTTGCTTCAGAGTACGAGATGATCGACATTGGGTTGTTGCACTATTTTTTGGGATTGGAGGTTTGGCAGGAGCCTGGACATATTTTTTTGGGACAGGGAAAGTATGTAGTTGATATTCTGAGGAAATTTCGGATGGAGGATAGCAAGCCGATGTCTACATTGATGGTCACCAACTGGAAGAAGTTTCATGCTTATGAGGGAGAGTTGGTGGATCCTACACTATACCGTCAGCTCATTCGTTCTTTGATGTATATGGTTAACTCTCGACTAGATTTGTGTTTTGCGGTGAATACTCTTAGTCAGTTCACTCGAAGGCCCAAAAAGCAATGGTTCTTAAAATTTATATCTAAAAGATTGCTGGCCTCACTTGTATTTGATATGGATTGTGAGCATTTGTCAAGGTGAATAAGCACCTCTGAACATAACTTACCCATTTGTAAGACACTGCCATTCCCTGTGCTATTACTTGTTCGACATATGCTAGAGTGAGTATCCCCTTTCCATTTCCAAAGTGTCACAGTGTCAAGTTGGTAGTCAGCCTTTAGCCTAGCCTTTTGATTTTTAGCCTTCATCCTTCACTAGCAAATTGATTACAACTATGAAGTGTGTGGTCTTGAAAGTCTGGTCTGAGCCATAACTAATAATTAACAAAACTCTATATATTTGGTTGGTAGATCACCAATGAAATGATTACTAGTTATAATTGTTACTTGAATGATTTGTAGAGCATGTCTTAACCTCTAAACACTTGCAGCAGATTGATGTTAGGCTGGGTCATATTATTGGTCACGTTCACTGGGTATTCAACATTATTTGATCATTTACAGATTATTATTATTTTATCTGTCTCAGCATATTGGATATTATACATGATCATGCAAAGATCTGTAGGGTGTATGAGTATACACCTTAGATGGATTTGGGCTCCCTGAGTCAAATGAGACAGTTTGTTTTCAGTTTCGGGAAGTTACAATAATGATTTGTCTCAGTATACCATTCTGGTGCAGTTTTGCCATGTTAAATGGCCTGTCAGAGTAGAGGGATGATTTGATTGGTTCACCTAGGGCGCTATATGAGGAGGGGGTGGTCTAGCCACTTGTTTTTACCATTATACCCCCCTCCCAGAGAGCTTGGTGGGCTCAGTTGGACAACCCAGGAACTCTAGGTGGCAGTTTGGGCAGTTTCACAGTTCCCGAGGCATATTAAAAATGGTAAAAATGGCTACTGAGGAATTCAATTTGGGCTACTGAGGCAAGGAAATGGCATGGAATAAGTTTTGATGATGAGTGTGACGTCTTCCACACATTCTCCAACAGTTTCAGCATTCAGGAGGACCCACACCCACCTCTCTAGCATGTTTTATGATTTTCTGGAGCGTTTGGAGGCTGATGATTCTCCCAGAGAGGCATGATTTGAGCACGTAGAGTTATATCTTATTTATATTGTGCCATGGGGACCCACTACGGGTGTTAGACACTATCCCCTAGACCCACCATGAGCTTTATTCATGTTTATTGTGCCATTTTGAGTGGGATCCCCTCTCCTAGGGCGATTTTGTCCGTTGATGTGTTATATTATTATATTGATCCATGTACTTTATGTTGAGCTCATCTCAACCATTGATTAGAACATTTTGATCTTTTAATCTTAGCCATCCATTCAAAAGGTGGTTAGGATTTTGGTATCTCTCCATCCTATTTAAAGGAGAGAGCTTCTCATTGTAAAGCGGTCTTTGGCTCTTGGAATCTTGATAATAGAAAAACTATTTTGTGGAAAATTCTTGGGTCTCCTTTGCATCTGGTGTTCTTCGATGGTGATTGGAAAGTATATTGCATCCTAGCATTTGAGTATTTGTGGTGAGATCTTTATTTTCGTGGAAACTTTGTTTTGTCTACAGGTGGGCGACTTCACTTGGGCGTCTTTGCAGGGCTTCCTCAATTCGCTTGCTTGGCATCGCTTGTATTAGGGGGTTATCATTAGTATCATTGGGATCTATGGTTTCATCTTGTTATTTTTCTGTAGCATTTGTCCATTTCTCTTGATGCATCAAATCTGATATTGTTGACGTTTGTTGTGCAGGAGGGAGGGTGCATTGGCTCCTTGGGGAAAATCGATTTGCATAGAGTCTTCATCCAAATTTTCTCAAATTGATCGGGACGACATAGATCATCATCATTAAGACATCTACAAGGTTATCCAGGTAAGATCCACATGTTAGTTCTTCTTTTCTTGATTTCAATCCATTGGCATCTTTATTTCTCTTAAAACCCTAAATATAAAAAATCAAAAACATTTATAGATCAAACCGCTTGATCATTTGGCAAAACCATTTCTGGGTTTTGTAGATCGGGTCAAACCCTAAGTGGGTCCTCCTAGACCTCATGCTTAGGTGACTCCATTTGGCCCAAATCCCAAGGCACTGATATCTCAACCCTAGCGAAACCCCTCACTTGGCCAATTTCTCTTGTGTTTTGATCTTATCTCTAAGGTTTGGGTACTTTGATACTGTCATACCTTTCATCAAGTCTATCCTTTGGTACTAGATAGCCCCAATCCTGTTCATAACTTCCCTGCATCGGACACGGTTTCCAAGGTAGTGGATATTGTCATCATTTGCTGGTACCTTGATTCTGGATCTAGTAGTAAGACTCATAAGTCATTTGTATTTCAACCTTGGATCAATTTCACACTTCATGAACCTCTTGATCCAAACCATAACTCACCTTGTGACTTCATCCATAGATCTAGGGTTTACTTCACCTTACACCTTACGTACTTCAACTTCCATTGATTTGATCTGGTGTTTTGGTATGATCTCTCTTGTTGGGAGTAGATCTGGGTCTCCTCCATTGTTGTCTTGGGCTAAGACAACATCAAGTGAAGATTGCCTCGATTGGCGTGACAACCATCCATTTGGGAGTTGAGACTATTTTGGTTTCACATCTTTGGTTGCCCATCCCTCTACCATCCATCTTGGATCGACCTCATTGGGGCAACTACAAGTTTGGTGACAACAGGCATTGAACAGAGATAAATTTTGACATTTAAACCAATGGCTGAAACTAAGAAAAACTTTCAGATTTTAAGCAATAAACATTTTTAATGGATAAAAATTCCTTTGTTGAGTGTAAACCTAAACAGTAAACAATACTTCAACAAGTATCATAAATCGTGATAGATAACTTATCGTACAACACCGCATGATTAATCAGAAAGGATATTAGTTAATACATATTATTACTCATGAGACATTATAAATACAATGATCAAAAGGCTAAAATAAAGAGAAACTTTGATGGATAGGCATTTAATAAATCTTTAGTATTGAAAGAGGTGAGGTCCTCTTTGACATCGTTGCTAGCCATAAGATGTGAAAGGAATTTCTCAATCTGATGCTTTGTATACATTTCTAATGGATAAAAATCCACTGTGTATTTTTGTTATACTTCTGCACACATACTTTAATCGTTATGAATTCGTAATTATGGTTTGGGCGAAATTTAGAAGCCCGAATTTAGTTAATGTCCCCTCCTGCTGGTCGGATTGAGGGATGGGAATTTGGAAGATGAGTGCTCCTCTGTCTCAACCTCTTGAAGCTGGTGACATAGCCAATGAATCCTGTTATAATAATTGATTTCGTGGTCTATTTCTATTTGAAGTCCATAAGAACCCACTTTAAACTGGTCGGGGGAATGTGAAGAGTTAATTGCACAATTACTGGATTTGTCCTTCCTGGATCCATATCCATATCCAAATTGACAAGGAATCAGGGATCCATATCCGATTTTTCAGGATTCAAACAATTTCTTTTGTAGGAGTCAGATCCTTTCATTTAGTATTCAGATCTTAATTTAGGATATGGTTCCAAAGTCAAGGTTCGGTTCCAAAGTTAGGGGAAACGGTTCAATAACTTGAAATTTCAAGGTTGGACTTCGGAGTGAGGATTTATAGCCTAAGTTTTAACTTATACCAAACCATAGAGTTGTCTCACATTACATAGCTACAAGGCATTTTAAAAAAATTGCCTAGTTTATTAAACTAGAACTCATAATTGATTTCCAAAGGAGGTGATATATTTAAATCATAGCTATGACAAAAATTTTTGGACACATACGAGTAGTCATTTGGACTTGACCTACAGTTAAAACTCATCATCATAATTGTATCATCTGCCCTAAATAAAGACCTCATAAATATTTGAAGAAAACACCAAGAAAGGTTATTAAAGTGTTGGCATACAGGGTAATGGGACCACATCTTTTCATTATGTTGGAACACGTTTTAAATAGAATAGTTACAAAAGACAATCTCTGCAGCTTGCAAGCCTAATTCCATCAAAACAAGTTTATCAGTCTGGACTCTGGATGAAGCTGAACAGTTTACATATGACAAAGCAATAGTTTGATCTGCACCTACAATACTAGCCCTCACCAAGCAAAATAATCCATGATTTTATGAATCGTTTGAGATTTAATTTATTTGTTCTTTTTAATTTCAATATAGAATTGAAATTTTAAAAATATATTGATAAAAAAAGTAGTGTTCGGGTTCCGAATCCCAGATTCGTAAGTTTGAGAAGAGTGCTCCACGTGCACTGGAGTGTTCAGCTGATTCCAACTGCACTTGCAGTTCATGTAAGACAGGTTAATTGTGGTTAATTTCCCTTTAGGATTCTTTATGTTTTTTACTGGAAAGTGTCAATGAATTCTATCTTTACTTAATTAAAACTTGCTAGAATTTACTTTTTCCGAGTTCCAAACATACGCTTATGTATACTTGTAATTTCTCCTTCGTTAGGGTCTTTGAAATCAAATTTCTGCATTCATAAACAACCATATATCATTGTTGTAATTTGTTCATTCCAACTATAACACTGCCTTCTTACTTGAGAATATAGCTGATTAGTCATGACCTTATAGATTCCATATGCTCAATGTATTTCACACTAGTCATGGCCCTCCCATCACCCTATTTAATATAATCTCTTTTACAAATTTTGTTTTGCTAGAGGGAGTTTTAGTAATCCTATGATAGGTAAGCCCCCTTTGTGCTAGAGGAGACCTAGCCTAAAGTGAGGGGAAGAGATGCTGTGGTGAGCCGGTGACAGTGGGCAACCTTCTTGAGTTGCCTTGAAGTTGCACTTTGTGTTTCAAGGCTTTATTGTAACACCGAGTCCGTGTGTTATGGAAGAATCTGTCAGTTTTTCACAAGTTTTGGCCTCCGGTTTAGAAGTGAAAATATCTCAGTTTATTAACAAACCTAGAAAATGTAAAGACTGGAAATAATCATAAATTTCAGACTTAAAAACACTGCTGTAACTTCAATCTTTTCATGGACAGAAAATCAAATAAATGCACACCATTCAACACACATACTCAGAAATTTTTGGCCAATGGCCCTGGAAAAACCCACAAGGGGAAAACCAGTCAGAGAGAGTGATTTTTATTATTCTTCTAGGAAAATTTTAGACTGTCATCCACAGTCAAATTACAACTTATCTCAACCCAACATGCTGCCTCGTTTTCTGTGGCAATGATGCCTTGATTTCTGTGCAAGTTTCTTCTCGAAAAATGTGTCGAAATAACAACAAAAATCAGTCCTCAATTTTTGTGCAAGAATGCTAAAATTCTGCCCTCGAAAACTGTGCCAAAATAGTCACAAAAATTGTACTGTACAAATAACATTAAATGCATCTGTATGACCTCGAAAACTGTGCCTGTCCTCAAATTTTGTGCCTGAGTTTACCTACAAAAACGTGCCCAAAATCCGTACTGTACAAATGGTCATACCCTTCTCGATTTCTGTTCCTGCAATAAATGAAGGCCTTACTGCTTGATTTTTGTGCACAACAATCAATGCTGTCTCGATTTTCGTGCCCACTGCAAATCTTCAGCTGGGTGCCTCGAAACTCGTGCCCTCTCTCTGCTCTCTCTCCTCTTCACTCTTCTCTCAAGAATGAATGTGATAAGCCTTTTCCCTTGCTTTTTGATTAAACCCTAGGTAGGTGAAGAGCCATCTAATCCAATGGTTGAGATTAGATTAGATCTAAGGATGAGAATAATTGCTCCATTTAATTTTGCATAAAAATTAATTTCCCTCACCCACTTAAATTTATCAAATTTGACTTTAATCTCTAAAGTCACATTAAATGCTCCACTTAAGTCATTTAATGCAAGGGTCACTTTATTTCCCCTTT
Organism: Pseudotsuga menziesii; assembly: GCA_001517045.1. NCBI lineage: Eukaryota > Viridiplantae > Streptophyta > Pinopsida > Pinales > Pinaceae > Pseudotsuga > Pseudotsuga menziesii. The sequence continues at coordinate 398,016 of LPNX010310293.1, read as the reverse complement.
TAAGTGACTAAGGCTAAAGTCACCTAGGGGAACACTTTACTAGGTGTCAAAATCAACACTTCCTTTTTCTGAGGAAGGTGCTCTGCACCACTCCCAACTTGTCCCTGAAGAAGACAAACTTGCCCCTCCCTAAAGATTTCGTTAGAATGCCTGCAACCTGCTCATCAATGGAAATGTACTATAAAGATACTGCTCCTCTCTGAGCATAATCTCGGATGAAATGCTACATGATCTCAATATGCTTTGACCGGTCATGAAATACTGGATTCTCAGAGAGCTGGATGCAACTTTGATTGTCAGAGTAAATCACCGTAGGCCTCAGCTCCTGACCAACAGCAACTTGTGAAGCCACAACGCCTTGTAGCTGGCCTGACTGGCTGCCATATACTTAGCCTAAGCAGAACTCAAAGCAATGGATTTCTGCTTTCGACTGAACTATGATACTGCTGTCAAGCCCAAACTGAAACAACATCCGGAAGTGCTCTTCCGGTCTGCCATGCTGCTTGCCCAATCTGAATCTGTGAAGCCAACCAACCTGATCCCATCCGACCTCCTGTAGTCCAGACCAAAATCCACTGTCCCTGCTAGGTATTGAAAAACATGTTTTGCAGCGACCCAGTGCACACTCGTAGGCTCAACCATGAACTGACTAAGAGTGTTCACTGCAAAACACAAATCTGACAGAGTATTGACCAGATACATCAATGAACCAATGAGTTGACGGCAGTGTTACCAACATCGGCCGAGAAATCGATGTCCGAGAAATCGTGAGTTTTTCAGCTCGAAAAATTGCCGAAAAAATCGGGGCGATTTTTTCCCGATTTTTGCCCGATTTTTTGCCGATTTATCTCGAGATATTGCCGATTTTTTCGATGAGATATTTTCCCGATATATTGTCGATTTTTTCTCGATTTATCTCGAGATATTTCCGATTTTTTCCTGATTTTTTCTAAAGTTGAAATTGAATATTTTTGTATTTTTTTAAGTTTGCTGATTTATTGCCGATGTTTGCCAATGTGTTGCCGAGATATCCCGAAACAATGTTTCCTGGACCCTGTCGATTTTTTCGCCGCGCCGATGTTTGCAACACTGGTTGACGGTATAATGTAGGATCCACCAACTCTCCCTCAGAAGCATGAAGCTTCTTCCAGTTGGTTATCATTGGTGTCGACATCGGCTTGTAATCCTTCATTTTAAATCTCCTCCGAATATCAACCACATACTTTCCCTGTCCCAGGAATATATGTCCAGGCTCCTGCCAAACCTCCAATCCCAGAAAATAGTGCATCAACCCAATATCTGTCATCTCGTACTTTGTAGCAAGATCGTTCTTGCAAGCTGCAATGGGTCTCTCCCCCCCTGTGATAAACAAGTCATCAACATAAAACAAAAGAATAAGCAGATCATCTCCAACCATGATGAAGTAGAGATTCGGATCTGCTTCACTCTTTTGAAACCCCATCCTCTGCAAGTAAGAATTGATTTTGGAGTACCAAGCTCTAGGAGCTTCCTTCAGCCCATACAAGGCTTTCTTCAGCTTGCAAACATGAGACTCTCTCTCATGAATCTCAAAGCCTTGAGGCTGCTCAACATAAATCTCCTCCTGTATGATTCCATTGAGAAATGCGGTCTTCACATCCATCTGATGGATCTTCCAACCCATTTCCGCTACAATGGAAATCAATGCCTTGATCGAAGTATTCGGAGCAACCGACGCAAAGGTCTGATCATGATCAATACCCTCGACCTGTGAAAATCCCCGCACTACAAATCTGGCCTTGTACTTCTCCACACTCCCATCCGCTGCATGCTTTAGCTTGTAAACCCACTTAGAAGTCACCACTGACTTCCCCTCAGGTCTCAGAACTATCTCCCACACATCGTTCTTCATGATGGAATGGTACTCACCCATCATGGCATCTCGCAAAACATGATGCTGGGAGGCCTCCTCAAAAGTAGAAGGCTCAGAATCATGTGTACTAGCCACCAACAACATGCCCAATCTGTCAGGCATCTTGATGGCCTTCACTGATTCCCTGGGTGTCCCAACCTTCAGAGCTTCCTTCAAGGACTCCCGAATCCACTTAGGCTTCTTTTTCCTTGAAGGTTCTTGCCACACTGGCCTGTCCTCATCTGAAGAACTACTACCAGAGCTAGAAACCCCAATAACCTGTGAACCAGTAGCTGGTGTACCAACAACTGGAGAACTCTATGATCCTGATGCTCTGTATGGTGTACCTGTAATCGTAGACCCATCACCTGTCCCCGAAGACCTTGTTGGTTGAACCACTGAAACTAGTGAACCTGTGCCTGCACTGATTGGTCCTGTAACCCCGAAAACCTGTGATCCTGACTGCTGCGCCGATGGAACCTGTGTAACAACCTGAGGTGTAGGAACTTGCTAGTTTCCTTGCTCTGACTCTCTCGACTTCCTGAAGGCCCGCTCCTCCTCAAACTTCACATCCCTTCTCACAACCACTTTCCTCTGAGAGGGAAGGTAAATACAGAAGGCCTTCGAAGTCTCATCATAGCCCACATAGATGCCTTTCTCTGTAGTGGGATCCAACATTGTCCTCTTCTCAGAAGGGACATGAGAGTAAGTCAAACGACCAAATATCCGAAAATGGATAACCTCAGGCTTCTTGCCTGAAAAACACTCTCTAGGTGTCATGTTGCCCACGACACGATGGGGACTTCTGTTCTGAAGATATACAGCTGTGCTGCAAGCCTCAGCCCATAGAAAGAAAGGAAGAGACTCGTCATGTAACATAACTCTAGTTGCTCCAACAATAGACCTGTTCTTCCTCTTCGCTATTCCATTATGCTTTGGAGTATAAGGAACTGTCAACTGTCTCCTGATACCCTCCTGTCTACAATATCCATCAAACTGTTTGGAGGTATACTCACCCTCGTTATCTGATTTGAGAACTCGGATCTTCCTCCCTGTTTGGTTCTCCACAAGAGCTTTGAACTCTTGGAATCTCTGCAAGACTTCCTCAGACTTCTTGCTCTTCAAAAAGTAGATCCAGGTTTTCTTGGAATGGTCATCAATGAATGTCACATAAAAATCGTATCCTATCAAGGAAACTGAAGACATCGGTCCGCACAAATCTGAATGTATCAAGTCAAGAGTCCCTGTTGACTTGCTATCACTGCTCGGAAAAGCAGTCTTGGTGTACTTTCCCAAAGCACACACCCCCTGCACACATCACTTTGCCCTGTGCTGAACTCCGGTAAACTTGTAATCATATGTCTCAACAACCCCAAAGCTGGATGATGCAAGTGAGCCATCCTCCTATGCCAAAGCTCACAAAGCTCATTGCCGCTGCTATGTGCCAAGGCATGTTGAGGCTGAAATAAGAGCCTGTACAGTTTCCCGCATCCAACTCCAATGGCGACTGAAGCAGATGGTCCTACAGTCTTGGGAAACATATGCACATGTCCATCTAGGAAGGACACCCCACGACCCTGATCCTCGATCATGGAAACTGACGTCGAGTTCTTATTCAACCCAGGTACATACAACACATCTCTAAACACCATGGGACTCATGGACTCCCTCTGAAAGGTAATGGTCCCATGCTCAACTGCTCTGACTGCTGAGTCATTGGCCAAAAATCAAAGAACAAGTTTCAACAAAACGGTACTACTGTCACAAGAGTTTTTTTGAATTCTGGAAATGACTTTTCTGTCTGCAAAAATTAGTTTTCTGCCCCACTCAGCTCTGATACCATGTAAGTTTTTCACAAGTTCCAGCCTCCAGTTTAGAAGTGAAAATATCTCAGTTTATTAACAAACCCAGAATATGTAAAGACTGGAAATAATCATAAATTTTGAGACTTAAAAACACTGCTGTAACTTCAATCTTTTCATGGATAGAAAATTTAATAAATGCACACCATTCAACACAATACTCAAATGTTTTGGCCAATGGCCCTGGAAAAACCCACAAGGGGAAAACCAGTCAGAGAGAGAGATTCTTATTATTTTTCTAGCAAAATTTCAGACAGTCATCCACAGTCAAATCACAACTTATCTCAACCCAGCAAGATGCCTCGTTTTCTGTGCCAATGCTACCTCGATTTCTGTGCAAGTTGCTTCTCGAAAAAGGAGCCAAAATAACAACAAAAATCAATCCTCGATTTTTGTGCAAGAATGCTAAAATTCTTCCCTCGAAAACTGTACCAAAATAGTCACAAAACCGTACTGTATGAACAACATTAAATGGATCCGTACAACCTTGAAAACTGTGCCTACTGCCTTGGGAATCACACCTGTCCTCCTTGATTTCTGTGCTTGAGTTTACCTCAAAAAGCGTGCCCAGAATCCTTACGGTACGGATGGTCGTACCCTTCTCGATTTCTGTGCCTACAATAAATGAAGGTCATACTCGATATCTGTGCACAACAATTAATGTTGTCTCGATTTTCGTGCCCACTGCAAATCTTCAGCTGGGTGCCTCAAAATTCGTACCCTCTCTTTGCTCTCTCTTTTCTTCACTCTTCTCTCAAGAATGAATGTGATAAGCCTTTTCCCTTGCTTTTTGATTAAACCCTAGGTAGGTGAAGAGCTATCTTATCCAATGGCTGAGATTAGATTAGATATAGGGATGAGAATAAATGCTCCATTTAATTTCTCGTAAAAGTTAATTTCCTTCACCCACTTAAAGTTATCAAACTTGACTTTAATTTCTAAAGTTACATTAAGTCACTTTAACTTGACTTGTAGGCACAAAAATCGAGAAGGGTACGACCATAAGGAAAATGGAAGAAGTACTTGACCATAAGGAATAGTCGAATGAAATAACTCTTGACATGACCTTCAATGAAATAAACCAACAAATCGAACTAGAGGCCTGCCAAGATGAAGAATTGGAAATTAAATCTCAATCCAATTTTCAAAGCTTGCAAGAAAAATATGTTAAAGAATGTGAAAGTGATGGAATTGATGTCTTGGACATTAAATTGAATAACACGGCTAGTTCCATATCACCATTCAATTTTCATGTCAATAAAGATGAAAATGTGTCCATAGGTGTAACAAAAAAAGCACTTGCACAATGTTCTCAACCACTTTTGCCAGATAAATCTAATGATCTTCTTTATGGAGTTGAAAGCCGTGGAAGTATTCAATACCTACTTAAACAGGATGAAATAATTTATGATGGTTCTACAAACACAACTGTAGATAGTTATGCAGACGTGGTGCTCTTTCTAACTGTTGCTTACATTCCAAATAATGTTGAATATAGTTGACCCATTGTTGTCGAACGAGATGACACAATAGTTATTGCATCCACATGTTTAGGAATTGCAAAAAGTGGAAGCGAAGATCCACAATTCTTCAAAAATGGAATCCAAAAGACAACATGGAAAATCAATAAGTACAAGTTGTATTGTTTCAAAAACTCACCACCTAAGCAGAAGGGATTACAACACAAGTTCCAGAATCCAATGACTTCATGGTTAATGTTAAAGTTTAATAGTTAATTAATAATAAATCCAATTAACTATTAAAAAATATTGATGATTATTATTATTATTTCTTAAATAATAATAATAATAATATACTTATATATAGTTTATTTTTTTGGGTGAACGTGGGAATTAGAGCTTAATAAAACCTTGTGTGGTTTATAAAACCAAGGTTTGGTTTTATAAACCGTATGTTCTTTTTTCTCGTTCTTTCTTCTTTCCCCTTTTTATGGGATCTTCTTATCTTCTTCTTCTTTTTCTTTTTACTTTCTCCATTTTTTTAACTTTTTTATTTTTACGAAATAGAATTGATGGCCAAAAGCCAAAATATGGCCAAAGGCCCGAAATCAAGTTCAAGAAGGGGTTTTGATACCACTATGACACCTAGTCTGTGTGTTATGGAAGAATCCGTATTCGGATAAGCAAGAGATCCATATTCATAGTAAGTAATACATATTGAATAAAATGATTTGATGATATTTTACAATTGAAAGCCTACCTTTAAATATGGCTTAAGCACCTATTGGGAGGAGTCATGTCCTCTTACGGTAATAGTAATTATTAGTTGATTATTAATTTATATGTTATTTATGTATTATGTATTAATTGTTATTATTATTATTTATGTAACATTTACCAATTTGAATGCAGGTTTGAGAGGTGAAAGTAACCATTAACAACACATAAGCCAGAAATATTATTGTGTTTAGTGCATTGGATCACCAATGTAGCAGAGTAGGAATAACGNATATATATATATATATATATATATATATATCTGTCAAGTTGTGGACTAGTGGCAACTTGGAGCAGTTTCCATATATATATATATATATATATATATATCGTGTCGACAAATATATCGTCGAGGGTCCAAAGAAGAAATTATCAGATGTAATGACCAAAATATATATAATAATTAAATATTTATAAACATTAATAATTAAATAAACTAATACTTAATAAGGAGGCACCTTGATGAAAGGTTATGCTACGAAAGGGCACCCAGTATGGGTATTTATACAAACATCATTTTCATTGTAATATTATTTCTTATCTCTTATCAATCATATCTTTTATTATCTTCATGGATTACTATAATCTGGGTTATTTGAGCTGGTTATTTCCTTAAGAAACGATTTTGTCGTTTCATCAGATTTATCGGCAAACATTGCGATATACTAGAAAACTTCAAAAAATTCAAACCTCTCGACACCACCTCCACATCAGTCTCTGTCTGTGAAAGCTCGGAGAACATCTCACCAGCACCTGTCATGTGGCTCGAGGCTCCGCTATCAATATACCAAGTGTTGGAAGTAGATGCACTGTAGGACTGGTTTGTCAACAAGGAAAACTCCCTTTGTCTATCAACATCCGCACTGGTGATAATAGATGCTCTCTCTATCTCAACATGCCCAGTGCACAGAGAAAACTCTCTCTGAAATCTCGTTGCAAAGTCATCAACCTTTGCGGAAGCTTCTGTCTGCTGTTGCTGCTTCTTCTTGTTCGGACATTGCCCAACATAGTGCCCCATCTTATGACATGCAAAGCACTTAACAATGCTTAGATCTTTCTTCTTCCCATCCTGCTGCTCGGCCCTATTGAAATTCTAAGCTTAACTCAGCCCAAACACTTAGTAAAACTCTGATATCAGTCTTCAACATTCATAAAACCAAACACATATCACATGCATGTAAATTTCATGTCTCTGTAAGTTGATTTACTGTAACTAAGTAAACTTTGCAGCGGAAAATTAACTCAAAAATAAAAAAATCAGCAGACTGTAAAACACATTTAAGACACAGTATTTTGGTCAAATTTGACCTTGGAAAAACCCCTCAACCCCTGGGGGAAAACCAGCATGCAAGAGAAATTTTATTGAGCTTCAGGAAAAATCAGACAACAATTTTTACAGTAAAAAAATCAACTTATCTCAACCCAGAAATCTGTCTCGGTTTCTGTGCTATTTTCTTCTCGAAAAATGTGCCAAAACCAATAGCAACTTAGCCTCAATTTCTGTGCTAGACCGTACGGCATTTAATGCAGCCGTATAGCACCTCGTTTTTTGTGCCAGACCGTATAGAAATTAAATGCAGCCGTACAACAATTAAAGCAGCTGTACCCTCCTCGATTTCTGTGCAAAAATTAATGCAGCTGTACAGCATTAAATGCAGGCCGTACCCTCCTCGATTTCTGTGTAGCAATACACCTTGATTTTTGTGCCAGCATTTAATGCTCCTGTACTCCTCGATTTCGGTGCCAACTGTGAATCTCTCTCTCAGCTGTCCTGAAAATCGAGCCCTCCTCTCAGTCTCTTCAGCAATCTCTTGCAAAATGTGCTTCTCACACTTCTCTCCAAGCTCCTCTCTTGGAAATCGAGCCACTTCAAGAAGTCTCTCTTGAATAATGTGCCCAAATGAAGTCTTAGCACTTTTATTTACCCTATTAGGGTTATTCTCATGACTTTTCACCTTCAATGGACGAGATTAGATCTTGGCCAAGAGATCTATGGCTGGCACCTAATCTCACTCTCACTTAAATCTCCTAAGTGAACTATACACCAAATTTTTTACTTTTTGAAAAGTCATATCACCCTAAATATTTAAAAGTACACTTTATGACTTAAAGTCACTTTAAAAACATAATAAAGTGAAACTCACTTTTAAATCATAAAGTCACATCAAAAAGGTACTTTAATAAAAACACATTACTAAAGTCACTTTAAGAATATAAATGAGACTCCAAGTTAATGACCCCTGCACCTAGGCACCTGATGCAGGAGTGCCATCGAGCTATCAAATTCTAACACTCCCTCTTAGCGAGGGAGGTACTACTGTCATCAGCTCCACCTGGATCTCTCCCTCCAATAACTGAAACTCCCTCTGAATCTGAATGCCTATTGATGCAGGAGTGCCATCGAGCTATCAAATTCTAACACTCCCTCTTAGCGAGGGAGGTACTACTGTCATCAGCTCCACCTGGATCTCTCCCTCCAATAACTGAAACTCCCTCTGAATCTGAATGCCTATCAGATCTCTGCACTGGAACAACTGTTGAAGGTCTCCGTCTGACAACTCTGAACTGAGAGTTCTCCTCACTCTCCTGCTCATCTTGAAGAACCATATCATACCAACTCTGTTTCCTCACAGAGTTGGATGAATCCTCCACACTGACAGCCACTGCTGCTGCCACTGAGTCTGATCTCTCACCAGGCTCACCATCCACCGGATGCCCCAAAACTCGGTACATCCGGCCATTACGGAT
>LPNX010310293.1:332919-378596 GCA_001517045.1 Pseudotsuga menziesii | reverse complement strand
CCATTCATCCTGATACTCTTGAGTTTTTCTCTGAGAACCATTTTCCGGTTCTCATTAGAACTCTCATACAGATTGGTCAAGGCTGTCCACATCTCATGTGTCTTGTCCTTTCCTGAAATGTGAGGAATGATGTGATCTTTCACGGCATCAAGAATAATTCTTCTGGCTTTGCAGTCCTTCTTATTGAAGGCTGTGAGGGCTGCTGCATCCGTAGATGCAGGAATGACAATGGGGTTTGTAGTAGTGTTCCTCACTATGTCTGGCCACAACTCATTCTCTTCAAGTAACAGGAGAATCCTAGCCTTCCACGGCACAAAATTCCCTGTCCCATCCAGCCTATCCTCCAATCTAAGTCCCGTAGCCATCTCAACAACAACTCAGCAAAGTGCTGTTCACTGACAGAAGTAAAATAACAAAAATTTCTGAATGCTGCAAATTTCTGTGTGTCTGCAAAAATCACTGTTTTTCTGCCCCCTTTGCTCTGATACCATGTTGAAAAACTGAGATTTACTGCTTGCTGGTTTAAATGAACAATTTGTGTTTTTCACTTCAGCCGGTTTTGCATAGGCTTGAAGTTACTTAAAATTTTGCCGAACAATTTTAAACACACAATAAAAATTACTAACAGGCTGAAAACAAATGCATGCACACCATAAAAATTTACTCAGAGATTTTTGGCTAATCAGCCCTGGAAAAACCCCCACGGGGAAAACCAGTCAGAGAGAGTAGAGATTTTTATTATTCTTCAGCAAAATAAAATGGACAGAAATACAGGAGAAATGCAACTTATCTCCAACCAGAATTTATCCCAAAGTCTGGACACTGAACTCAGCAAAAAGAACCCAGCAGTACACCTCGATTTCTGAACCAAATAAATTGCAGACCGTACCAGTCAACCGTACCAGCAATAACTGTGCCGTACACCTCGATTTCTGGACTGTAATAAATGCTGTCCGTACAGCATTAAATGCAGCCCGTACTGTCCATAAAAAATCTCGATTTCTGTGCAATAAAACTGCCTGAAACTCGTGCTGAATTAATGAAGCCGTACAGCAGGCCGTACCATCAATTTCTGGGCATTAAATGCAGACCGTACGGTGCAATAAATGCAGGCCGTACTTCCCTCGATTCCTGTGCAAAACACCAGCAATAAATGAAGATGAAGCACCTCGATTTCTGTGCATTAATGTCTCTCGATTTCTGTGCAAAGGTCTTTCTCAGACTCCTTCAGCAAACTCGACCTCCTTCAGCAAGCTCTCTCTCTTTTCTGAAAAATGAACAAGTTAATGTCCTTTTGCCTCCCTCATCCTTTTTGTTTACCCTAAGTGAGTTTCTTAATCCAACGGTGGAGAAAGAATCAAATCAATGGATGAGATTGATTGAGAGTGAAAATCACTTTTATTTATTTCTCATAAATAAAATCACTCACCCACTTAAATTTATCAAAAAGTGACTTTATTGTCATAAAGTCTCATTAAGTGACTTTTAATGTGAGGGTCACCTTTTTCCCTCTTAAAGTGACTTTAGGCAAAAATTAAAGTCACCTAGGGAACATCTGCCTAGGTACAAAAATCAACAACCTGTGAACCAAAAGCTGCTACACCAACATCTGGTGAACTCTGTGATCCTGATCCTCTGTACGGTGAGGCTGTAACCTGAGATCCAAACCCTGTCCCCGAAGACCCTGCTGGCTGAACCACTGACCCTGGTGAACCTGTGCCTGCAGTGTGTGGTCCTGCAACTACGAAAACCTATGATCTCCACTGTTGCACTAATGGTACCTGTGAAACTGCCTGAGGTGCCGGAATCTGCTGCCCCCCCTGCTCCAACTCTCTAGACTTCCTGAAGGCCCGCTCCTCCTCAAACTTCACTTTCCTTCTCACAACAACTTTCCTCTAAGAAGGAAGGGAAATATGGAAGGCCTTCAAAGTCTCATCATAGCCCACAAAGATGCCCTTCTCTGCGGTGGGCTCCAACTTTAGCCTCTTCTCTAGAGGGACATGAGAGTAAGTCAAGCTACCAAATATACGGAAATGGCTGACCTCAGGTTTCTTGCCTGTGAAACACTCCTCAGGTGTCATGTTCCCCACAGCACAATGGGGACTCCTGTTCTGAAGGTATACAACTGTGCTGCATGCCTCATCCCAAAGGAAGAAAGGAAGTGACTGGTCATGTAACATAGCTCTAACATAGCTCTGGCTGCTCCAATAATAGACCCGTTCTTCCTTTTCGCGACTCCATTCTGCACTGGAGTATATGGAACCGTCAACTGTCTCCTGATACCCTCCTCTCTGCAATATACATCAAACTCCTTGGAGGTATACTCACCTCCATTATCCAATCTGAGAACTCAGATCTTTCTCCCTATCTGGTTCTCCACAAGAGCTTTGAACTCTTGGAACCTTTGCAAGACCTCCTCAGATTTCTTGCTCTTCAGGAAGTAGGTCTAGGTCTTCCTGGAATGATCATCAATGAATGTCACATAGTACTCGTATCCTTTCAAGGAAACAAAAGACATCGGTCCGCACAAATCTGAATGTATCAAGTCAAGTGTCCCTGCTGACTTGCTATCACTACTCGTGAAAACAGTCTTGGTGTACTTTACCAAAGCACACCCCTTGCACACATCACTCTGCTCTGTGCTGAAATCTGGTAACGCTGTAACCATCTGTCTCAACAACCCCAAAGCTGGATGATGCAAGTGAGCCATCCTCCTATGCCAAAGCTCACACAACTCATTGCTGCTGCTGTGTGCCAAGGGATGCTGAGGCTTAAACAAGAGCCTGTACAGTTTCCCGCATCTAACTCCAATGGCAAATGAAGCAGATGGTCCTGCAGTCTTGGGAAACACACGCACATGTCCATCTAGGAAGGACACCCCAAGACCCCGATCCTCGCTCATGGAAACTGAAACCAGGTTCTTCTTCAGCCCAGGTACATACAACACATCTCTCAACACCATGGGACTCATGGACTACCTTTGAAAACTGTTGAGTCCGCTGAATTCTGAATGGGATCTAAAATTCTACTTTTTTGGATATGAAGGCCAATGAGGTTGGAACCACTCTCAAACATCCTGAAACCATTAATGGTTATGTTAAAAATTTAAGTGAAAGGATAGAATATGAAAGTATATTTTATTTTCTATCTTTTTATTTTAAGAATTTAATATTACCATTAACACTACCAATTACTACTTAACAGGGCGACCCTTTTTTATGGGCACAGGGAAATTTTCTTCCGATCTGTGGAGATGAGAAAAATGAGCGCAACAAATCAGGATATTTTCGAAAAAATCGCCAAAAAATCGTGATAATATTGGGTAAAAATTGCCAAAAAATCGTGATAATATCGGGTAAAAATTGCCAAAAAATCGGTGAATATATCGGCCGATATATTGTTGATACATCACTGAGGGGTTAGCATCGCGATATATCACAATGTTGCCGATATATCGGCGACTTTGGTAACGCTGAATATATATACACACCCATGGGCTGGCCGCTGTTCACAGTCATTATAAAGTAGAACGAAGTGTGAAATCGCTGATTGAGGAAGTGATGTGTCTTTTGTATGTTTATATGCCACATGGTCTGGATAAAAATACTTTCTATCTTTTAAAAAATCCTTTTATATTTTATAACTGTCTTCAAATGTGGGAAATGGGTCCTGACAGCTTGGGTATGTTTCATAGACCTGCGACTAAAATATACTTGCACAGACTGTACACAAAGAATATCACTTTGCCTTCCATCACATAAGGGGAGCAAGCCCTCTGGGATTTGAACCCGGGTCATCCTCATGGAAACTGCTCCAAGCTGCTACTAGACCACAGCTCGTCAGGCTCTCTCTCTCTCTCTCTCTCTCTCTATATATATATATATACTGCTCACAGTCAGCATAATATAGAATGAAGTGTGAAGGAGGAAGTGATGTGTCTTCCCTTTGTATGTTTGTCTGTTTATATGCCATACAGTCTGGCTGAATAAAATTACTTTATATCTTGTAAAATACCCTTTTATATTTTTCGACTGTTTCTTTATAGGGTGACCCTCCTCAAATGTGGGGAATTTGCCCTGACAGGATGGGCATGTGTTGCAGGCCTGTGAAAAAAATATACTTGTGCAGACTCTACACAAATAGAGTGTAATACATGATTGATAATCCTAAGAGGATGATTTACAATAGAATATGACGTTTTGTGGAAGTATACACTGACCTTAATTAATTATAAATAATTATGTTAATTATAAATTTATATTTATGATTTTTATTATGTAATATAATCTAGATATATTATAGTATGGAACCCTGCAGGCCTGGTACATGTATCCAACCAACAGTGGTTGCATTGCCTTCTGTAGCTTTAGTGTTTCTTCTAAAATTGAATGTATGAATTGTTAAATGGAACATTCTTTTTTTTAAACAGAAAAGAATGTAAGGCTTCAGAAGAAGAAAGACCCTCTGATTTAGATCCATTGGATGATAACTTCTAGCATGTATTAGTTCATCCTGGAGTGGCAGGTAGCTTCCACACCCCTACCATACTACCCGGACTAATTTTTCTTGAAGGCATGTGCATGGTCAAATTCTATTATGTCTTTTTATCATTTACGTATATATATTGTTCTGTTTCATTGTGATTTTACAGTCTTTGTTTATATTATTCCTCTGTCAATATCTTCCCACACATGATGCAGTTGCTTGCCTTAAGTTTATATTCAAAAATATGAGTAGGATGTAGTTTTCAATAAAAAATGGATATTAGTAGTTTGAATTGAGCAGTTTTCTTGCTTAATTTTCACCTAGGATTGTTTGATCTTGCAGGTACAGATTTGCCTGGGAGGTTCCAAGACCAGTTCCTTCCACTTTCTGTTAGCAAAACTCTTTCTTGGGCTTCATCTAATTCTACAACTATTCGAATGCCTCTGAAGTCAAACCCTGCAGAAGAGGGTGTTGAAGATGGTGATCAGAGAATCAAATGCATATTTAATAAATTTAAAGAACATGGTTCGGCTGTATTATTGTTTTTAAAGTCTGTGGAACAGGTAATTAAGCTTCGGAAAATGATATGTTAGATAGCTTTTCTTTTTTTCCTTGCCAACAGGAGTGATCTACATCATAGTAGTCCAGAATAATTTTTCAATGTTACGTTTCAGAACTTTATATTACTGATTTTTAATTCTGACAAAGAGAATGATACTGTTAGTTATCCTCTCAAGGGTCAAGTGCTTGATTAAATGCCAATCCCATACCATCATGCGTGATAGAATCCAGTAGAAATGTTGCATTGCTGAAATCTTGAAAACTGTTAAGTCTGTAGAATTCTGAATGAGATCTAAAATTCTACTTTTTGCATATGAAGTCTGACGAGGTTGGAAGTTGGAACCACTTTCAAGCATCCTGAAACAATTAATGGTAATTTTAAAAATTTAAGAATTTAATATTGCCATTTAATACTACTGATGGTTGCTAGGGTTTAGCTTTTTTAATAGAAATTACATATTCAAAACTTTGGTGTATGAAGTTGCACAAAACCAATTGGTTCTGTTCATAATCTATCGGTTTGGGTATTTATACCCGGTATCTTACTGAACCAGCCATCTCTGGTTCAGAACACTGATTCGGATTGGAAAATGCCCAAAGCCGGTTGGACTGATCGGTTTTGCCAGTTGTGGTTTGGTTCTGATAACACTGCTATTACATGAATGGGAAATATGTCTTGAGTTTCTTGACCCATGGATTTTTTAGCAACTTCTATGATATCCTGCCTATAGAGATCATTAGCTAGAACTCTAGTTTCCAGCCCCCTTTGAATCTTCTGCTAATATTCACCTAAAGCTTCTAGGATGGACAACATCCTGATTCTGGAATTCATCGATAGGTGTCGGTCTTCCATGTGCCAAATTTTTAACACTGATTGTGTTGATTCCAGAAGCTGCCTGCAAACAACCTTGCTCAATGATTACATCTATTGCAAGAAGGAGAAACAAATGTTTTTCCAACTTAGTGAAGTAGAAACCAGGCAACATGGCAGGTCTTGTGGCCTTATAATCTCTTTCACCTAGTGTCACACAGAGACCACGAGATTGGATATCCTTTCATATAATATATCTTCAAAATTTGAAAGGTAAAGAAGCATCAGTCTCCCAATTCCCATGCCCTAGACAACAAACAAAGATGCTAGGATCCACAGAACTATATCATAATTCACATTACTTTTTTCAAGTGCATTAGATGTTGCTGTGTACGAAAACCCAATGTTCCCCCAAGTTTCCGGGACGGGGGGACGCGGGAGCGGGGAAATGCACATTCAGGACGCGTGGAGACCACCCCCAAATTTAGGGATATTCAGGAGGGACGTGGGGACATCTCTAAAATTATAAAAATAATATAAAATATCAAAAATAATAATTCATTTGATGTATATTAATGATTGTGCAATGTAAATACTAAATATATCAGTTTATTTTCTAAGTAGTACCAAGTAGGAATTGTAAAATGTGAAAATAATGGGAAAATATTAAAAAAAAATTCACAGGGACATGGTTGGGGAGGGAAAGTTTTGCCCAGGAGTCCCCAAGTCCCCGGGACGTAGGAAACGTGGAAACGTGTCCCCGTGGAATACTGCAAAAACCTCCTCAGAAGCAACATTTTCCTCCTTGATAAGGGAAATGGGCTCTTTCAGTAGGTATGCAGTTGAGTTGTCTTCCCCTGAGTGACTTTGCACCAAATCCAATGAATAGGTCTAGGACAAATGTATGTGTCAACAGTGGCTCCATGAGGGTACATCATTCCCCTGAGGAACGCTGAGATTCTAACAATCTCTAGTGATGTACTTAACTAAACAAATACATGAACTTGTTAGTATTATGTCCCTAAGGCTAGATAAGACCTTGAGAAGTGCAACTTGACCCTATGAGACAGATATTTTATTGATACAACAAACCCCCCAAGTCTTTACCTAGTCTCGAACTAGGTCAAGTGAGTACCAACTCAGATTTACTCAGTGAACCCATAAGATACATGCCCAAATTCCAGAATGATGGAGGACTCCAACCTATAACGACAAAACAAAACAAACCAACCCACCAGAGTTGGATTGTTCATGTGAATGCAAAACACCTTATTAGGAATAAAGCAACTTGCAACAAAAATAAAATGGACAACATAACAACAAAAGGAAAAAAGCAAAAAGTAAAAAGCAATCTCAATGGACACACTTTCTTACAAGGAGCGTGAATGTATGAATATCAATGTCATATAGGCCTGTGTGTCTCTGGTCTTCGAAGAAGGAAAACTGCTAAAATTAAGTGTCTCAATCTATTAGCTCTGGAGGGAATTCTGATCAATGTGTATGTTTTGGTCAATGTACAATGGAACTACCTTGAGGGAATCTTGCTAGATGTTAACCCTCCATTAGTGCAGGCATAATTGAGGTTTAGCAAGCCCTTCAAGCTAGGCGCTACTGTTTGTGCCTGAATATGATAGGGCTTTCAAAGACGATGAACTCAATTCTTGGATCCACAACATGCCAGCTTATTTGAAAATCTAGTTATACTTGAGAAAGGCCAACAAGCCAATCTCTCACATAGTGGTAGACCCACAACTAGCATTTGACAACCAACAACCAACCCTTGATTGGCACTTGGGAGGCTTCAGGGATGTTGCTTGTAAGGTGCTCTACACATTGAGCTACATCGATGCTTTGTTGGAAAAATGGCTACAACTTTGTCAAATCTTGAGATAGCGCATCCAATGGTTTATTGATGTTTTAATCGAAATGTCTATCAAGATCGAGGTAAAATACTCTGAATACATTCTTTGTGTTATATTAATTTCTAGAATATTGGCAGAAGTAGGGAAGGAACTAGAACTATTCTTTGATACTGCATTTTAGCCTTTAAAGATTGTCAGTCTTATATATACCAATCATCTTATCTACACAGTTTCTCTATGGAGCTATCTTCTTGGGAATTTATTAGTAACTAGATAAATAATCACTTCAAAGATTCTTCTTTATTTGCCATGTCTTATTTTATTTTATTTTTTAGTATATATAATTATATAGCCTTCAAGAATTTTCCGTTTCTTCACCTTCATTTCAGGTGTGCTTGTCAACTTGGGAAATAGGAGAATCATTTCCATGTCAAAATTATTCTGTCTCGGTGGGCCCCACATCTGCCATTGTAAGGAGTCTATTTCCTGAGAAAAAGTGGAGAAAATTTCAAATATCAAATCTGTTCAGCAGCTCAAGTGTTGCAACAAAGTTACATGCTATAGATGTATGCATAGTTGAAGATGGGAGCAAAGTTATTGACAAATGGCTTGTTGCCATTACCCTTGGGTCTGGACAGACACGAAATATGGCATTGGACAGGTATGCTCCTTGAGAACAAATAGTGAGGAATATTTGTTGCTGGAAAATAGATTTTGTATGCTATAAGAATAAACCTCCAGTCAATTTTATTTATGCACACCCTGCACATTTGGTCTATTTGTAAGGCTGAATTAGCTAAACAATCTTGTTAGGATAGACTGCATAGGAAAGACATGGACTCTCTAAAGATTGGTGCTAGGGCAGACATGCTGATCCTAGTCATACATGGCATATAGCTATCCAATGGTTTTTCTGATGTAATGATAGTAGATTCTGTTTCTAATTTTTACTGTGATACAATATGCATGCTTTCCAAAATCTATGTCTTGCTATTGATTATTAAGTTTACTTAGTAGTTATGTTGGATGGATCTGGGCAGGGTTAGTCTGGGTTGCTGGATTTGCCAATTTGCTACATTTTTTAATTCAAAATTGTTCTACAAATACATGAAAGGGGCACATTTTGAGATGCTTACGGAAATGGGCTTCATTTTTTGAGCTCAAGGAAACCTGGTTACACTCTAGATTCCACTATAATCAAGCAACTTCCAAAGGAAGTAATTCCTGAGTTGCACTGTTCAGAGGAACCTGGAGGATAGAAGAAATTAGGAGACACTAAAAGCTAATCTAACCATGCACATATACATGGACACAGTCATGAGTGGCAAAAAATGAAGTATGCTTTAGCGTATGGAATATGTACAAAGGAACGCCACATGATGCACGTTGTTACAATTATAAATAGTAAATAATAAATAAATAACAATAAATCAATAATAAAAATAATAATATTATTAAACAACTAATATTAGGTTTAAAAGGACGTGCCTCCTCAAAAAGGGATGCCCAACCATATAATTGGCGGCTACCAATGGTATTATTCAATATGTATTATTTATTATGAAGATGGAGCTCTTCTTTATCTGGATACGGATTCTTTCCTAACACACAGACCCGGTGTTACAGTGGTATCAGAGCCCCTTCTTGGGCTTGATTCCAGGCCTTTGGCCATATCTTGGCTTTTAGCCATCATCTTAGATTTTTTGAATCATTGGGTCTTTGACCTAAGAAAATTAAAAAGAAAAAGAAACGAAAAGAGAGCGAGTAAAAGAAATAAGAAGAAGAAATAAAGAAAGAAAGTTAAAAAATAAGAGAGTAAAAAAAAGAAAAAGAAGTAAAAAAAAAGAAGAGAAGAAGATCCCATAAAAAGGGGAAATAAGAAAGAACGGAAAAAATGACACACCATTTGATAAAACTGCACAAGGTTTTATGAAGCCCTAATTCCCATGTTCACCCATAAAAAAAACTATATATATATGTATAATATTATTATTATTTTTAAAATAATAATTATTATTATCAATATTTTTTAATAGTTAATTGGATTTATTATTAATGAACTATTAACCTTTTACATTAACCATGAAGTCAATTTAGGGAAGATTTGAGGATGATTTTTGATGAGCAAATGAGAAAGATGGACGAAATAATTGATCGTATGGAACGGTCAGTTGTAAAAGATGCTCACAAAGCTATTGACGACGCCTTCAATAAAATAAGCCAACAAAGCAGACCGAAAGCCTCTCAAGACAAAGACTCAGAAACTAAATCTAAATATGGTTTTCAATGTCTAGAAGAAAGACCTGACAAAAAACCTGAAAATGATGAAATTGATGTTTTGAACATTAAAGTGAATGACACAGCCATACCCATATCACCATCTAATTCTCATTTCAATAAGGATGAAAATGATCTTGACCAAGATTATGATGAGAGTCAAGCCAGTGTTGTTGACAACAACAATGATCAACACAATGACAAGGGATGGATTCCACAGTGTGCAAAGGAAATCAAGTCGGAGAAATCAGATATTTTAGGTTCAAAATCTACCTTGACTCTCCTCTCACTACAAAAGAATATCAATGGGAGTGATACCATGGAATTAGTTATTGTTGTCAAGTTGATTTAGTTAACGACAAAAATAGTTAAAAGTTACAACCACGCAAGTGACAAAAGTGTAAACGAAACTTTACCAAGTACATACTTAATGTGGATTCCAAAACAAAATAAACAAAATGAACCAGTGGTCATAATCAAAATTGCATGTATCAAGTCATCAGTTTGACATAGAGCTAGAATAAAGGAAAACATCAACACATCAGCTTTGAGGACAAAGCTGCCCTTAAGGGAGAGGCAATGTTACAAATATAAATAGTAAATAATAAATAAAATAACAATAAATCAATAATAAAAGTAATATATTAATAAACAAATTTATTAGGTTTAAAAGGACGTGTCTCCTTAAAAAGGGATGCCCAACCATATAAATGGTGGCTACCGATTGTATAATTTCATCATCAATCATTTTATTCAATATGTATTATCTAAGAAACCAGACACATCCTTTTAGGGCCATGTGTCCTGTGTCTGCGTGTCGGACACAGACACACTGATAGATCGTGTCCGACACAACTGTCCATTGTGTCACGTGTTCGGACACGCGTGTTGGGGCACTGTCAAATTGTGTCCCGAAAATAGGACACGCAGCCCGTGAAAAAGACGGCTGGACCCATTTTAAAACCAAAATTTCTCTTTTTTTTTCATTTGCAAATTGTGGGAGAGCTCTAAGAGGGTTTGTTTTGCAGGTAAACAGGATTTGAAGGCTTTGGAAGGGTGCTAAAGTCCATTGAAGGTGGATTTGGTTGGGTGGATTGCAAGCTCAACCATCAAACAAGAAGAACAATGTCTCATTCAGCTAGGGGAGGAGCTAAAGGGCAAAGGAAAGGGAGAAATGCCCCATCTATTGTCTCCTCTCTTATTCCTCCAAACACAAGATCTTCTACTCCTCTTGCTAGTGCTCCATCTGCTGCTAGTGGAGCTCATGCTCCATTGAAACCTGTTTTAGCAAGGCAACAAACCCAAGAGAAGAAATACCCTTTGTGGAGGTATGTGACCTGGAAAGAAGGGCCTAGGGCAAAGCTAGGTGGGGGAGGTAATGTGTCGTGGATGTGCAATTTTTGCAAGAATGACTTCAAGAGCACATACTACCGTGTTAAGAACCATTTGTTGGGCCTTCCTAATTGTGGGATTTCTTCATGTAAAGGTGTGAGTGTTATCCAAAGGAAAGAAATGGGAAAGGAGAATCAAGAAGGATTAGGGAATGTAGCAGCAACAAGCAAGAAAAAGGATGAGGATCCTCTTCCATTCTTAAGGAAACCCTCTACAATTCGACCTCCATTTCCACCTAGGAGAGGTCATACACATCCAGCAAAAAAGAGGCCATCATCAAGTGGTCCAATGGACAAGATTTTCCAACAAGAGGCACGAGAAGAGGTAGACCTCATCATTGCATTCTTTTTCTACCTCAACTTCATCTCATTCAATGTTGCACGATCACCATTGCTTTTTGAGATGTGTCGAAGTCTCAGTGAACGAGCTCCATTTGGTTATGTGGCTCTTGGTTTGGAGAAGCTTAGAACCACATTGTTGGTTAAGGAAAGGAAGGAGGTGGACAAAATTCTTGAGCCAATTAGAGAAACATGGCCCTCATTTGGAGTGAGTATTGTTTTCGATGGATGGACGGATCCAACACGCCATCCACTCATCAATTTCATGGTATCTTCCCAAAATGGATCGGTGTTCTTGAAAGCGGTGGATGCTCTTGGGAAATACAAGGATGCACATTATATGGGTGAGTTATTCATCAAAACCATTGAAGAAGTAGGTGTTGATTCTTGTGTACAAATCATCACGGACAATGCACATGTTTGCAAGGTCGCTGGCATGATTGTGGAAACTAAATATCCACAGGTATTTTCATTTATGACACCTTTCATTGTTAATGATTTGAGTTGTTAGCTTGTTAGTGTTGTAGAGTCATTTATACTTGTCTTTTTTGCTCTTACAGGTTTTTCGAACACCTTGCATTGTCCATTCCTTGGACTTAGCACTCAAATCCATTTCTTCAGATGTGACATGGATTGGCAACATTATTGAGGATGCACGCCATATCCGTAACTTTGTACAAAACCATACAAATGCCCTCACCATCTACAAAGAGTATGTGCATCTTTCATTGCTGAAGATTGTAGATACTCAATTTGCTTCCTCTTTCATCATGCTCAAGAGGTTGAGGGAGGTCAAAATCGCTCTTGGGTCTAGGGTGATTTCAGAGTATTGGTCTTTCTGGAGAAAGACGGATCAAAGTGCTTCAAAAAAGGTGAAGGACACAGTATTGGATGATGTTTGGTGGGAGAGGGTGGATCTTACCATTAAGATCATGGAGCCACTCATTTCTTTGTTGCGCTTTGCAGACATGGGCCAACCCATCCTAGAGGATTTTATGAGGGGTGAGATTCCATGATTGAGTCCATGAGGACCATTGTTATGGAGAATGAGTGTCCCGAGTATGAGACATCAACAAAGAACTTATGGTCCACCATTCAGGATATTCTTATCTCCAGGTGGGATAAGAACTGCACACCTTTGCATTGCTTGGCCCACTCCTTGAACCCCAAGTTCTACTGTCAGCAATGGCTCACTGGTGGGACCTCACATAGAGTCCCTCCTCACATGGATGGAGAGATTTCACAGGGGAGGAAGATAGCATTTAGGAGGCTATTTCAGGATAGAGACTTACTTGATGAGGTGGAGGCAGGCTTTGTAGAGTTTTCCTATGCTACTAGGAGATTTGGAGGCTATGATGTGATTGGAGACATGGGAGTTAAAGAGCCCTATAATTGGTGGGCAACTCATTTGGCAACATGCCCTATTCTACAGAAGCTAGCCTTGAGGATCATCTCTCAAGTTACATCATCCTCTAGTTGTGAGAGGAATTGGAGCACATATGGCAACTTGTACAATTTGAAGAAGAGTAGGCTTGAGCAGTCCAGAGTAGAGACGATGGTGTATGTGCACACCAACCTTCGTCTTATTTACAGGAAGAGGGAGGAGTGGGTGAAAGGAAAGACAAAGATGTGGGCTGTCTTTCCTGATAATATGGGTTTGGACAGCAATACTGAGTTGGCATTAGCCAACCTGGATCCTAATGATCCAGTGCTAGAGCCGGTGACATTTGATGATAGTGATCCTTTGGAGGGGTCATCCTCCACACCAGCAGATATTGATCGTATCATGGTTGAGGAGGACGAGGAGGAGGAGAGCAGTGATGAGTTTGTTGATTCAGGCATGGAGGAGGACAAGGACTATTGATAGATAAGACTCTTCATTCTTCTATTTTGATCTACACCTTTTTGTATTTACTATTGCTAGTGGCATTCCGACATCTATGTAATACATTATAATTTATAATGTATACATTTTGATTTTCATGACTTAATGAGAAATATGGTTTTGACTCATGAGTATTGACATCTTGATCTATGACTATGATATCTATGTGTCTCATAATATGATTGTGATTACTGATTTGATTTGTAAATGTGTAATACTAATGTTAAATGTGCATTGATTCTGATTTATATTGAATATTTGTAAAAGAAAGGATCTATATGTCTATAATTTTAAATTTTTAATATATATATAATTTTTTTAAATACACACACACACACACACATGTCCGTGTTGGACACTTGAATCCCCGTGTCCTTCGTGTCTCGTGTTCCCGTGTCAGGTGACTTAGTGTATTATTTATTATGAAGATGGATCTCTTCTTTATCCAAATACAAATTCTTCCATAACACACGGACTCAGTGTTACAAACTCAACAAGTGGACATGATACCATGTTAAGAGTCTCCTAGTCTGACCACTCTATGTTTTTGGCATGGCTTTTAGGCTACTTGATGATGGTTAGAAGTTAGGCAAACTGTTGGAAGACAACAATGCACAACTTTGGCTGCTTCAATGGAGTTAAGTACATAAAGACTTTTTCAATTGGCTCCCTTTTCATTCTGATTGATATCTATACATAGTTGTTCCTAATATCAACAATGAGCATCTCTCTCAACTACATGGATGTAACTTGTTTAAATGATGAATAGAAAACAAGCTTAAAAAATAGCGATAGTAGGAAGTTAGGAACATCAATAGGAATAGAAATATCTGCAATTTCAGGTTCAATTATACATTAGGAGCTCAATAGTTACAAAAAATTATCTTGTCAGTGGTATTGAATTTAGTGGACTAGAAGTATAGCCGGGTGCCAACAACTGCCATGCAAACGATATACTGCAGGGTGTCGACAGCCATATGATTGTATGGACAATGTACAACAGCCACCAAGGGGAAAACAGGTCTATACAGACCTGTATGGACTGGTACAACCAATGCCAATTTATAGTCGGGGCATGCAGAACCCCAGGATAGAAAATGATAAGCCGTACAACTTGCACAGACACTTAGGAATAGAAATTCACTGGTTTTACAATCAATTTGACCACACAGTAATAAGATTTCGTCAATTTGATTGATTTTGCAGATCTTGCTATTAATTTGCTGGAAGTTGTCAGTTTGGACAGGGATTTTGTAGATCTGTAATAGATTTGTGCATTTTCAAAAGGTTTATCAGTTTTTCTATGAGTTTAATTCTTTTTTATCACCTTAAATTTCAGTTTGGGAGAGGAAAAATTAGTGTTCCACGGGGACTTGCCCCCAAGGTCAGGAGCTCGGCTCCCTTGCTCCCCATGCCCCGGGGGCTTGGGGGCTCCCTCTGAAATGTTTCCCCCTGCCCCCAACTGGGCAAAACTTGGGGAAACGCAGGGGGGAGCTCGTCCCCCTTGTTTTGAACCATGCATCGGTGAAGTGGGGGGCTCCTAGGCGCTCCAGTAGTAATGGTAAAAGTGGTATTTTCCTTATCTTTCATTTTCTATCCTTTTACTTAAATAATTGTTTCAGGATGTTTGAGAGTGGTTCCAACCTCATCGGAGTTCATATTCAAAAAGTAGAATTTTAGATCCCATTCAGAATTCAACAAACTTAACAGTTTTCAGGATTTTAGGATTGCAACGTTTCCACTGGATTTTATTAAGTATGAGGTCAAGGGATTGTCATTTAATCAAACACATCAACCTCTCTATGTACATTGATGTTGGTGGTGCTGATTGTTAAACTCCTTTATCATGACCTTAATCAAAATGTACCCTTTCCTCAAGCAAAATCACTTATTAAGCATGATTTGTTTTTCTTCTAATTCTACCTTATTTTAATGCTTGGTTTAGGAAGTTTCATCAAAATTGTAGGGTGTTGAGTAATGTCCTTTGAGGATCAACTTCGAGATTCAAGGTAGAGGGAAGGGCTAAAAACCTAGAGGAGGCGGGCACAGGGTGCTATTGATGAATATGATCCCAATATAGGATTAATAGTTCACTCTTGCATAATTGTATGTTGGACTTGAAGTACTCAAATAATGTGATGCCCTCTGGAATCATGAAGAAATAGGGTCCTCTAGTCACACTTCCTTATTACAACATCTATGCCATGGATTTACACAATGTTGAAGTGTGTTGAATCATTGAAGAATTAGACTATATTTATAGGGAGCAACTTAAACTATATTTATAAAGGATGAATTGTTATTGCTGAGATTTATAATATTATTATATTTTTTATAATTTTTATGACCTCGACGTCCCCTTATCCCCCTGAATTTCCCTAAAATTTGGGGGTGGTCTCCACGCGTCCCCAACGTGCGCTTCCCTGCTCCCACGCTCCCGCGTCCCGAAAACTTGGGGGAACATTGGGAAAATGCAGTTTTCTTCGCTGTAATTCTATATTACAGTTGCAGATTTTATTTCAATGATATAGGCTGATTGTTTTGTGCTCTAATGGTAATTTTGTCTCACATGATGCTAGAGGGTAACCAGAGAATTCCCAAGCAAAACTATTCTACTTGGAATTAGCATATGTTAGCCATTTTTGAGTATAGGAGTTTGGATTAGTTTGTGTTGGGAAAGGAAACAAAATCAACAATGGTTACAAATTTTCAGACCAAATTTTATGTGTGGACTAGAGAAGTAGTGATGCTGATAAAGCTTTTAGTGACTGATGGAATGCTTCCCAATGTGTAGATAGAGGGTGATGCTTCAATTATTTTGAAGTCACTGAAGGATTTACATGAAACTTTAGATAAAGGTACAACTTTCTTCCCTATAAATTTATTGTTTCCATCAAATTGGATGAAACAAAGTCTTTAAAAGGTCATTTACTAAAAATAAAAGATCTTAAAGAATCATGGATTGTGATTAGACAAAAATGGAAGAAAACGTGGTGGTAATTCCTCTAGCAAAACCTCCTTGCGGCCTCTCCAGACCTTGTCGCAACCCCAGTCCTTTTTCCAGATCGCGTCACCTCCGTGGTCCAGACCTCATCACAACCCTTGTTCTGGTTGTAACTCATCCAAAGTCACAACTCTCGTTAGCAGTCGCATCCCTCCTGTTGTGATTCCCATCCCTTTTTGCCCCTCTCAGTCCCTCCCCTCCCCACTCCTTTGTCCCTCTCCTCTCCTCTTTGTTGTGGCTCCTGCAAACAGTCATGGCCCCGATCTCTCTCTGTCCTGATTCCTCTCCCCTCTCTACCTTGTTGTGGCTTCTCCATCTCCCTCTAACCGTCACATCTCGTCCTTTGTGCCACACTCGCGGTTGCTTATCCATTCTGCTTACCATTTTCTTGACATGCGACTAGAGACTGCGAAGCAACGGGCTATCAATGAGGTTAGGAGGTGATTTTGTGGAAGGAATGATGATTTTGTGCTGGATTTGTAGTAAGGTTCAAGTTGGTAAGGTAGGGTTCATCCACCCCTTACCTATGTGACAGAAAGAGGGTATGTGGACGACTCTGCTCTCACATAGACCAACTGATTCTGCAACAGGGGACAATTTGAGTACTTTAGAAATTGCAATAATAACCAGGGCCCAATTTGTTGCCCCATTGATATAGCCATGGAGTCATATTTCTTGTACTAGGCATCCCAGATCAAAAACCTGCTATGACAGATGGAATTCCTTGAAATCGAGAGCAACAAGCTCCATTCAGAGATGCACATTCTCTCTACTAGAGTTTTTGAGGTGGAAGGGAGAATTTATCGCTCAAGATGATGTTACATGAAAACAAAGTGCATGCCATCCTCCATTCTTGAAATGATGCATTACATGCATAAATTCTCAATCTTAAAAGAAAACAAGAAGATATTTGGACCCACTAGGCCACTTTTAAACAAGAAACGAAACACATCTCAATTCATGGGCACAAGTGGTCCGTGGGAAGCATAGAGCTCCCCTTGCAACAGTTAAAGAAGTGATTCTAGCTAAACTTGTGGAGGAGCATACCGAATGGGCAAGGGAATTGAACCTTAAGGTGATGGGTCTCCGCTTGTCGCATCCATCTCCAAACCCTATGAAGGTTGGGACCTTGTTCCTTCGGGATACCTTTGACCTCCTTGATGTGGCTCTTGAGAGAGCTTGGTTTGGCTATGATTCCACACTCTTCCTTTGGTTTAGGATTGCTATTGATTAGATTTGAGTCCTCAAAGCTAAACGAAAGTTGTTCTCTAGAGTCTCTTTCCATCAAGATCTTCTTAGACAAAGATCTCACTTGATCACATGTTGTGGAGCTCAAACTCTTCAAAGACTTGGTTATGGCAGCATGAAAGGTAGGGAAATGAGTAGTCATTAGGAACCTTAGAGCAATCATTCCATAGTAGTCATTCGACACTCTTCACCTAATTGGGAACCTTGATTTGGGGTTTCCAAATGACGGGCCCATTTGGAGGGGTGAGGGTGCAAGAATCTCTATTAGTTGTTGGAATGGCAATGGATCTTTTTGGTCATTGTTGGGTTTCATGTATGACGCACTTGGGTTGTCAGACATCCTCTTTGTTGTCGTGACTCATACGAGCCTTGTTTGGCCTCTCTTAGTCATTGTAGCCTTACCATTGGTTTTTAGTTTGCAGGAAGAAGATGAGGAGCTTGGGTGGTGTTAGACGTTCTAGTGGAGTATCTTGTTCGATTAGGGACTCTCGCTAGAGTAGGGTTTCTTTGGTGGTCGCAAATGAGTTTCCTAGGTTTATGTGGGTTTGGGTTAGAGGCAGAGCCCCCCTTTCCAACTACATTTACATTGCAATTTGTTACTTTCCCCTAACATCTTCGTCATTTGCAATCCCTAATTGTCTTAATGGGGACACCTTTATAGATTTGTATATCAACATCACTCATAACACAACGATCAGGGAGGTCATCCTTTTAGGTGACTTCAACGCTCATACTAAAACTTCTAGATTCGTCTCCACAATTGCTTAGAGTACGTGTTTTGCACCTAGGGGACAGATCTAGTGTTGGTCAGTCTTCACCGGATATTTGACGATGATTTGGGTCCTACTTTATCCTATGATCGACACCTATTGCAACTAGGGAATCTCAAGAGCTACTAATCATGAATGGGCTCCCCTGTTTCCTAGACTCTCGCTTCTTCTCTTGTCCGGCTCATGGAAGAGGTGTGAGTGTAGTTGATTATGTCCTCTCTAGCTAGAACATACTCCCCTTTATTTGTCACCTCTCATTTTCCCCCATTTCCCTTGTCGACCATGCTCTCCTTTCCTCTCTCCGAGTTTACACCCACTTGGGCCTACTTTGCACTACTATGCTTTTTGACGAGGGGGATTCAGGCATATTCTCTTCCCACCTCTGTCAGATGCTCCCCTCTGATTCTTAGTTCTCCTTACTCGATTTAGCCTCTACTTGCCTCTCATCCACCATTTGGGAAAAGCAACCTTTAAATCCTACCCTCACTCCATTCGATCCAATCCCACCACTCGTAAACCCGACAAATACCCCTTGAACTAGTGGTATGATGAGGATAGCAAGGCTCACCATCACTAGCTTCGAAACACATTCTTAAACAAATAGAGTTCTTTTACTAAAGAACATCCCATTGTAAATAAGACAAAGTACACTAATCCATAAATGGACTAGTAATATATATTGAATAAAGAAAATGAGATGATATTACTGTTAAAGAAATGTAACTGCGGAATATATTTTATTTTGTATTATTATTATTATTACCCCTTTCAAAGATGTTCTTTCGATGAGGGATGTCATTGTTGTATTTGGTCATGTAAAGTCTTAAAGTAAAACCTCTGTTGTAAGTCAGGTCAGTAGTACCCACAAAAGTATTATTCAAAATGTATTTTGAGTGAAACAAGGAGAAGTTGGCCCTGGAAGCAAGGAGAAGTCGGCCCTGGCAACAAGGAGAAGTTGGCCCTGTTGGGTTATTAGGCCTCTCAGCTGATAAGTATAAATAGAAGAGGTGCCTCCCTCATTTGGATATGATGAGCACGCAAGCAAGTTTGCTATAGAAAGGAGAAATAATCCTTGTCAAGAGGAGGAAGCTGTCTAGTCTTATTTCTTGGGTCTTACACTGTACTTGGCTCAAGTCTATATCGAGGAAGTTTTGCTGGGTTTTCTACCCCACGAGGGTTTCCTAGGATAAATCTTTGTGTTCTCTTTTGATGTGCTTGTTATTCTTTTCAGTGATCCTTTTGTTTTGGCATAACAACTTTTAAAATCTTGATGTTGGTGGTTGGAATCAGAAAAAACTCTGGGGGGACCAATTACATGTCCATACAACTCAATTCGAATGCCTAACACGTTTATAAACACTGACGCAAAGGCTCTAATAACCTCCTAAGGCCTAACCACCAAGACAACTACCGCAACTTTGGAGGTGTGAGTGAAAAATTCAGAAATTACTAGTCATTTGTTCAACAACCAATAATTTCCAAGGGAAAAAACACTTTGGGCTAGTCAGCTTGATGCCTAGGTATAGGAAGCCGTGTTAGAGATTTAGCTCTGGAGGCATTCCGCATGTTTTTGTCTTGTATGCGGAAGTGACCATGCGCTAGCTAGGCTACTTTACTTTGTAATGTTGTTTTATAAAGTTTAAAGTGACTCTTATGTAAATGGGATTTTTTTATGAAGTATTCCCTTGTTTTAATTTGATAAATTGACTTTATGAGATAAACTGCACTTGTTTCATAAAGTAAATGTGACTTTATTAAAATTAAATGTAACCGCTTTTTGGGGGAAAGTTTCTCAACTTTGATCTTGAAAAGGAAAGATTTAATCTTGGCCTTTGGATTTAGGGAATGGGGAAGGTGAAAGGTCACTCTCAAGTTATAAGAGAGAGCCTAGGGCAGTGCGCAAGACAAGTTTGAAGGAAAGCATTTCCAAGTGTGAGCATTTCGCTGAGTTATTTGCAGAGAGAGAGGGAGCTGCAATTTTGTTCAAGTGGGCACGAATCCCAAGGATAATTTTTTTTTTCATGATTCATGCAAAAAGATGATAATGTAATTCCATGATTCATGCAAAAAGCTAACATCTCTAGTTTGCTAAAAGCTTTAGCATTGTCAGTGGTTATCTTTATAGGACATCCATACCGAGATACAATGTTTTCTTCTAGGAATTTGACAACTACTGCAGCTGTGCACTTCTTAGTTGGTATAGCTTCAACCCATCGAGTAAAGTAGTTCGTGCAAGTCAAGATGTATTTATATCCATTACTTGAATTCTGATCAAAAGGCCCAATAAAATCCATACCCCACTATTGAAAGGAGTTTCTATTACAACTGGGTTTAACGACAAGGCTCACAACCTGGGTTTTCTTGAGAAAAATTGACACTCTTGACATGTTCTCACAAAAGAGTGCACATCCTTGAAAAGTGTTGGCCAATAATACCCCGCTCTCATAATCTTTGCGGCAGTTGTTCTAGGTGCATTATGTCCACCACAAACACCCGTGTGCTTTTCCTTTATGAT
This sequence comes from Pseudotsuga menziesii, assembly GCA_001517045.1. Classification (NCBI taxonomy): domain Eukaryota; kingdom Viridiplantae; phylum Streptophyta; class Pinopsida; order Pinales; family Pinaceae; genus Pseudotsuga; species Pseudotsuga menziesii. Next base: position 357,448 of record LPNX010310293.1, on the reverse strand, counting down.
GGTTTTAGATTCCTCCATATTAACACATTTGAAAACTATCCCATCAGGGTTCCTCCAACCAAGACCATCCTGAGTTAATATATACTTTTCAACCTTCAACCTTAAGGCTCTCCTTTGGTGATCTATCAAATAATCAAGGCAAGACAAATTTCTCAAAAAATAGATAATATCCTTATACCATTCATGGTCTTCATCAATATGCAAAATATAGGATTTCTGTTCACTAGCAAGATTAACTGCATGACTACTACCTTTCTCAGTTAATAATTGGGCCAAACCTTGACCTTTCACAATTTTAATGGGTTTGATCTCTAAATCATTTTCTTGGAGTTGTGAAATCCAGTTTCCTCTAACACCTATATCATCTGCTTGCGATAATACATCCTTCATTGCTTGATAGGGCACGAAAGCTTTAATTTTAGAGTACCCTATGTAAGTTCTGAAATGTTTTAGGGCTTTGACTAAAGCGTAAGCTTGTTTCTTTGTAGTGGTGTATTTTAATTCAACATCTCTCAAGTTTTTGCTCATAAAGGCTATGGGTTGCTCATGATTTTCATTGTTCTTTTGTAACAGAGCTCCATCAATGGTATCTTCAGAAGCGTATGAATAGATCAAAAACTCCTTGCTGTAATTAGGACACACTAAGACAGGAGCAGTTGAAATAGCTTTCTTTAGTTTAATGAATGACGATTCACAGGTTTTTTCCCAAATGAATTTCACATCCTTCTTAAGAAGAGTATTTAGAGGCTTGGCTAACTCTGCTAAATTCGAAATGAATCTTCAGACGAAGTTTATTTTTCCAAAGAAGGATTGTAGGGAAGCGGCATTATGGGGTGCAACAATGGTATTAATGGCTTGGACACGCTCAGGATCTATTCGGATACCTTCTTTAGACACAATATGTCCTAATAACTTACCTTCATCAATTCCGAAAGTGGATTTTTTTGGATTCAAAGATATACCAAACCTCTTGCACCGATCAAAAACTTTCTTCAAATGTTTCACATGATCGTCTCGTTCTTTAGAGAAAACTGTTTGGTCATCTTGATAAATGGCAATAATCTTTCCAATGAGGTCGTTGAAGGCTTGATCCATCGCTCTTTGAAAAGTTGAACCAACGTTTAATAGTCTGAAAGGCATTCTTATGTACTCAAGTTCCCCATGGAGTTGTAAAAGTTGTTTTTTTTCTCTATCTTCCTTTTTAATACGCACCTGATTGTATCCTGAAAAACCATTTAACATTGACAACATTCCTGTGCCTGTAACACTTTGCAACAAATTTTCCATGTTTGGCAAAGGGTAGTTATCTTTAAGAGACGCTTGATTTAGATTTCCAAAATCTATGCATATCCTGATTTCACCGCTATTCTTTCTCACAATCACGGGATTAGAGACCCAAGTGGTGTGCCAGACTGGTCGGATAATTCCAGCAACTAACATCTTTTCAAGCTCTTTTTTAATCAAGGGAGCTAGCTTAGGATTAACATTTCACAACTTTTGTCTATAGGGTTTTGCTCCTTCATTAAATGGGATAGTATGCTCAATAATGGCAGGATCAAAAGTTTTAAGATCATCATACGTCCAAGCAAAAACATCCTTATACTCTCTAATTAGATTTTCAATAGCTTTTCTTTCCTTTGGGGAAGCATTCTTTCCGATCTTAATCATTTTAGGAGAAATTGGGGTTCCAATGTTGATCTCTATAACCTCATCTACTCGTTCAACGCTTTTACCTTTAGATTCATCATGCCTATTGGAATTACAGTTTGTGTACTTTATCTTCCAAATCAACATTACAGTTCTGAAAATTATCCAAGTGTTGTAAGAATGCAATGATCTGAGTATCATTATCGAAAACTTGCCAATGATCTTGATTATCAGGAACTGATGGTCTAAATAACACTTCAACTTTACACTCCTTTTTAAGGTGATTTGGGATTTCAAAAGTGCATGCTATTACTGATAATGCATCAGCCAAGGTGTTCTCCTCTCTTGGAACTGCTCGGATTGCAAAGGCATCAAACATTTCAATAGTATCCCAAACAACATTTCTATAATCTCTAAGTCTATTGTTCTTGGCCACGAATTGATTTTTTACCTGGGACAAAATTAAATCTGAATCACTTGTAACACTCGGGTATTTAATTTTTTGATATCGGGTAATCTCTAATCCCAAAAGTAGAGTCTCATACTCAACCACGTTATTTGTGCCTTCAAACTCAAGACGAAAAGAGAAATACTTTTCTTCTCCAGAGGGGGAAATAAGGACAATTCCTGCCCTAGCACCGTGCTTAGATTTAGCTCCATCAGAATGCATCTTCCATAATTGGCTGGGAGGAAAAGGATGTTGTTGAGGCTCTTCCCAATAATTTGCCAAAACCATATAGTTTCCAACCTCCTCTGTAGGACGCATGGCTTCCTCAAAAAGGTGTTCAGGGGTTAACACATGTTCAGTCATAGGTTTTTCATTTACTAACTTATAGGAGGCATTTTCTCCGATAGGGATGGTGGCATATGAAAGGTCCATTTGGATGCTTCCTCTTAACTTAGCGGCCCATTCTCTAGACAACAACATTCCCCATGCATCAGGTGTATCTAAGACTAAAACATTCATGTTTATTCAATCTCTGGGTATGCTGCTAGCTTCATATTTAAATTCACAATTATCCCTTTCAACTAAACATGTCTAGAGTCCATTCCACACGTTATTAAACTGTCGAGATGGCTTTAGCTCTAGCTGTTCCATTACCCTAAGTGGCATAACGTTAACCTCTGCTCCTGAATCTAGCATGAAATTGTGAAGAATCAGTTGGTTAATTTCTAAAGCTATATAGAACGAGGGATGACCACCACCATTGCCAGTTACACTTTGAATCCTTATGGAATGGTCTTCCTCAGTCGTTAATTTCTCAACAGCTTTAATCTTAGGTTTGATCCCTAGAAATTGAGTAGCTTGGTTAAATAAGGAAGGGATCTTTAGTAATTCATCAAGAGGCACAGGGATATTTGGTTTGGAAAAGAAATGGCTTAAGTCGACCTTTAAGTTACAAGGCTTTCCTTGGTTCTTGTCTCTTGTTTCTAATCCTAATAAATGCATTACCCGTGTTCTAAGAGAAGGGATGACTATGAGTTCTTTCAAAGAAACCATGACTGAAGACCCAGAATGTTTTACTAGTATATTCGTATTTAGACTTTCTTGTATCACAGGAGAAACCTTTTTGCTAGTTAAGTTTACTTGCTTTCTTTGCATTGGTTCTTTATTTCAAGGTTTAGCAAGGCTTGGATTTATTGTCTTCCTAGTCTCTTGAGATGTCATTCTCCGAGGCTGATCATTATTCTTCAAGATGCCCTCAGAAGGACCATTCGGTGGCTGTGAAGGAGTCTTACGAGTGGTATCCCTTTGTTCGGGAGAATTTTCGTTTATAACTGGCTCATTTTGATTTTTCAAGTTGTTCTTTGCTTGAGACCTTGTCACAACTTGATTATCTGAAAGCTTCCTTGTCGACCTAGTTTGAGGATAATCATTGGTATACGCACTCTCAAAAGGTTTATGGAAATGTTCATTGCATATAATATTTTCTTTGTGCTGATTTAAAACCAAACCGTATAAATTTTGTATCAGCTTGCTCATTTCAATCATCATTTTCATGATCATATCGTTTTCTGAATCGCTCTCTGTAATGTAAGACATGACTTTAGAACTTAAGATCACTACGTTGGGTTTTGTCCTTGGTAGAATTGTGGGGTGGAGTCGCCAAGTGAACCACACAAGTAATTCACCGAAAAAAGATATGTCGTAGGAGAGGTGAGGTGAGTGAATTAGGAAGGTGAATGATAAAATTATTGAATTAGAAATGCAATCACCAAGGCAAAACAAACAATGCGATAAGATATGGACTAAAGTACAGATACTCGTAGACACCGAAAGTAAGCCTCTACCTCCTCGACAACGACGCCAAAATGTTCACCAAACTTGTAGTTTCCCCTTATGAGGTGGATCCAAGATGGATGGTAGAGGAAAAAGAAACCAAAGAGGTGAAACCAAGATAGCCTTGACTCCCAAATGGATGGTTGTCACGCCAATTGAGGCAATCTTCACTTGATGTTGTCTTAGCCCAAGACAACAATGGGGGAGACCCAGATCTACTCCCGACAGGAGAGATCAGACCAAGACACCAGATCAAATCAATGGAAGTTGAAGTACGTAAGGTGTAAGGTGGAGTAAACCCTAGATCTATGAATGAAGTCACAAGGTGAGTTATGGTTTGGATCATGAGGTTTATGAAGTGTGAAATTTGATCCAAGGTTGAAATACAAGTGAGTTATGGGTTTTGCTACTAGATCTAGAATCAAGGTATCGACAAATGATGATAATATTCACTGCCTTGGGAACCATGTCCAATGCATGGAGGTTAAGAATAGGATTGAGGCTACCTAGAACCAAAGGATAGACTTGATGAAAGGTATGACAGTGTCAAAGTACCCAAGCCTCAGAGGTAAGATCAAAACACGAGAGAAATTGGCCAAGTGAGGGGTTGCGCTAGGGTTGAGAGATTAGTGCCTTGGGATTTGGGCCCAATGGAGTCACCTAAGCATGACGTCTAGGAGGACCCACTTAGGGTTTGACCCGATCTACGAAACCCAGAAATGGTTTGCCGAATGATCAAGCAGTTTGATCTATAAAATTTTTTGATTTTTTATATTAAGGGTTTTGACAGTAAAATAAAGATGCCATTGGATTGAAATCAAGAAAAAAAGAATTAACCTATGGATCTTACCTGGATAACCTTGTAGATGCCTTGATGATGATGATCTATGCCATCCCGATCAATTTGAGAAGATTTGTATGAGGACTCTATGCAAATCGATTTTCCCCAAGGAGCCAATGCGCCCTCCCTCCTGCACAACAAACGTCAACAATATCAGATTTGATGCATCATGAGAAATGGACAAATGCTACAGAAAAATAACAAGATGAAACCATACATCACAATGATATTAATGATAACCCCTTGATTCAAGCGATGCCAAACAAGCGAGTTGAGGAAGCCTTGCAAAAATGCCCAAGTGAAGTCACCCTCTTGTAGACAAAACAAAGTTTCCACGAAAATATAGATCTCACCACAAATACTCAAATGCTAGGATGCAATAGACTTTCCAATCACCATCGAAGAACACCAGATGCAAAGGAGACCCAAGAATTTCCGCAAAATAGTTTTTCTATTATCAAGATTCCAAGAGCAAAAGACCCCTTTACAATGAGAAGCTCTTCCCTTTAAATAGGACGGAGAGATAACAAAATCTTAACCACCTTTTGAATGGATGGCTAAGATTAAAAGATCAAAATGTTCTAATCAATGGTTGAGATGTGTTACCACCTAAGTTGTACTTAGTGGTTTTTTTATCAAGTGAGCCTGGTGAACCGGACAAAGATGATTTGTTCGGACTTCAAAAGACCTTTGGAAGTGCTTCTGAGAAGTGCTTGTTGTACTATATCACATGTTCATACCCCATGGGGGAGTTGTAATAAAATGTTCTAGCATGATAGTGTCTGTAAAAGACTCGGTCTCTTAGATTTTATTTGTCAATCCAATCAGCCCAGGGTGTTTTTTCTCTTGGTTATTATTGGTTGTTGAATAAACGACTTATAATTTTTGAGTTTTTCACTCAATATCTCCAAAGTTGGGGTGGTCGGCTTGGCATTTAGGCCTATTGAGGTTATTAGAGTCTATGTGTCAATGTATAAACATGCTAGGCATCATTGTCGAGTCATATGAACATGTCTAAGTCCTCCTAGGTTTTTTAATTTTTTTAATTTTTTCAGTGTTTTTTATTAAAATTTAATTTTTTCAAAACTTAGGCTATTTTTAATAGTTTAATTGGAAAAATTGGTTTTGTAATAAAAGTGGGCCAAATAATTAGTTTTAGTCATGGGGGTGCTCATTTTCAAGCTAAGAGCACCATGTAAACCCATAGACCCACTTTTTCTTAGTTTTGAGTGATTCTCCATCACTCAGGTCAGAAAGCCCCAAAAAATCAATTATTGATTATTTTAATTAATAAATTGATGAATAATGGAGCAAATCCAAAATCCTAGATCAGTGGATTCTCAACCGATTTGATTGAAATCAGTCTCATTGGCACCAGATTGACTAGATTTGACAAATCCTTGACTGAAGGAGGTGATCAGGGCAGATCCAGAGTTGAACTTCAGCCTCGTTTATGGGGTATTGCGCCCTCTCTCTCTCTCCTCCACACGTGTGGGCTCTTCTAGGAGCTCTGTGGTTGATGATTCAGTGAGGAGGTTGATGTGTCAGCTCAATCAACCCCTTGATTGACATTCAGACTCAGTAGAAGCTCAATTCAGTTTCAGATTAGGCATTGATGGACTCTCCTTCAGCTGCAGTGGTCTATCTCCTTGGGATTTGCGCCCCCTCTAGGCTGGGGTTTCAATTTTGTGTATAAATAAAGCATGGCTGCCTCCTTTCCGAGTTAGCTAGAGTTGGATTGAGGAGCTATTGCTGTTGTAATACTGTGTAATATCTTTTACTATTGGAATAAAGTGAAGCTTTGGAGGCCAAAACGGTGTAATGCTCTTATGTGTGTGGAATTAACATTGTCTTGCAACTTTTGTTGTTACCTGTGTCTTTCTCTCAATTTCTGCATCTGAATCTTGTCTGGCTTGAACGATTCAACCGAATCAATAGGAGTATAGTTGGGCAAGTAAGATTACTTGTTTTTCAATATCTCATAGCATATATGTTTGAAGCAAAGTTACATATATTGTGTCTGCGAATATATCGCCGAGGGTTCGGAATGTAACTTATCGGCAACAACGGCGAAAATATCGGCAAATGTTGTAAAGCATCAAAAAAATACAAAAATAACAATTTTTTTCAATTTTTTTAACATCCAAAGCAACAACAACATCAAATAAACACATTGCTACATAAATATGAAAATACAACTAATATATAAGATGCATAAGATGTCAAATGGTGGATCATGATTCATGATCACATATCGACTATAAAGTGATAAACTGAAAATATTGAAATATGTTCTTGATGGAATGATAGAAAATCACATCAAATGATCAAAATAAATGTCTCTCAAGAAATTAATCATCATGACTCATGAGGCATCTAGATACTAAATAATACAATGATAAATAGTAGGAATCATCGACTCCCTCTACCCCTTTTATAGGCAAGGGGCACCACTCTTCCTTTGGAAGCAGTGGGGGGTCCTGTGGGTGCTTTGGATGAGTTAGGCGTCAAATTGGAAGCTCCAACTACTTAAGCTATGGTGGAAGGTCCAACTACTTTACAATTTTGATGAAATTTTTCATATTTAATGAGTGAAGGATACATTTTTATTAAGGTCATGATAAAAGATTCCAATAGTCAATGCCACCAACATCAAGGTACAGGGATGTGCTTGATTAAATGCCAATCCCATACCCTCATACTTGATAAAATCCAGTGGAATTGTTGAAATCTTGAAATCCTGAAAACTATTAAGTCTCTTGAATTCTAAATGGGATCTAAAATTCAACTTTTTGCATATGAAGTCCGATGAGGTTGGAACCAGTCTCAAACATCCTAAAACAATTAATGGCAACGTTAAAAATTTAAGTAAAATGATAGAAAATGAAAGTAAAGGAGAATGTCACTTTTACTTTAAGAATTTAATACTACCATTTATTACTTTAAGAATTTAATATATTTAGTTTTAATAACACTGCCAAAAACTTAACCATGAATTTATTTTTCCAATTCCATGCAAATTTTTTTAGCAGGCCGATATTTTCCAAAATATCCCGACATATTCTCGATATATCGCGACATATTGAATATATCGCGATATATTCAAAATGTCGAAAATATCGCGATTTTTTAGTGGCGATATATCGCCAAGGGGAACGACTCGCGATATATCGCCGATATATGTAACTATGGTTTGAAGATTCAGATTATACATGTTTAAATAAGTTTATTTGCATGTAATCCCTCTCTTTTTTCATATATCTCTATCCAGATCTCATAAGGTTTTTGTGCAGGATTGTTTCTTAGTTTTCAGGTAGCAGGGGTTGGACGAACTGTGGATCTAGCTTGACTCCACTGGGCATCCAACTGTTTTGTGAAGGCATTGACCCTCGACATTCCACTAACTAGTCTCTTTTGCAGATCCATTCCGGCAACAAGCGCTCTTCTTTTCCTCTTCCCCATTCAATCTTTTTAAAATCAGTCTGGTTACTTGTTTGCAGCTTTAAAATTGTTTAGATCTATCAATTTCAGGATTCATTTTACATAGATCATGCTGCCTTAAAGCTCATAAACTAGATCTCATTCCTAAAAGAAAATTTACAAGCATTCTAGATCTAGTTTTAGGGAAAATTGTCATTTTTCAAGGCTGTGAAAGTAGATCTAAAGCTTGTTGAATGCATGGTTGTTTCCTTAGAATCTAAAAAGTTATATTTAACAATTTAAGTGCTTCATATTGGTTGCCCCCAAAGCAGGCCAAGATCCCAAGGAAAGCGTGCTTTCCTTGGTTCATTTTCCGCTTCTTTAAAAACTAGCTTTAATTTAGAATTTTTGGGTAAAAAGTTTGTTCATCCAAAAGTATTTTCAAAGTACTTTTGAGCATATTTAACTATGATAAGCTTGCTGGTTTTTAGCAGGTGTAACAAAAAAGAGGAGGCGGCGCTGTTCGGAAAGCATTTTTAGACCATTCGAAACCCCCTAGAGGGTCTCGGTCTTCCCAAAATTTCAAATTTTTGCAATTTGTAAACCTTTGGTCTCATTCCATACAAGGACCAAGTGGATTAATTTCAGTTTGCTGATATTGTAATTGCTGCTAATAAAAAGAAAAATCTTTTCGAATAGGCTCTTTTGAGCCTATTCACCATTCCCTTTGGGGGGATTCGCGTCCGTGTGATTTTTTACTTTTTTTCATCTTTTTTCAATCTAGTGTAGTGCTAATCTGCAGGGATAGTACACTTTGACTTATAATCATTGTCATATTCCATATCTGGTGGTTTCAAAGTAATTTTAATACTTACCCCACGAGCCTCCTTTTGAGCCGAAAGGTGAAGAAAGGTTCGTGGTAGTCTAATTAGAAAATCGTGGTTTGCTTATTTGTTTATGCTTCATCTGCTATCTTTAATTGTTTTAAGTAATCATAATAAAATCAACCCCTCCTTGATTCCTCGATTGAGTGCCACTTGGACTGAAAGAGGTTCCTGGAGGGTTTTCTTTTTAATAAGAACACCTCTTTTAAAATTTACTAAAAATAACAAAGACTCTAGTGTGTATGCTCTGTACTTGGTTGCGGTTTGTTCGATTAGTCAAGCTGCATCAAAAGCACTTGAGTGACTAGATTAATTAGTCTTCACCTCCCAAATTGACAAACCATCAGGGGAAAATCCAACTCCTCGAACAAACTGTAAGCGGTGGAAAAATACCCAAAGGAGTGGGAACAACTGGAAAGTGACCTCGAGGCGTCGATCTCTGTCACACCTTGACGGGTGCATTAGGAACAATAGTCTCTGAGACTCCGTTCCAACCCACAAACACCTTGCGGGTAGTCGTGAAAGTTCACTTTTGGACACACTCCAAGTACCGCTCGGGTATATCTGGAGTCCCCTTTTCGCCTATTTTAATTCATTCACATTCCACATTAATTTAAAATCTACCAAGAGACTTTGCAAAACATTCTTTCAAGCGCATGCAAGCACATTATTTTCTCTGTTGACTCCATTTAAGGCACTGGTGATTTATTTGATCAATTCTTTCGATTATATATATATTGAGTGTCATTACTGTGCTTATCAGCTTAAAATCTTGCATCTTGTTATCTTTTGTTTCCACTGGTTAATTTCAAAACTCCTAAACAACTTAATCAATATAACACCATCACATTAAGTAATTAGCCTTAGTAATTTAATAGGGTTTACCCCCTTTGGCTTCGTTAAGAGTTAGCCTGAACGGAGGAGTCAAGAACAAGGTGACAGCCTTGAATCGAGACTTGCCCCCAAGGACACACCGAGTGGCTTGAAGATTTCTGCCATGTGACTCAGGTGTGTGAAAGGCGGCAACACTTTTTGGTGCCGTTGCCGGGGATAAATCTTTTTATTCCCGGAGTACGACTTTTGTTTTCTTCTTTTTTGTTTTTGCTTTGTTTGATGAATGCTTAGAGTAGATCTTTAATTTTCATCTGGCGACTCCACTGACCTTGTTCAGTTTTTATTTTTTTACAAAGAAAAGCAAAAAATATTTTTGTGAGATTTCTTAAATGTATATTTTTATTCCCCGTTTCCTAAATTTTGGGGGGTCACGTTTCCAACGCGTCCCCGTTTCGGAAACTCGTCCCCGTTTCCCCGTTTCGTGGAACTTAGCTCTAAGTACAAAATAGTGCCTCTATGAGAAAACCGTGAACCTCCAAAAGCTCCAGAAAATCATAAAATATGCCAGAAAGATGGGTGTGGGTCCATTTGAATGCTGAAACTGCTGGAGAAGAGGTGGAAGACATCACACTCATCATCAAAACTCCTCCCATGCCATTTACTTGCTTCAGTAGCCCAAATCGAATTCCTTAGTAGCGATTTTCACCATTTTTAATCTGCCTTGGGAAATGTGACACAACCCAAACTGTCATCTAGAGTGCCTGCATTGTCAAACTGTGCCCACCAGGTTCTCTGGGAGGGGGGTAAAATGGTAAAAACAAGTGGCTGGACCACCCCTTCCTCATACAACGCCCTAGGTGAACTAGTCAAATCATCCTTCTGCTCTAGCAGGCCTTTTAACCAGGCAAAATTGCATCAAAATGGTATAATGAGACAAATCACCACTGTAATTGCCTGAAACTGAAAACAAACTGTCTCATTGGACTCAGGGAGCCCAAATCCATCTAAGGTGCATACTCTTACACCCTACAGATCTCTGCATGGTCATGTACAATATCTAATATGCCCAGATAGATAAAGTGATAATCTGTAAATGATCAAATAATCAATAATATGACCCAGGTTAACATCAATCTGCTGCAAGTGTTTAGAGGTTAAGACATCCTCTACAAATCATTCAAATAACAATTATAACAAGTAGTAATCATTTCATTGACGATCTACCAACCAAATATATAGAGTTTTGTTAATTAATTATAACTCAGACCAGACTTTCAAGACCATACTCACTTCATAGTTGTAATCAATTTGCTAGTGAAGGGTGAAGGCTAAAAATCAAAAGGCTAGGCTAAAGGGTGACTACCAACTTGACGTTGTGACACTTTGGATATCGAAAGGGGATAGTCACTTTAGCATATGCCAAACAAGCAATAACACAGGGAATGGCAGTGTCTCACAAATGGGTAAGTTACATTCAGAGGTGCTTATTCACCTTGACAAATGCTCACAATCCATATCAAATACAAGTGAGGCCACCAATCTTTAGATATAACTTTTAAGAACCATTGTTTTTTGTTCCTTCGAGTTTCCATAGCCTTGATCCATGCATTTGCTACATGGATTTTTATTTATTAAGGCTTGATGCTCCATGCGTGTTTAAAAACTTGTTACATGGGTTTTACATTTCACATTTCATGTTTACACTTCAAAGCCAACTTCATTAGGCTTGCCTTGCATTCATGTATGTTAAAAAACACTTCTTTTCATGAATGGGCTTTTTACAAGAAATTCATTTCATTTCCATATACATTGTATTGATGGCAGCGCTATTTGTTTCAGGTTTAGCAAACACAGCCTAGGCAACTCAGAGTTGAGACACAAATAAACAAGGAAGCTTATCCAACAAAGAGGATATAGTGGGGAAAGGTCCTCCATGCCACAAGTCAAGTAGTAGGTTGGGATAAGAACATAACTAGAAGGTAATGGATGGGTGGAGATAGTGAAAAATGAGACCAACACTAGTAAGCCAAAGTATGGTGGGAATGATCACCTCTATTCTCCCTAAGGAGGGCAAAACCAATGAGTATGGGTGAGGAACTTCTAGGTCTAAGTAGGGACATACATACATAATATCAATACAACCAGGTCCACATATTTATATGACCGCCAGATCATGACACTAGATGCTAAGACATGTCACAAAAATGAGTATGAAAGTAATGTAAATAACCAATCTGAACCAACATCTGTCCATTGAGAAACTGCTACTGCAACTCTGGGCAATACGGAGTGCTCTGTAAATGGCTAAATGGCTACATCAGTCCTCAAATCTGAGTGTCCCAAGACTCAGTCATGGCATGGGGAAGTACTATAGTCCATCATCAAAAGTGTAAGGGAATTGGCTGAAAAGTGTACTGGAATCTAAAAAATAGAATATAGTAGCCCGACTACTATATATGTGATAATAGATCCCAAGGCAGTGGACAAAAGGAGGGTGCTAGTGTAGAGAATGTTGCTCTTTCTACTAAGAGCAAGTAGAACTCCAAGAAGGACTTGAGCAAAGTTTGATGTTTTGTTTGCAGCTAGTATGGACACTTTGCTTCTTAGTGTCCTGAGAAGAAGAAGAAGGAGGAGAAAGATACAGTTGTTGCAGCTACAATAGAAGAAGAGGACTTTGCGAGAAGATTCGAGAAGGAGTTCTCATTATTCTCCCTTATTTCTAGTGCCAGTAGCAATGGAGTAGTTCAGAATGGTACTTGGTATGTTGACAATGGAGACTCACGTCATATGATTGGAATATGGCATATATCTTGTATCATTTATGAGACTGGTCCTGACCGGTTCGTTCAATCAAAAGGGGCACATGCACGTTCTGTGCGAGGAGTTGGAAAAGTCAAATTCCAAGTTAGTCATGGAGGATACATTGATCAAGATGGGGTCCTCTTTGTTCCAGGGATGAGGTTAAACTTGCTCTCAGACTTAGCCTTAGAAGATGCAGGGTATTCGACATAGATAGAGAAGAATTGGGACGTTTATATATACTTGGAGAGAGCGGGACTAATTGATCCACAGTTGATTGGTGATCGGTTCGGTGAGCTGTACAAGTTTAGTGCACAACCCACGGTTGATGAATCGGACGAGGAGCAGGAGGCTCCTGAGGTTGCAATGGCGCCAAGGGTACAGTCTCAAGTTCCGATGGAAGACAAGGATTCTCTTCTAAGTACTGGCAGGAGGCTCAGCAAACATGACCGAACTAATGCTCAAGAGTGGGGAATTGATTCTCTTAGGAGCTCAGGGTTCAGGGTGGCTGCCCAGAAGGTTATCTTCAGATTCAAGTTCAGTGCAGGTAGTAGCGTTGGTTCCAGGTTTAGAGGGAGATCCTACAACGAACAGTGTGATGGATTTGAGGACGGGACCTGTTGATGATGGCAGTGAGTACCTCCCTCGCAAAGAAAGAGTGTTAGAGATTTAGCTCTGGAGGCACTCTGCATGTTTTTGTCTTGTATGTGGAAGTGACCATGCACTAGCTAGGCTGCTTTACTTTGTAATGTTGTTTTATAAAGTTTAAAGTGACTTTTATGTAAATGGGACTTTTTATAAAGTATTCCCTTGTTTTAATTTTATAAAGTGACTTTATGAGATAAAGTGCACTTGTTTCATAAAGTAAATGTGACTTTATTAAAATCAAATGTAACCGCTTTTGGGGAGGAAGTTTCTCAACCCTTGATCTTGTAAAGGAAAGATTTAATCTTGGCCTTTGGGTTTAGGGAATGGGGAAGGCGAAAAGTCACTCTCAAGTTATAAGAGAGAGCCTAGGGTAGTGTGCAAGACAAGTTTGAAGAAAAACATTTCCAAGAGTGACCATTTGGCTGAGTTATTTGCAGAGAGAGAAGGAGCTGCAATTTTTCTGAAGTCGAACGAATCCAAAGGAGAATTTTTTTTATCAAGAGGGCATGAATCCTAAGGAGCTGGGCACGTTTCCCAAGGCATTTAGTTTTTGCTGAGTTGTACTGTTCCATATAGTCCGTACAGTACAGCTGTGGCACAAATTTTGAGAAAAAATTTATGGGAATGATTTTCGAGAAGAAGAGATTTATTTTATTTTATTTATTTATATGGGCACGGAAATCCGTTTAGTCAGTACAGTCTGCTAGGCGCTGAAATTGAGGTGGGCACAGAAATCGAGAAATCTGGTACTGTCAGTAATGCTGAAATAAATGTTACTATAAATTAATTTTCTCCCTGATAAATGCTGCAATAAAATTTCTCTTGGACTAGTTTTCCTCGGGGTGGGGTTTTTCCAGAGTCACATTGACCAAACTTCTACTGTTTTATGGGTTTATCAGTCTGCTATTTTTTATGTGTATTTCCGCTGCTACAGACTTAGTTTTAGTGTTTCAGCTTGTTGGGTTGTTGATTTAAATGCATGAGAAGTGTTTTTTATTAATGACATGTCTAAGTCTGAAATCTTGACAAACTAAGTGTTTGACGAAAGTTTGAAATTTTTGTCAATATTTCTACAAGCCGAGACTTTTATAAAAATTTATCATGCTAGCACATTTTTTACAATTTCGCCAAGGGGGTATGAACATGTGTTACAAATTTTTTTTTGAACAAACCCCCAGAAAAAGCCTGGCGAACTTCTGAACTCTAAAGAATGAACAAGTATACTTATTCCACTTCGTCGGCTTGCTTGAAAAATCCACCAAGTACAACTTAGGTGGTGACACCTTTTTGCCACTCCATTTTGCTCAAGAGTGTATGGTACTGTCAACTGTTTCCGAATGCTCTCTTGTCTGCAATACTCATTGATTTCCTTGGAGGTATACTCGCCCCCATTATCTGATCTGAGTGCCCGAATCCTCCTTCGAGTCTGGTTCTCCATAAGAGCTTTGAAGTCTTGGAACCTTATGCAATATGTCCTCAAATTTCTTGCTCCTCAAAAAGTAGATCTAGGTCTTCTCGGAATGATCATCGATGAATGTCACATAATAGTCAAAACCTCTTAGAGAAACATATGACATAGGACCACATGAATCATAATGTATCAAATCAAGTACTCCCGTTGACCTTCTATCATTGCTCGGAAAAGCAGTTTTGGTGTACTTTCCCAAAGCACACCCTCTGCATACATCACTGTGCTCAGTGCTGAACTCAGGCAAATCTGTAACCATGTACCTCAACATCCTCAAAACTGGATGATGCAGATGAGCCATCCTCCTACGCCATAGCTCATAAAGTTCACTGCCACTGCTATGTGTCAAAGCATGTTGGGGCTTAAACAAGAGCTTGTACAACTTCCCACATTTGACTCCATTGGTGTAAGAGGCAGATCCTATAGTCTTGAGGAAAACTTGCACATGTTTATCTAGGAAAGTCACCCCAAGTCCTCTATCCTCGATCATGGAAACTAATATCAAGTTCTTCTTCAGCCCAGGTCATGGGACTCATGGACTCTCTCTGAAATGTAATGGTCCCACGCCCAACAGCTCTGATAACTGTGTCATCTCCCCAACACTACCTCCACATCTATCATTTCCTATGAAAGTTCGGAGAACATCTCTCGAGCACCTGTCATGTGGCTTGAAGCTCCATTGTCAATATACCACGTGCTAGTGGTGGATGCACAAAAATAATGGCTAGTCAACAGGGAATACTCCCTCTCAATCTCAATGTGTGCACTGGTGATGATGGATGCTCTCTCTCTATCAACATGCCTAGCACAAAGAGAAAACTCTCTCTCAAATCTAGCTATAGACTCCTCGACCTCTGCCAAAGCTGTTGTCTGCTGCTTCTTCTTCTTCTATGGGCACTGTCTAACATAGTGCCCAAGCTTCTGACGTGCAAATCACTTTACAGTGCTCAAGTCCTTTTTCTGTCCATCCTGTTGCTTAGCCCCACCCTTCTTGGGGCCCTTCTTGAACTTTTTCTTTCCCTTGGCAGTCAAAGCCACATTCTCCTCATCCTTCTAGCTAGTAGAAGAGCTCCCCTCCACAAGACCTCTCCGGGTCTCCTCCTGAACAAAATCATTCCAAAGTTTGTCCCAAGAAGGCAAGTTCTCCTTGGTTACTATAGCCTCCACAAAAACAGTCCAAGCCTTTGCAACCGCATTCACAGCTGTACGCACTTGCTCAGATCCAGAAACAACCTCTCCCACTGCTGCAAGCTCATCTCTCACCTGAGATATCCTAGTAAGGTAGGAAGTCACTCGCTTCACCTTGGCCATCTTGATACTCTACAATTTCTCTCTCAACACCATTTTCCTATTTTCATTTGAGCTTTGAAACAAGCTGGTCAAAGCATCCCACATCTGATATGCACGGGTTTTACTAGAAATGTGAAGGATAACATGATCTTTAACTGCATCTAGAATAATCCTTCTGGCTTTTATGTCCTTGTTGAGGGCAGAAAGTGCTTCTGCATTGGTGGAAGCGGGAACTACAATAGGATTCGTTGTTGTATTGTGAACCACTTCATCCCATAACTTGTTTTCCTCCAATATAAGCACCAATTTAGCTTTCCATGGGACAAAATTCCCAGCCCCATCTAGCCTATCCTCCAACCTAATTCCTGTTGCCATTTCATTGCAATGTCCAAGTCTCAACAAGGTGCTGCCCGCTGACAAAAGAATTCACTGACAGTCTGAAATTTTTCACTGTATAAAATTCTGCTCTTTCTCTAACAAAGCTCTGAACTCAATTTACATTCAACTGCAAATTATTTCTTTTTCTTATAAACAAGTTGACTGAAACACATGAAGAATTTTACAACTTTAAATGCGCAGTAATAAAACATACTCACACATGAAAATTTCAGACTCAAATTTTTGGTCAAATCATAAATGACCTAGGCAAAACCCCAATCTCTGGGGAAAACCTGTTCTTGAGCGAGAGGGAATTTTATTTTCTGTATAAAAGTAAAATACAGCAAAAAAAAACAGAGATTCGCTTATCTTCACCACAGTGCTCAGCAAGTTGAATAAATTTAGAAATTTCAGTCAAATTTTCTGGCAACCATCTGCCTCAAAAAACATGCCAAAAATGACTGTACGGACTGCCTTGATTTTTTTTCCCACTGCTGTATCGTATGGACCCCAATTTCTGTGCTCACCTGCTGTACCGTACAGACTGTACGGACCACCTTGAATTTCGTGCCCAGAAAACTGTACGGGCTGCCTCAAAATTCGTGCCCAGGCATGTCTCAAAATTTGTGCCTCTGCTGTACGGAACATCAATTAATGCTGCTGTACGGACCTTGAAATTTGTGCCCAGAAATTGTGCCTTGGGATGCTTGCTGTACTGAAAGGTAATTAATGCTGCTGTATGGTCTTCGGAATTGTGCCCAACCCTGCTCTCTCTAACCTGCGATTTTTCTCCTTCTCAACTCTTCAATTCTCACGGAAAAAAGAATGAGTCTCTCATGCCTTCCCTTGCCTTTTTTGGTCTCTAAATGAGGAAGCTTAATGGTCATCTAATCCAAGGGCCCAAAATGAATCAGATGGATGGATGAGATTAAATGCATTTTTAATTCTCTTCAAAATTAATCACTCACCCCACTTAAATTTATCAAAAAGTCATTTTATTCTCTAAAGTGAAAATTAAAACTTATCTCAAGTTATTAATTGCAAGGGTCACTTTATTTTCCTCTTTTTATGACTTGGGCAAATATCACTAGGGGAACATTTTCCAAGGTACAAAAATCAACACCAATAGTATTTAAAATTTTAACTTTTATTCATACTTTACATGGTGCATTTTCAGCAATAAATAGTTTGTTTATTTTACTAAATCCTGATTCATCCACAACAGTATGCCAGTAGCACTATAGGATATGCTAGTATTCATAATATTTTGTTCATGAATCAGCCCTCAAGTTATGATGAGAGCAAACATGTCTTGACATGCTCATACATTTTATAACATTTAGTTTCAAACAAATTTTATACTTTGGAATTCATTCGCTTTTGTTGGCTTATATTTTTGAACTTTACATTATTATATATTGCTTTATTACAGGAGGTATATGTCTTACAACTTGGCTCCAATTGCTGGTGTTGCTGCAAATGTTTCCCGAAATGGAAAAGCTACAAGGGTTTGTTCAGCTAGCTGCATCTTAGCCCCCCTCCCATTGACGTACTCAGTCAGCATGCCAGTGACAATCTTTGGATGCTTTCTTTTATGCCACAATGGTGGGCGGCATCTTTTTGAAAATGAATCCTCTGTAGCTGCTTTAGGAAATAAACATGATACACACAATCAACTTATTGCCTCTTGGAATAAGGAATTGATGGCTTGTGTTCGTGATTCCTATGTTGAATTAATGGTGGAATTTCAGAGACTTAAAAAGGATCCTTCAACTTCTCGTATGGAGTTGTCTGTTTCTCATGTTGTCAGTGGGATCCTGCAGATCTCTGCTGATAGAGTTTATTCATTTTGGCCAAGGTCGAAGCCCAAAACTTCATCTCCTAATCAAATTCAGGATACTGAGAGTTTTATGAATACTTTGACAGTTCCAGATGCCGAGTGGCAATGTCTTGTAGAGAAAGTTATAAGACCTTTTTATTCACGTCTTGTTGAGCTACCTGTTTGGCAACTTTATGGTGGCACTGTAGTCAAAGCTGCTGAAGGTATGTTTCTTGCTAGTCCTGGTACAGAAGCTGCTGATCACTCACCACCAGCAACTGTTTGTAGCTTCATCAAGGAGCACTATCCTGTGTTTGCAGTCCCTGGGGAACTTGTCAGAGAAATTGAAGCTGTAGGAGTAGTGGTCAAAGAAATAACACCTAAGATGGTGAGGACCTTACTTAAGGCATCGCCTGCATCCATTGTCCTTCGATCAGTTGAAACATATATTGATATTCTTGAGTATTGTTTTTCTGATCTTCAACTTCAACACCCATCTATTTCCAGTTCAGTTAACATGTCACTAGATCATCAGGAAATATCATCACAGGATCATGCCAGTCAAGCTAATCTGCAAAACAATGGCAACGTAATAATGAATGGTACTGTTGGTCAAAATCATCTTCATAACTCAAGGGCAGGTTTGCAGAGGGCTCAGAACTCTCTTCCAGGGAGTTCTTTAGATGCTGGGGGCGATGCACTGGAAATAGTCACAAGTTTTGGGAGGGCATTACTTGATTTTGGCAGGGGAGTTGTAGAAGATATTAGTCGAGTTGGAGGACCCCCAACACATGGAGACAATATTATCACAAGTGGATATGATTTTGGGGATATCACAACGCACATGCAATATATAGTTGGAGAAGCAAAAGGTTTACCATGCCCAACAGCAACAAAACATTTGTTACGGCTAGGTGTAACAGAGCTGTGGGTAGGAAACAAGGAGCAACAAACAATAATGCAACCATTGGCTGTGAAGTTTATTCATCTACAATGCTTTGACAGACCATCTTTGACTGAAGTTCTTGGAAATTCCACTGTTCAGAGACATTTAAAATTGCAACCATTCTCTCCTCAGCTACTTTCAGCCCATTTAAAATCAGTTTTACCTACACAGTGGGTTTCCAGTGTCAATGATATGGGGAATGGTCCCTGGGTTTCATGGGATTATGGTCCAGGTTCTAAACATAAAGTTCTGTCTCCTGATTGGCTTCGCTTATTCTGGAAGAACATTGGTAGTTCTCTGGATGAACTAAGACTTTTCTCAGACTGGCCTCTTATTCCTGCTACTACTTCTACATCAGTCTTATGCCGTATAAAATATAGTCATCTAATTTTTATACCACCTGATACTGAGCACTCTTCAGTAGATACGAGTTCAAATAGAATTATGCAAGGTACACAGATTGGGGACAGTTCTAGTAGGAATTCTGCTCTTTTAGTTGACACTTGCATAAAAGCATTTGAAATGGTGGAGTTAAGACAGCCATGGCTATTTCCATTATTGAAACGCTGTAATGTGCCGGTTTATAATAAATGCTTTATGGACTGTAACGCTCTTCAGTGTTGTTTTCCAAGGCCAGGACAGACCCTTGGACAAGTCGTTATTTCAAAGTTATTGGCTGCTAAAAAGGCTGGTTGCTTCTCTGCAGATGCGGTGCCTTTCTCATCCTCTGACCGTGATGAATTGTTTTCACTTTTTGCCTCAGACTTCTCTCCTTCCCCTTGTTTGGTTCCTACCTATAGCACAGAAGAGCTTGATATGTTGAAGTCACTTCCCATTTATAAAACGGTTGTTGGAACATATACATCAGTAAGTGGACAGGATCATTGCATTATTTGTCCAGGTGCTTTTTTCCAGCCAGTTGATGAACGCTGCCTTTGCCATTTTACAGCTGCAAGTGGTGGCTTACTCTACCATGTTCTTGGTATACCAGAGCTGCAGAACGAAGAGTTACTGGTGAAGTTTGGTTTGCCTGGATTTGAACAAAAGAATGAACATGATCAAGAATGCATTCTGATCTTTATATATCTTAACTGGGAAGACTTACAGTTTGAAAACACAGTAGTTGCTGCATTGAAGGACACCAAGTTTGTCAAATGTGGTGGACATGATGTCAGTAGCCAATTGTTCAAACCTCGGGAGCTTATGGATCCTGATGATTCTTTACTGAAATCTGTTTTTGCTGGAGATAGCTCAAAATTCCCTGGTGGAAGGTTTGCAACAGATGGATGGCTTCGTATTTTACACAAAGCAGGATTACGAACAGCTTCAGAGCCAGAAATGCTGATAGAATGTGCAAGAAAGGTAGAAATGCTTGCAAAAGAGTTTACTTCAGATACAGACAACTCTGATGCTTTTGATGCAGAGTTTTCTTCATTTAGAGATGAGATTTCACTTGAGATATGGTCCCTTGCTGGTTCTGTAGTGGAATCTATTCTCAAACAGTTTTCACTTGTGTATGGAAGTAGTTTCTGCAATCTTTTAAGCCACATTGCATTTGTTCCTGCTGAAAAAGGCATGCCAAACATTGCTGGAAGAAAAGGAGGGAAGAGGGTCCTTACATCATACAGTGAGGCAATTTTATTGAGGGATTGGCCTTTGGCCTGGACATGTACTTCTATACTTGCAAGACAAAATGTAATTCCCCCAGATTTCTCTTGGGGAGCATTGCATTTGCGGAGCCCCCCTCCATTCCCAACAGTTCTGAGGCATCTTCAGGTTGATTAAGACTATTTATTCTTATTAAGTGATTTTAATTGAGATTTTCAATGAATTTGATAATGTAATTTACTGGGAGTCTAGGAATGAAATTTCCCACTAAAATAATATTTGCAGATTGTTGGGAAAAGTAGTGGAGAAGAAACGCTTGCACGGTGGCCTACGATTGTAGGAATGAAATCTGTAGAGGAGGCTTTTGGTGATGTTTTAAAGTTCTTGAACAACATATGGGGAACACTTTCAAGTTCAGGTGAAATATATAACTGCCCTGTCAATTCTTGGGATGGGTAGATGGGTGAAGGATCTTTATTTGTTTAAATATCAAATATCTTCGTTGATGGATTTTTTTGTTGTTATTGAAGAAAAGGCATATTATCTAGTATACAACAAGCTTACTTCAAGTGTCACAGCAAGGGGATAAGGTCTATCTATTTGTGCTTATTGCTATGTAAAAATTTAAAAAAAATGGCTTTCTCCGTCTTTGGAAGTGCAATTAAAATATTGCATTTTAGATATATTTTCAGTCAATTGTGTGGTTAATGACCTAGATAGAATTCTGTGCCATAGGATAGGTGTTTAAATTGTTGATTTTTTTGAGCAGCATCGAGAGCCCTTCTCTTCGGAGAATGGGACCACTTGGTCCGGGACCACGGTAAAGACTCAACCCAGTGTTGAGTGACCATTCTGTTGAATGGTAGATATCTGGTCTGGGACCATGATATAGACCTAGATCTGCCCTGGCTAGACTCAACCTAGTGTTGAGTAGGCATCTGGTCTGAGACCACGATGTAGACCAGTTTGGGACTGGTAGGCTCAGCTTAGTTCTGAGTAGCCATTCTTTTGGAGAATGAAGACACTGTAAGCCCTAGACTGGGTCTGGGCATGTGTGGCACTCTGGCCCTTGATCTATGGGCTTGGTGTGCTTCTCCAAGGATTAGCTACCCTTGGTTAAGTTACTCTAGTACTAGATCTAGGTGTCACACAGTGTGTGAGATAAAAGCATTAATAACTCTCTTGGTTTATGATGATGTGCTTTTGAAATAAAAAAGGACCACATGGGCACTTGGAAAAAGGCCAAAGTCAAAAGTCAAAATAAATAAAGACTTTTTGACCATAGGAAAATGACCACAAGTGAAAGTCAAAATAAATAAGGACTTCTTATAAAAGTCAAAGGAAAAATAAAAGGACCCTTTTGGTAAAAGTGAAAGTGAAATTAGGAAAATATTAAAAATATTATTACTTTTATCTTTCCTAATCTTGTCCACTTACAGGTGAACGAAGGCTATAAAAGAAGATCAAGACTTCTTATGATACACACAAGTTTTTCTTTCACAGGTGGAGCTGCTATTTTTGTTGAAGAAGATTTTTGCCTCAGCCTAGGGCATCCTCAACAAACCCTCAACTAGGGTTTTATCAGCATTCTTCCTCTCATAATTTCTGTGGCAGCTATTATTATTTTTCCGGGCAGCTAAGATAGAGTTTGGGAAGCCTTCTTCTATTCTGTACACCTCCGGGCAACAAGGAAAATTTTGGGCAGTCTTTTCCCTCCTCATGAGTTGACTGTGTTTTTGTTTTTTTGGGAAAGGGCACTGCCCTATCTTTTATGGGCAAGCCTATCGACACCCTAAGGCAGGCCCTAGCAGGGCTGCAGTGGCCCCTTAGCCCCTCCTGGCAGCTTACAAGCATACCCGTAAGGGTGCTGTAGCAGCCTAGGGCTGCACAGACCCTTAGGGCAGCCCATGGGCCAACCCAAACAGGTCATGAGCAGAAGGAGACCCCAGGCAGCGGCTGGGAGAGGACAGGCAGCAGCCGGGCAAAGAGCAGGCGCGGGGNACCCTTAGGGCAGCCCATGGGCCAACCCAAACAGGTCATGAGCAGAAGGAGACCCCAGGCAGCGGCTGGGAGAGGACAGGCAGCAGCCGGGCAAAGAGCAGGCGCGGGTAGAAGGAAAAGGACAGTAGGGCAGTCAACGGGCAGTAGAAGGTCAGATCCGTACAGATCTATACAGATTTGTATGGCCGTACAGCTGTATGGCAGGAAGGTACAGTCATCCTGGTACTTTCAGATCTGACTTGGGTAATTTGATATTTTCAGGCAGGAGAGAGAAAATCTCAGTTTTTCTGAGAAAGCCCTAAATTGGTAATTTGTGTAATTTTTGGAAATTTTGGGTAAATTTATCAGTCTGACTTTTATTGATAAATTTTACAGTTATTGTGGTTAAAAATCTAGATCTGGATTTGAGGAATGTTTTGAAGAATTTTCTGAGTCATCTCATTTACGAGATGAGCTATTAATGCTTTTGGGGTTTTTGTCCTTTGAAGCTTTCCCCAGTGAAAAATATTGTGTCCATGTGTGCTGATGTGATAAATGTATTTTTTACTATACTGCTGAAGTGTTTAAGTAGATCTCCAAAATTTTTAAAGTTAATGCTAATGTTGAAAATTCAACATGGTATCAGAGCTTAGCATGTGAAAACACAGTAAAGGGACACTGCTGTTGTTTTTCACTAGGTCTTGGAATAAGATTTGCAGATCTAACATTGGATTAAGTGACAGAGATGGCTACCGTTGGTTTCAAACCGGAAGAGAAGCTCTATGGTTCAACAAACTTCAACTCCTGGAAGGCCAGGTTGACAGCCATTCTTGATGAGAATGACTTGGATGACATTGTTCTTAATGTCACATAAGAGCCAACTACAAATGCTGGCAGACTTGCCTACAAGAGAAAACAAGGTAAGGCTAGAAGAGTCATTTATGATTCTATCAGAGAAGAATTCATGCCTAACATCACATCCTTGAAGACTGCTAAAGAATGCTACTATAGTTTGATAAATCTCTATGAAAAGAAGGCTCCCAGTCAATAGAGAGTCATGAAGAAGAGGCTACAAACCTTGAAGCTGAACAAAGATGAAAGTGTTGGTTCCTTCTTCACCAAGATCAAACATGTAAGAGATCAACTCCTTGCTATTGGTGTTACTGTTGATGATGATGATCTTGTACAAACAGTGGTTGATGGAACAGTGGTTGATGGTCTCTCAATCTCTTGGGAAACCTTCATGGCATCCGTCTGTGGACGAGAAAATCAGCCAAGCTTTGAAAGGTTTTGGCATGATTACATACAAGAAGAAGCAAGGAACACTAACAAGGTAATCAAGCAGGGTAACCTTGCACTTGCAGCAAAGACCGAGAAGTTTAAGAAGCCTTTCCCTTAGCAAAAGAAGGGTAAGAAACTCGAGGGTAAGTCTTCTGACATGTCTAAAATTGAATGTTATACTTGTCACAAGTTTGGACATTATGCTAGAGACTGCAGACGGAACAAGAAGAAACCCAAGAGAAGGTTTCAAGCATCTGTTGTAGAAGCAGAGGAAGAAGAAGATGAAGAACCAAAGAAGAAGAAGAAAACCAAGGCTAATAAAAATGATTAGCTTGCTCCACTTCTTGGTTGGTGGACAGTGGTGCCTCCAGGCACATGACAGGTAACCGTGGTACCCTTATTGGT